>AFBI03000057.1:62251-117166 GCA_000230595.3 Edhazardia aedis USNM 41457
AAATTAAAATATATGTATGTCAACGATAAATTAATAGATAAAATGGAATTTTTTGCGTAGAAAATAGTAAACAAAAGAATTAGAATAAAAATAAGATAAAAATATATATTTTAATTGAATTTTTTATTGATCAATTTTTTAAAGTTTCGTCTTTTTTTGTCTTCTATATTTGTCTTACTATTTTTAAAAATTTTTTCAATATGTGAGCGACATATTTTTAATGAAACGTATTATTCTAAAATTTCTCGGAATGATTATAAAGACATTATAACAAAAATTTAATTGTCTTATAAACTCTTTATTTGCAAAAAAAATCTCTCATGTTGTGGTTAAAAAAATGCAACAATAAAAAATATATTTCTTGTTATTTCTTAAGAAAATGGTTTGCTAGTTTTTGTAGCCAAACAAAACTTTTTTAATAATTATAAATGCATTTTTAAAACATTAGCAAATAACTATATTATGCAATAAAATCTCATCATATATATTGATTTGTTTTTTTCACTAACTTTTTAGCTTATTAAAAATTTGCATGCTAATAAAAAAAAGTTGTGATCTTTTAGAGATTTTTATGAAATTTTACAAATTGTAAATCAATCAAAACGATTTTTTCTTCAATTACTAAAAATTTGTTATAATATCTAATACAATCTGTAAAAAATATAAGAACTATCAATATATTGATTTATTATTTGGATTTCACAAAAATAAATAAAGTGGTTACCTATAAAAAAAAATGAATTTGGTGTTTCATAATTTCTTTCCTACACTAGATTTTTTTTAACGTGAAACAATATTTTAAAAACCACATATACATCATATGATAAAATGGCTAAGTGAATCAATTTCATTTCTGTTTGTTTTTGTTGGCGCTATAAAATAAAAATTTGTGAATTTTTTTGAATTATTAAAATTTTTGTGTTTTAAAATGCACCGTTCCAAAAACACAAAAAAATGAATTTGCAATGAAAATTCTATGCTTCTAAATACAATGATTCTATTATTACTACAATGGTCATTGCAAAAACACTAAAGTTTTTGTAATTGTATTTCTTTTTATAAATGTCACTTAAACATGTAAAAAATAAAAAAGTAAAAGAAAATAGACAGATATAACTTTTTAAAAAAGCTTAAACAAAAAAGAAAAAAAATATTATATGATTATATTTAAACAGACTAAAATTACTTTTTTTAATGTAAATAAATAGCAAGAAATACCCATAAATAATTTAATGTTTACATTGCTAAAATTGTAAATAAAAAAAATTTAATGGATTTTAAAACGATAGATTAAAAAAATACTATATACATCTTTAAATAGTTTTTTGCTATTAAATTGATGTTTAACTAAACTAATAGTTTTTTCAATGGTAGTTATCTTCCTATAAAAAATTTATTTTCGAGATAAAAATGATTTTGACGGAGCTATAAAAATTAAATGATATTTACTAATGTAAAGGTGAAATAAAGAGGTTTTATGAAGATTATATTTATGAGTTTATTTCGAGCGTCTGCTTCGGTATCTTTTCATAAAGCCTCGTTGATGTTTCTAATTATTCATCTCCATTTTTTCTTATATATCGCGATTATTTATGTTTTCTTTTAATCCGGATTTCGCGAAGTTTTTACGCACCTTTTTGCTATATCTGATTTGTCGATTCTTATCAATTTTAAATGATCAACAATCGATCTAATCTGCTGGAATGTTGTGATGCACAAGTTACGACAATTTTTCACATAAAATGTCTGTTTTACTTAGTAAAAATTCTATATGCATAAAAAATTAATTTATACAAAATAGTTTATATCTTCATATATGATAGCGACAATTGTTAATTTAATTAGAAAAGTATAAAAAGCTAAAACATTTAAAACAATTAGTTCCAAACAATTTAAATATGATTTTGTTAAAAAAAATAGTAAAAATACTTAAACAAAATGCAGTATGTGAAATGTTAATGGATTGAATGTTATTAATGAGACTCTGTGAGAAGTGTAAAAGAATATCATTATCATATACATCAAAATAACATTTCATAATCCTTTTTTGGATATGTAATTCAACACTGTGTAGCTTATAAATATAAAGATTTATGAGATACTAATATAAAATTAGAAAAACAATTGAACTATAAAGATAATACAGATAACCCTGTATCAGATTATGTATAGATGTATCAGATTTGATAAAATTTAGAAAACAATGAATTAATAATTTTTTATATTTTAGTATCTTTAGTCAATCTCATAATTCTATTTGTGAATAATATATGGATATATTAAAAATAGTTGGCATAAATTAGGTTTTGATAATTTTTCATTTAAAAAATAAAAAAAAATTAGATTAATAGATTTTTTATAATACTGGATTGCGTAATATTTAGAAAAAATGATGTTTGTTAAATAAAAAATGTATAAAGTGATCAGAATACATAAATATAAACCTTTATTAGTATAATTTCATTAAATTTTTATTTTTTTCAATAAAAAAACATTAGCGAAGTTATTCCGATTTTATGCTTACAGATAATATTTTGATTTTATTGTTTTCTTTTCCATAAGTTAATATATTATATTTACATCTTATCGTGAAAAATAAATTATAAGCACGTTTTGACTCTAAATTCGGATTTACAGCACAATACTTGTATAATGTTTAATTTAAAACAATCGCATTTATAATTTTATAATTTCTGTTATTATAAAACACATATATTAAGTTAGTAGTAATGTAAACTTTTTTAAAAAAACACATTTTAAAAATTGACTTTAACTATTAATTTACACTATTAATCTTTAAGCAGTACTTTTTAAATTTATATCTAACACTTTCTTAAAATATTACCATCAAATGTGGTATTCAATTAAATTATAATAATTATTTACATATTTATCAATTTAGATTTGTAAAAAAACACGTTTTCTAAATATTATGTTTTGTTTTGTTTGTTATCATTTCTTTTTCTGTTTTAAATATTTTACTATTGGAATTTGTTTGCTCTATGAATAAGAAAAACAATTATACATGAATAAATTAGCAAAAAGAGATAATAAAAAAATTTCAATAGATTCTTATGGCATGCATAAATGTATATGATAAATATTTGTGTTAAAACAAAACAATATTTTGTCAAAAGAATGTATGAATAAAGATTTTCACACAGAAAAAATATATGTGATATTATTGTGATCTTTTAATTTTATTCTCATTTAAGGCTTTAATTAAATACTTTTTCTGTAGAAAAAAAATAGAATTTTTTTTAAAAACGTTGGTAATTTGTACATATTAGTTCTTTTATGCATAAAACACTGTAAATATTAATATTTTTACTTCAATTTTATACAAACAAGTCGGCATCATAGAGAACTCTGATAACTATTATAATGAAAAATCTGACTGGTGAAAATCTGCAATCTAAATATATATGTAAAAGAAAAAAATTAATTCTTTTAAAGTAACAATATAAAACATATATGAAAATTATTTTAAGAATATTTTAGAGATATATCTAAATTTTTAATTATCTTCATAATTTATCTAATTATTATTGTTTTGAAAGTACGAATTTATAATATTTTTGTTAAATTACACTAAAAAATTTTTTATTTAGAAATATATCTGTTATATATTTTTATCATATTTATCTTTTTAGTTTTTATGCAATTTTTAAAGGTACGAATATATAAATTGACAAATTTAAAAAAAAACATGATATTATTCTGAATACATATATAACATGTAATCTCATCCTACAACAAAATCTTTACAAACATAACCTTGATTGTGAACATAATTTATTAAAATATATGAAAATTATATAATTATATTCTTATGATATTGGGTAAATACCAATTGTCCTATCTTATAAAAGTAGGAAATTTTTCAACAAGAAAGATATGTAAATCAATGCATATTATTCATGGCGCCCTTCCGAGTACCATGGTTAAACTGCTTTTACGGGGTATTTTTATAAGTTTTTTTCGCCTTAACATGTTCTCTGGTGTCATCACGGTGCCTCATGTTTATCGTCTCTTTGTATAGAGCACAAGGTCGTAAATTACCTTTCTCAAATGTATTTTTTATATGATAATGTTATGTCTATTAAAAATTAAAATTTTAGCGCTCTTGATACTTTTAGTAATAAATATCAAGATATCAAAAATCCATATGCGATATCTTCATGTGGTATTATTTTAATGTTGTTTAATATAAATACACAAAGACCTAAATAATCTTATTTTATAAACAAACCTAATGAAATGTGTTTCAATTGATATTTTAAAGTATACTATTTAACTAATAACTTGTATTTGCATTAACAAATCATTTTTAAGAAATTTTAGAATCTTGAATTTATTTTTAATGAGTTTTTTAATTTTTCCAATTAAATGAAAAAAATTCGGATCGAATATGTTGGTAAAAATACAATCATGATTTTAATTGTAAATATATATCGAAATACATAGTTTTTTAAATTTAAATAAGCAAGTGCTATAATGAACGTTTTTTTTGTTAATATTTTCTACTGAAGAGGCTAGAAAATACCATCAAATACAGAAAATTATCAATTTGACAAGAAACCGCTTAGAAAAATTAAAGGAAAAGATAAAAATAACTTTTTTTGGTTAGGATGTAATTTTGTAAAGAGGAATGGCGCATTGAAAACTACGAGTTTTTCAGGTTAAAAATGACTTATAGACATTCAAAAGATTATTTGATAATTAGATGGTCAGAAATACTATCTGATTGATAAAATTCACAATATAAATTTAAAAAAAAGTATTATTTAAATGAATATTTTGTCAGTCGTAGCATCTTAAACTTCCATTAACAATGAATATGTATTCATTAAAATGTTGATTATAAATTTTTTTGAATATTCGTGTAGGATCATCGTTAAAATTTAAAGTTGTTTGAGATTATAAAAAAATGTTTTCGTAATATTGAGATTATTATAACAAACAATTTTATTTTTTTTGCACTTTTTTTATAAACATTCATCGTTTTTTATATCAAATAAGCATGTTTCTTGTTTTTAAAACAATTTAAAAAGTTGATATTTTATAATTCCTTTCCAAACATTTTTAAAAAATTTTTTTAGATCCCCTTAAATGAGAGCGAAGTGGAAGAAGAAGAGAATGCGCAAATTGAAAAGAGAACGAAAGAAGATGAGAGCCCGACATAAATAATGCAAAGTTTACAATGAGAACTTTAATTTAATAAAAGATATCCGTTTATTTTCATTGTATTTTGTTATTGTGTTTTATTGTAAATTTAACTTTCCTAACTTTTATTTTTTATTTTATCATCGAATGTGTATGTATTTTTTCGAAATAATTATTTTGCGCTTTAAAAATTTTAATTTACAGTCAAAACAAAATTTTATAAAAAATCCTATTTTTAATCAAGCGAGCATAGCGCGTTGAAGTTAGTTTTCCAGCATTTTTAAAGTTGAAGACGGTTAATAAAATCATTATTTTTTTGATTGTAAAACCCATTATTTATTTTGAATAAAATAAACTTCTCAATGAGAGTTTTTATCTACAAATCACAAGTTTCATCAACATTTTCAAACAAAAAGGACACAATTCATTTAATTTGGCGGCAATGTTATTTTGTAGTGTTTCTGATGCACCAATTTTTATATAAAAAGGTTCTCGTTGTTATTATTATTATTGATTTATGAGGTTTATTTATGATAAAACTAAATAAAAGATTGACAAATAAAATTTCAACATATTTTGTATAGATTATGGCATTAAAAAAAGAATAAAACATTTTTTCAAAAAGTTAGCGCCGGTTATGAACTGATATGCTGTTTTTTTTGGAATAAAATCTGTTTTATTGAATTTAAAAATTTTGTTGGTAAATATTTTTCAGCATTTGTTATCAATAATGCATTAAAAAATCTTTTTTTTAATTATGTAAAACTATCGAATGAAACTTCTAAATTAAAATGAAGTGATTGCCTCCAACCAATTGATATTAATATTATCAATGCAAAAATATTTTCAAATATCATTTTTGCAAATTTAATATTAAAAAATAAAAACCAGCTTCAGATTTTATGTCATTAATTGTTGGTATGCTTTGTATTCGAAATGTACTGTGTTTTTTGCTTTTTAAATACAAACATTTGATTTATATTATGATTTTCGTAATAATTTTTTTCACTTTATAGATTTACAAATTCTAATGCCAAATTTTATACAAAAATTCTTTGTAATTCGCTTTATTCCATATACACAAAAAAATTTTTCTTTTCATTTCTATAATATGTTTAATAAATATTTTTATTATAAATTTGTTTCTTTTTGAGGCAGCTTGTTGAATTGTTTCGCGGCAGGGCACGTAATTCTTGTTAAACAGTATTTTGAAACAAAAATTCTGTGCATGTATTTTTTTTAAGATTTTTTTTCAAAAATTTGTGAAAATTAAAATTTAAGTCTCAAAGAAATTAAAAGAAACTTAAACATACAAGCATATTGAAACGAAGTTTTATCAAGTACAGAAAACACAAATGTTATTTTTGGTTCAAACACAAATATTATTTCCACTAATAGTGCTAAATGATTTTTTAAAAAAATACTAAAAATTTTGCATCAATTAATCGTATAACATACATTAAAATTAAGTACACTAAAATTTGTTAAAAATATTTTAAAATATTTGTGAATTCATACTATTTTGATTTAAACCTTTCGAATGCCAAAATTTATAGTATATTTTAAAAGTCTATTTATTTCTGATACATTTTTAACTTTTTGATTATTAATTAATATTAAAATAATTTAAGCTGATTTAATATATCTTGAGATATATGCTATAATTATAGACCAAAAAAAACCTATTTTAAATAAAGAATTATATAAATATGTATAATAAAAAAATTATAAACACAATATTTTTTTTGCTTTAATAACATCAAATTCACAGAAATAAAAATAATTTATCACAAAAATTACAAATTATATGTATTAAAAAAATACATTTTTATTATTCATTGTTTTATTTTTTATAAATTTCTTAGAGACATATTGGTAAATTAAATTGAATTAACAATTAAAATGCAGTTATCTCACATACTTTCTTTATTTCTACTAATATCTTGCAATTTACCTCTATATAGATCATTAATAGCCAATCAATTAAATTCACAAAAAAAATCAGAATCGGCACAGATTAATCAGCAACAGGCAACATTCTGCGGCTAGAATAACCATTTAAAACAAAAGCTATAATTGCATAATAAATGTGGTAGGCACGTTCTTATTCTCTTATGCTTTTTTTTAGCCATTCAAGTAAATCGCATACTGAATGCGGCAGGTATTTATCAAAATTTTATGATCTCTTTATAAAAAAATTACTTACTTTATATAATTTGCTTTTGAATTTATAAGCAATTAATAATAATGCATCAAATGACATTTTTATCTTCAAAAAAATGTTTATTACAAATTAAACTCACCATTACAGTGAATAATATTTTTTAAAAAAAGTAATTATTTATTTTAACAAAATTGTTTCTCTCCTTTTATCTTTTAATATTAGTTATATATATTATCCGATAATTTAAAGACTATTTCCTTTTTTAAAAAGCTCACTATTACACTAATGGATTATTATATAAATTTTTATTATAATATATTTTGTTAACTTCTTTAATATCAAAATTTCGCTGTTATTTATAACGCTTCTTTAATATCCACTATTTTTAATATTACAAGTATAATTTTTGAAGTATATTCATTTTTTTTAGTTTCTTTCTTTTTTTTCAAGTAGTTTTAGATGTTTTATTATCTCTAAAAAAATATTTTAAATATGGTTCTATTTTACGTTGTTTTTTTACATATACCAAATCTCACATCACAAAAAAATTAAAATTATTATTTCAAAATTTTCACAATATGATTGTAGATAAAAAATTGGAAAAATTGAAAGAATTCGATTTAATTCTATATGGTACTAAACCACTAGTATTATTTATTTATCATCAATTAAGAATGATTTACACGTAAAACACAAATATCAATGTCAAAAATTTAGGATGTTTTTTTTAAAAATTTTTTATTCTTTAGAAGGATATACATTAGATAAAGCGGTTTTATTAAACATTATTTAATGTAAAAAAATATATGCTAAATAAGTAAATCTGTAATGCTATATTTAATATCAAATAATAATAATTAAAGTGTTTTATAACACTCTTATAAAATTTAAGAACCAAAGAATACATATTACCTTTTGTATAAGTTTTTGAAAGCTTTAGTTTCATTTGAAATATCAAATTTTTTTTCGCTTAAGATTTCAGAATACTTGACTATTCTCCTATACTGAACAATACAGGCGTCTTTTTAAAAAAATATCGGTAACAAAAATTGTTATATAAAAGTGTTTTTAAATATATAAAGGAATAAAAAACATAAATGTGTATTAAAATAGCAAAAAATATAGTTTATTTGCTAAAAATTAATTATAAAATTTCATTGGATACAATAAAGCTCTTTTGAAAATGTTTTAGATAATTTGAACTTACAGTTCAAAAAATATTAAACTAATAATGAAATAGAAAAAATTTTTTGAAGTATAAATTATATAAAGCTTTTATGTATATAATAGCAATCATGATTCATATTTTTTTATAAGAATCACATATTTAGTTTAATATAAAAAAAAATTAAAATTTAAGCCCGAAAGGTATATATTTACATTGGTAAGGTTAAATATAATGTTGTAATTTACTTTTTTGTAATTACATTATAATTTATATATTTGATTTAACATATCGCGTGCATTATAATTAAAATATAGCTTATTAAAAAAAAACAAGTAAAAAAAGAAGCTTTAGTTTCAAATTTATTGAAACTCTTTCTAGTTCTGGTGTTATGCCCAATACTTAACCTGCCATCGTTCTTGAAATCTATTTTTTCTTGTATCATACCAATATGACATAGCCTCTCTTCAAGAGAATATGTAAACATTAAGATATTTTTAATTGTTTTATCTTGATTATATCGGTATAAGCTTAGTTATTATCATGAATATTGTTTTAAATTCTGAGACAATTTTTTATAGTACTTTCTCACCTAACAAATTATATGTCTTGTTTTAATTCTTTTTGCATTTGTTAATATTTCTTAATCATCTTTTTCTACATTTTTTTTACTATGATGATTTTACTTTTTTTTCCGTTATAAACAAATCACTAATTTTTATGGAAATATTGGTTATTTTATCTTTATATAATCCATAATCATATAAAAATTATTTATACTTATATGTGTTTATTGAAACCTTATGTTGATTATATAGTTAACCAATTAATACCCAATACTTAATATTCAAAGAAATATATAGGATAACTCAGTACATTGAGATACTAATGTATTTGTTGTATCTTATTGGTCACAAAAAATCATTTGATAATGAAAAAGTCATAGACATCAGGAGTAATTTCAAAAGTTTTTCAAAAGAAAAACTTTTCACTTAAAAATTTATGTTTTATTAAAACCCCTTAATTTCCTTTTAATTTATACATTTATGAATTACAAAAAAACCAAGACTCTACTTTAAGCGGAAACGGGAAAGTCGACGAACGACTGAAAGTAGAGAGATACTCCCATCAGAGTTTAAACCTAGAAGAATGCTTCAGGACATGTCGCATCCCCTTTTTCCACCACAGTATGCTTAACACAAAAATATTGTTGACATTTATTCCATATCTTTCATCATAAAATCAAAAAGTACGCAAGTAATCAGTTTTTTTTTTAATAAAGCTAAGAAAAGTATTAAATCATAAAGCAGATGAATTTCTGATATAAATCATGAATTTTTTTTAATAGATAGATACCAAAAAAATCAACGAGCCTTTGATAATTCTGACCAAACACAGTCCTCTCATTTTTTTAAAATGTCGTTTATTCTGTTCAATTTACCTAATATCATAATTTCAAAATTAAAAATATTGAACCCTTAAAAAAAATTACAATATCACAATTAACTTTGCTATATTTATTAAATTAAATAAAGTCTTAAAAAAAAGAACCAATTTTTTTTATCTTTTTTTCTGTATCTACCATGTATTGATAGCGATCACAACTTCTATTATCTAGAAACAAATCATTTCAAAGGTAAATTGAATATAAACAGCATAAAAACAATTATAATGTAATTAGTATAAAATAGATTGATAATATAACATTATATTATCTTAATACACAAAAAACCAGATTTTTGGGCTGCTTTTGCAATTCATTTATAAACATATGTTCGAAATTTCGTGTTCATTAATTTAAAATATAGTTGTCTGACCAATTAACTTTCATATAATTAAAAGTGACAAAAAAACTAATACTGAGGATAAGTAAAAACATTTGTAGATATGCACTTGTATATATGTTGTAATATATTGGAGAAGTATTATAAATACTTAATACAAAGTGCAGAGAATAAATTGTCGGTTTTGCAAAGCTGTTTATAAGATGGAAATATTATACAAGGTTTTAAATATGAGGGCTCCTTTATTTTCTTCGCCTTTTTTCTTCGCTTGTTGATAATTTTCAAACATATTTGAAATTGTTTTTAGTATTTAAAAAACAGAAGACGAAAATTTAGTAAGATGATACTTGGATTCAGGATGAAACCTTTTATAAAAAAATGTGTTGCAACTAAATATTATAATAAGAACTGAAATTAATATTAATATGAAAATTTTCATATATTAATTTTTACAAAACACGAATTTGTATAAAAAAACAGTTCAAATAAGTTTTCAAAACTAAAAATATTAATATATATTTAAATGTAACATATTAAGAAAGGTAAATATTATAATTAAAATGCAAAAAAATATATTTATGTTTAAAATAAGACAAAAAATCAAAACATTATATCTAAAAAGATTAAATCTATATTATATACTTTAAATCTTATATTATGATTATATCCATTGTATGTATGTATTTTTACTACCCACAAAGCAGAAGATAAAACTGTGTTGTATTTAGTAAAACTAATTGTAATTAAAATTTTGATTAAAAAAATATGTTTTATAATAACTGAAGCGCAAATCATCCATTACTAGTACTATCTTTGAAAAAATGTATTATATGGAATGAAAATAAAAATAAAAGTGACCATTTTTAAATATCTTTTGCAAAGGGTTTGTTAGATATATAATAAGGACCTTTATTTGTAACTTATGGGTATCAACCGCTACAATTTCCTAGAGTACTGTGTTTGATGTATGTTATATTTCATCGAATATATCATATAGATTTTTTCGTAGTTTAACATTATTTAATTATTTACAGAATTCTTTTTTAAGAAAAAAATGAAAGACCTTTACTAGAGAATCACCAGAAAAAATTTTTAGTAATCGGAAAAATTAAATTGTATTACAATTTTTTTTGATTAAATTTTAATAGTCGATTGCTTATTTAATGCATGAAAAATATTTTGTAATATTCGTAATATTAAAAAACTGTTCCTATTTTTTAATACATTTAAATACTAGTCTTTTTTTTATTTTCAAGTCAGCTGCTAATTAAATCTTAACCAAACGATTTTATGATACTGTTTTTTAAAAATAACTGACGAAACACAAAATTATCAATATCTATTACATATTTTTCTACAGATGTTTCTTCATAAATTAGTTTTAAATTTTCTTTTAGTTTCAAATTTGTATTTATGTTAATAAAATTTTATTCAAATAAATAAAAAAATAGGTTAAAACATTCATAATTACAAAAATACTTTCAAATTTTAAAAAAATTGGAAAATTTTAAAAATCAATATATATGATTCCCATATATCTTTTATATCAAGAATGTCAAGTATATTAAGACAATATTAATTAATACATATCAGATGTCATATTATTATTTATTGTTTATTATGTAATATAATATGAAATTTTACTCTTAATATTTTTTTTTCTTTTGTTAATTTATTTCGATATAGTATGATATTTAAGTAAAAATGCGCTTCCCCTCTTTTTTCTTGAACTAAAATGTTTTGTATTGTAAAATTTTTCACGTAAAATAAAAACTACCCACACAATTATGATTTATATTGGATAAAAGTTATTATCATGCTTCATTGATCTATTTTGTCTCTTATTCAAAAGACTAAACTATTTTCAAACTTTAGAATAAAATATCAATTTATAACAAAGTGTTTTTATCTTATCTTTTATTTTAAATAAACTCTTTTACCATATGCGTACATTGTTATGAATTAAAAATTTAAAAGGCATAATGAAATTTAATCACAAGTAAAATTTTGTCGATATGTTTTACACCTTTTTTATATTTCAAAGAAGATAAAATAATAACTTTAACAACTTTTAGTTTTTTTTACAATGCAAGTTCAATAAAAATTTTAAAAAAAATTGTTTTGTATGAAGCAAATGATTAAATGAAATACAAAAGATATTTAAAAACATAAATATCCAGCTAAAAATAATGACATGTATTTTAATTGATTATATTATTCCTTAAGGCAGTTAAATGAGCTTGTACTAAATGTTTTATTTTGATTTTTTTATGTTCCAGTTTATTTGTTTTTTTTTGTAGAAGTTTGAAGACTTTAAAAAATTACTTTCCTTTGATTAGAGAAATAATATAAAGTATTTTTCTAAAATAGTTTAGAATATTAGAAAAAAATAGTTTTATTTTTTTTAGTTTTTCTTGCTCAATTTTTTTTTAAAATTAACTTTTTTAAGTTTACGAAAATAATTTCTTTAAAATAGTATAGATGTAGGAAAAAAATGTAGAATTGAAAATTTGTTCAAGATTTTGTTCTGAATAAATTTAAATGCAATAATTAGAATACCGAAATGCTTTATAATGTGTTTAAAGGCAATTAAATTATTTTATTCAGTTAAACGATAAATTGTAGCGAGTTGCTAACTTCAATTCCATGAACCTTTTTTTATAAAAGCTTTCAGTTTGAAATGTGAAATAAATGACAGTTTAAAAGTGTTCTTACATAAAAAAATAAATTGCTTATTTTTTTCATTTAAAAAGATGTTATAACATAATGAAAAATTGTGAAACTTGAAATCAAGAAAAGAAAAAAAATAATTATAATCTGTTGCTATTAATTGCGATTCAAGAAATCAAAAAAAATAATATTATTAAATATACAATAGAATTGATATTTAAAAATTAATTAGTTTTAAAATACTTTATATCATTGGCGAATCTTAGAATTTGCTTTTGGCTTGCCAAAAATGCCAAAAATTAGGGGCTTCAATTTTTTTTCAGATTTCAATTATTTGGTGTTTAGTTTTTTTTGCAATAATTTAACTTTCTCATTGTTTTTCCTGTTTCAATACATCGTTTAAATTATCAATGTAAAACAATAAATTACAAACAAGAAAATCATTTCAAAATAAATTGGGTTAAAATTTTAATGTAAATTATTTAATTTTAATTTTGTAATTGATACATAAGTTCAATACAAATAAACAGATTCAGCTTACAGGGCATATGGCTTATTTTAGACATTAAAAAATTAAAAAATCTTTCTTATTAAAAAAATTCATTTACAATTTCATCGAAATAATTTCCAGATGTCATTTAATTTTAAAATTTTTTAAGTTATGAAAAAATTATATCATAAACAATATAGCAAGCAGCAACAAATAAAAATATTTATTAAAAGTATGTTTGAGTACTTCTCGTGTATTTAAATAACGAGTTGTGTAATTACAATAGCTTTTGAAGTTTTTTTCGTTTGAAATATTGTTTATATTCCCAAAAAGGATTCGTAATTTGAGCTTATTATAATCTTCAAAAGTTATATTAACTATTCATTAATAAATAAAATTTCATGATTTCTTTTTTTGTTGCAAAACTCGTTAAAACATGTCGAAATATGTTAAAACCATGAAAAATGATATCAATATAGTGATCAAAGATGATTGGATAGAAATATTCGGAGCTCTTTAAAACCAAAATTATTGTAAAAATATTCTGATGGACAAGAAAGAAAAAAATAAAGATATCGAAAGTAAATCATCAATTGAAAGCAAATTGCCTCGAAATGATGAACGATTGATTCAAACATCAAATAAAACATGCGAAATAGAGTCTAAAAATAATCCAAATGAAGATAAATTCAATATTCCAGAGAAAAGTCCCAAGTTTGCATCCCATAATATTACATTTGCAAATTCTTTGAATACAAATGCACATATGAATTACAATAACATTGAAGTTCACGAATCTGAAACAATTTGTAAAAAAAAATCAAAAGAGCTAGTTTTCTTTAAGAAAAAAGAAAGTCGAAATAATTTAGAAAAAAAACATTCGCTACCAATGAAAAGTACGTTGATTGGTCAAAATTATAAAAAGTTACTTTGTAATCTTAGCACCGCTGATTTAGAAAATATGGACAAAAATTCAAAAGATAACAAAAAACTACCAGAAAAAGATATATCTTTAAATTTTCCGACAAAAAAAAACGAACTAAATATTTCTGACACTTTAAAAACACAAATTCAACGGGAAGTTGACAACTTAGAACATAACAAAGCTATATTAAAATCATATTTTGAAAAAACTACAAGACTATACAAAGCTTTAAACCAAAAAATACGCAAGCGGAATCTTGACACTATTTCAGACACAGATTTAAGTTTTAAAGATAGAGATATTTTAAAAAAATACGATTTAAACAAATATAGAATAGATTATTTTATAAGCAAGTATCATCTATACATTAAAAAAAGAATAAACGGAATTGGAACATTCAGCGAGAACTTATTTGAAAGATATTATTGGGGAAATAAGGATGATACCAATCTAGGCATTTCTGGCGGAAAAGAAAAAAAATTGGTAAATAATTGTGTGTCTACAAATAGTTTTTTGTCCAATTCCTCATATTCTAATACCACAAAAACCACTAAAAAAGTATTAAATGAGAAAAAAGAAACCACACACGTCATTGATAATTCTATTCATGAGAAATCATACCCGCAGACACATGACATTATGGATTCACAATGCAATATTAAAGATGTCAAAAATTTTAAATCTACAGATCAGCAACGACCAACTCCGCTAGAGTTTAGAATGGTGAAGAATTTGTATTTAACTAAAAATAATGACAATAACGTAACGTTTGATGAATTTCAATTTGCAAACACAAAGAAGAGTTATACTAAAAGTAACAGGAAGTATAGAAAAAATAAATTAAATGATTATAAAATGCAGCAGAATTCACCCAAAACAAAAAATGAATGTGTAAATGTGCAAATGATGAATAATTCTCATTCTGCTGATCAGCCACATACCAATTTGATGATGAACGGTTCATATGATCAAATATTAAATAGTACCTACGCATCTAAAATGGTTCCAAATCCAAAACAAACTATTAACCGTGCTGATTATTATATTGACACAAATAACTATAACGGTTCATTAAAACCAGATACAAATCTAAACGATATGCACTTATATAAAGAAAACATCAACACAAATTTGAATTTCGATTCGAAAAACCATGTTTCTAATAAGGAAAATTTTAATTTTGCGGACCTACATATGCTAAAAAATAGTTTAGAATGTTTAAATACAAACAAAAATTTCGGTATGGAATCTAATAATAATTTTCAACAATTCCAGCAATACGATAATCATTTGCAAAAAAATAGATTAGATAACTGCATGTCGAAAATAAAATTTTCCGAAGACAATATTTTAGACAAATCGATCGAGGATATATCAAATTTCAAAAAAAGTGATAATTATAAAGTTCATAACTTGGATTCGAAGCACAACAATTCATGCAAAAAATCGTTTTATATCGATAAAAAAAATTCTTCTGCAGTTCAAGTAAACCATATGCCATTTCAACCTATATCTACCAACGTGAGTGATTCTTTATGTAAAAATCATCAAGATTATCGTTCTAATAATAATATTTGTGAATATGAAAAGGGAAATGTAAATGAAAAAAATTCTTTTTTGGATAATCAAGCAATAAATAATACACGTTTATATTCATTATATGATTATAATGGAAATAAACCAAAATTACATATTGATGAGCAAAATGAAAATATGCATAAAGAAAAACAAAAATTGAATTTTGCAATTAAAAATCATGTGAATAACAACAACAGGGAGAATTTTTGTTCTCATGGTTTTGATATAATGGAAAAAAACATTGAAAATGACCATAAAAACGACTTCTTCTGTCAATATATAAAGGGCACAAATAGAAAACCATCAAATTCAAATAAGAGTAATCCTGTTAGCACAAACTTATATGATAACAGAAAACCTGCTTGTAACAATTCACTCTATATTAATCAAAAGAGCAAAACCGAATCGTTATGTTTAGAGAGGTTTTCTTCCAAATTAGAATCACAAAATTCAAAAGAGTTTAAATATAACGATTGTGATAAAACACAAAACAGAATGCTATTTTCACCAACAAAATATACATTCAACAAGCGAATTAGATTTAAAAATAATGAATACGATAAGCTTAATAGTATTAATGAAATAGGAAAAGAACACGATTCGGAAAGTTTTTATAATGCTCATAAAAATAAAAATCCAGTACTAGCGACATCGAATGAAAATTTATTCGAAAAACAAAGTGAATATAATATTCATGATTGTTTTTATGAAAAACAAGATTATAATAATCCAGATAAAAAATATAATATTTGTAAAGAAAGTATCGATAACAGAAATATAAATTTAAATTATCAACATCCTAAAATAGAGGAAGTGGACTTAAATCACGATTTTATTCGAAAAAACAATGTCTTTTATCCCTATAACAATCAAGATAAAGTTCACAATTATGATAAAGAACAGTTATTTATAGAGAATTTTAATAATTGTAATAATACGAATAAAAACAGTTTACATCATCGAAATGGTACGAATATTTGTGGTAAAAATATAGATGAATATTCCCAATATTCCCGTGATTTCGATAAGGAAAATGATGAAACAAAGAATCGCTATGAACCAGATACCCTGCCAAAAAATAAAAACATAATATCTGAAAATAACAATAGCATAATGAATATTTACAATCAAAATTCTTTTTCGCAGGCCGATTCAGAAAAAATATATGGCCAAAGAAATAATATATATCTATCAGATCAATTAAAAACCCAAATAATCGATACGAATAATATATATTTTGATAATAAATATTACAAAAATCAATATCACCAAGATTATGAAATGTTTCATCAAAATAACAAACTTTATGAACAACATCAAAATTTCCTTGAACAAGGCTCAGAAAGAACAAATGCATTTCAAAACAATTTTTACAACAATACTGATCCAGAAAGAATGCAATATACCGATAAATATCATCATTTGCTTTCCTATTCATCGTGCAATGAAAAAAATCTACAAAACAATTATAATGAATGTTTTAAACCCTATCATCAAGATTTTAATCAAAATATTTATACTTATAATCATTTTTATCCGTTAGAGTATAATTCAACTGTTAATCAGTATTATGACGACCAACAAAATATCAGAAAATCTGATACTTATTATGATTTTAATGAAAATTCTGCCATAAATTCGCATAAGCCTTCACAATATTTTTCTGGAAATAAATATTATAACAACTTTGAAAATATAATAGAGGATACTTCAATTTCAAAAGGTTATGGTTTTAGTGATCAAAACAATTCTGATAACATTTACCATTCGTCAAATTCGTTAAATACGAATTATATACATGATCAGATACCTTTCAATAAAATGATATTAGATAGCAAAGTTATAAACGATTATTCTTGTATGGATAATTATCAAGATATGACTGATTTATCCCAAAAAAATAATAATTTAAGCGCGAAATTTGAATTATCAACAGGACAGATGTTTAATCAACAAGACAATCCTCATCATTCAATTGAAAACAAAATAAATATGAATAGTCGGAAGATGTTTGCAAATAATGGAGAATATTTACCTGATATGAATGATAATATTGAAAAGTTCAACGTAGATAATGCTTCGCTATATGATCAAACAACAAATTATGATAAGTTATATGCACATAAGAAAAACAACAATTCATCTAGTCACTTAAAATCAAACAATACCAATAAAGATGTAAATTTTATCACGAAAAATAGTGAAGAAAATCAAAAAAATTCGTTTACTAACATTAATACAACAAATAAAAATATTGCAATAACAAAAGATAAGGAATCGCTTAAAAAAGCAAAAAAACAAAATATTATAAAAAAAGAAGAAATAGATGAGAGTAAGCCATAAAAATCATTGTATCAAATGTGTGTTTAATTAAATAATTTTGGATTTTAAAAATTGTAATTTCTGTCTAAATGCAAGTAAAAATAAACTTACAACAAATATATTGTTTTTAATGAAATTAATTTTTATATATGATTTAAAATAATAGTGATTTTTGATAAATATTTGTTTTTTATTAATAATTTTACATTTTTCTACATTATTTCTTCTTTAATAACCATGTGAAAAGAAATATTTATCTTTAAACAACATTCTAACTATGTAGTTGATTTGTGTAAAGTTCTATACGTAAACTTTTTTTTAATTTCATATTTTGTTTATTCATTTAAAACAAATAAAGTTGAAATTTCTTGAATTTTAAAGTTTTCAAGGAAAATATATACTGATATTGTAATATATTAATATGGCTTCATTCTCTAAAATAATTGTAAAATTAGTCTCTTTTCTAGACATTTTATTTACTGTTAGAAATGTCATTTCTGTTTCAAACAAATTCTTTTTTCAATTATTTTAATAACTCACATCATTTAAATAAATTTAACTTACTGTTTTACGTTATATAAAATTTTTTTTAACCCTATGCTTCATTTTTGCCTTGATTTTAAAAAAGAAAGAAAATCCGTTCCAATTTAAATTCAATTCTCTCTAAAAATATTAGGTAATTGCGTTTTTACGAGTTTCTTTTCTATTTTATTGAATTTCGTAATTTGTTGGATTTACAATTTTTGAATTTAATACCCTTCAAAGTTTAAAAAATTGATGTTTGAAGACACTTCAAAATATTTTATAAAACTAAGACCGAATAGTTTATCTAAACCCACAAAAAGACTCAAAAACCATGTAATGGAAATCAAAAAAAACAACAATTTTTTTATATTTTTATTTGAAGAATAAAAAAAATACGAACCATAACAATCCACTTTGGCATTCAAGATATATTTATCTTATATTTTTTTTACTCAAAAAACAATTTTTAATATGTTTTATACCATTTTTCTTACGAGACTTGTATAGAAGTAAAAGCATGCTCTTAAATTACGTCTGCTATCCATTTTTTATTTAACCTACATAGTATTGTCTAGTCTAAAAAACTTATTTATTTTGATTTGACTTAGAAGTCTATCGATTCCTTGATGAATAAGAAAAATTTTTCACATTAATAGTATTTTATCACAAAAATAATTTTTATCTGTGTATTTTTCTAACGTAGTCAATATTATATTATATTATTGAATATTTTAATTTTTTTAAAGTTCCAAGTAATATAATGTAATCCCTTTAACAATTTGACATTCAAATTTATAACCATTATAAATTTTTATTATTTGATAATTTATATTTATACAGATCACAATAAATTGCTTGATAATTTATTTATTTTTTATTTTGATTCAGTCTTAACAAAATTAAAGGAAAATATAGACTGGAAATTATCAAGGGTTATTAATCAAAATTTTTAATATTTAAAAAAATTCAAGTAAATTACTTTATAAATTTATTGATGATTATGTTTATTTTTTAACTTTGTGCTGCAAAAAATTTACATAAAATTAATTAGTGTATTAATAAAAAATACATTCAAAGAATATTGTTTAAAATAAATTTTCAATTTAAGGATCACGATAGAAAGCGATTTTCTTGACTAAACCTGTCTCTATTAATACTCAACATTAAGAAAAAAAAATTCTGATGTTCTTACAAACAAATATTTCTAGGTATTTGATTTTTTTTCTATATATCAAATAAGCCTAAATAATAAAATAGAAAATTTATATTTACATTCATTCATGAAGTTTTTGATCTGGAAACTAAAAAAAACATATCCATCTGTTGTATGCCAACATCTATGGGTTAATATAATTGAAATCGTTCCATTTATGGTAATTAATTAGAAATTGATTTGTTTCAGTTTTACCAGAATTTAACACATTTTAACACAATTCGAACGAATTACCATAAATGTTAATATATGAAAAAATTATGTAAAAATAGAAAAGCAGAGAATTTAAATATAATAATAAAATAATGAACAATAATATTTCTTCTAATTTTAAAAACAATATAAATTTTTACAATACATTGAATTATGCGCAACAAAATACGTATAAAAGCAATTCAATTATTGAATTGTATCTTTCAAACAAATGGATATCCGATGGATACCACACCATCACATAAGAATACTAATATGCTTATAAATTATCATAATAATATCTCCAATCACGTATGCGTTTTTTTGCATCTAAAAATATATAAAATTCTATCCTTCTCAAATTTTTTTGGTATTTTGTTTTTTATTTTTTCTTCGTATATTTTACTTTGCATTTCAGCGAATTCATTGTATTATTAAGATTAAAAATACTAAGATTTTGCAATTTTCTCATTCGTGTCAATTTAAATATTTACTATAATTACTTACATCAATTTTCATTTTATAAATGTAAAAATATGTTTTACAGTTATATAAAAAATTATAATTACTCAATAAATAGCTGTAAGAATCATACAATAAAATATATCAATGTATTTTGCTGCTAGTTTATACAAAATTAATTGTTTTGAACAAAAAAATCGGGTGATTTATGAATTTTTAATATTTTTATGTCCTTGAGGTTCATTTGTTATCATGAAATGTTTTTTTTATTGGTTTAAGATACAACTGCTAATGTGTGTTGAACCTATGATAGTTTTAATGTAGATGCTGAAGATATAATTCTCCAAAAGTTGATTGATTAGTTAAATTTGTTGGTTAAATAGCATTTATGTTGATTCATTGTTCCAAACTTACAAATTATAGGTATAATTAGTATAAAAAATTCTTGCAATGTCTAAACTTCTTATATAAAATATCTAGACTTGCTTCTTCCAATATATTGCTTTTAAATTTGTATAGTTTGTAAAAAAACAAGGTACTATTATCTAGATATTTTTGAGTGTATTTTTATTAAAAATTAAGATACATAAGGAAAATGTGGTTGCATTATGTAATGTAAAATTTTCATATTGATATTCGTCAAAAAAAATAAAAAACAGAAGAAAACAGAAAAACCTAAATTTAATACTATAGAGTATCTTTAATATAGCATCTAGGGATGAGATATGCAAAAAATATAAATATTAGTTACAGTCTTTGAATATTATATTCATATTGACATTTTATCTCACGTATCTATTTCAGAAATATTAAATCACCAGCTAAAAATAAAAGTTTAATTATTAGCTATTTATGAATAATGATTATAAATATTATAAATATTTCTAATAGGTTTTTTAAAAAATCGATATCAAAACTAATCTAGCAAAAAACAGTATTTTTGTTTTTTTTTGCTAAAAATTACACAAAAAAATCGCATTAATTTTTTTATAAATAAAATAACTTTTTAATAAAACAACCAATTTTCGTCTCTGTAACTTATCAAATGAAAAAAGGCAAATTATGTAAAATTGATTAAAAAAATATAACAATGAGATAAATGTAAACATAAAAAGAATAAAAAAGATTTTTTTTTGTTTATAAATAGCTAAAAAAATTTTCAAGATTATCTGATTTAAAAAACATTTAAATTTTTACAATATTAATTATTAATTAACATACTTTGTATGCTCCAAGTCTTATTTTCTAAATTTTGCAGTAATCTAAATATTTTGATTCATCTTTTTTTATTTTTTTTCGTAAGTTTTCCTAATTTTAATGTCTATAAATTGAATTTATAAAATGATACAATAAAATATTTTTAAAATTCAACTTTTCACAACTCGAACAGAAAAAATATTTAGC
Source organism: Edhazardia aedis USNM 41457 (assembly GCA_000230595.3). Classification (NCBI taxonomy): domain Eukaryota; kingdom Fungi; phylum Microsporidia; family Culicosporidae; genus Edhazardia; species Edhazardia aedis. Next base: position 84,312 of record AFBI03000057.1, read on the forward strand.
ATTTTTATATATTTTTTTTGATATTTTTAAAAATTATCTTTATATGTGTTTTAATGACAAAATCCTTTGATACAATTCTATTCATCATAAAATCAAGTAGCATAAACCAGAAATTTTGATTTAACTTATGAAAATACAAAGAAAAAATAGAGGAATTCGCATAAACACAATGAATTAAAATTTAAAGTTTAGTTATGTAAAGATACCTTTAATATTCACAAGAAAATAAAAAAAACTATGATTGTAAATTGATTTATAAACATAAAAACGTGACTTTATACAAAAAAAATCTAAGGTTTTTAATAGTATATTGTTATTTCTGCTATCAAAATTTTGAATGAATTATGTTTTTTGTAAAAAACACATTTTTGAACTATTACAAAATAAAAAAAATTGCATATTTGCTATTGAAAATGAATGTATACATTTCCTCACTGTTGCTCTTTATTCATTGAATCATAACATTAAAAATTTTAATTGTTTTTTAAATATTGAACGAAAGTATAATGATTTAGAAGAAAACAGTTCATTAAAATTAAAAACATAGAAATTTGCAACGTTTATCAAGCAATTGTAAGATATTTTTTATAGGAACACAAATTTTTGTGTTTTGGAATTTATACCCGGATAAAATTTTTTTTCTTATTATGCGGATATTGTGAAATTTAATATATCAATGTTGAACACCTTTGAGTGTCAGTTTTCAGAACAAGATCACCTAATTAATTTCATTAGTATTATTTTTTACCATTGCGTTTTGTATCATTTCATTAAAATGTTGTGAAAAATGTTCACTATTATATTTTTATACCCAAAAAAAATGAAAAAAACTACTAAATACACAAAATCAAATGCAAAAGAAGACAAGATCGATTCTTGGTTGAAACACTTCTCAAAATTTGACATTGTCTTATGTTTAAAAAATATCACCTATATTATGACCAATAGTATTCTGTAACCAAAAAATATTAAAAAAATACAAATTTCGAGATATGCTTTTCTAAGGATATGCATTTCATTTTACAGCTATTTTTTGAACTTGTCAAATTATTAGTAATCTTGATTTCAATTTGATTCTAGCTGTTTGATATTCAGACTTGAAAGAATTATTCAAACGCTTATTACAGTTATAACTATACCATATGTGTTATAAAAACACATGCTTGATAATTTATAAATGAATTGATTGTTAAATTAAAGTTTATTTACATGAAACAATATTCCTTTATAATATATAAAAATATGTTTAGAATTCATTTATATATCTATTTTTGTATCTATTTGGTATTTGTTGTAAAATTAATCATTCTTAGCGTATATTGTAATCAGTAATTTTTTTATTGATAAGAAATATTGCTAAAAATATTTAAATAAATAAATAATACAAAAAGTGAGGAAATGAATACTAAATATTTTATTTTAGAGAAAATGGTAGAAAAATTTAAATAAACGATAGATGTACAAACAATAGCACTAAAAATAATATAATAATAATAATAGAGTGAATATACATTTTATAATAAATGTATAAAATAAAAAAATATTTTTTATCGATTTCTATCCTAAAAAAACTCTGTTTCAGCGTCACTGACACTAAAATTTACTTTTTTAGAAGAATCATATTTTTGATATCCCGCAGGTCACTTCTCACTTCTTTAGGAAAACTATATGTACCTTTATTATCCTTAGATAAAAATTGAGACTGTTCAGTACATTTTTTTGTCAAAATCGTTAACAGTTTATATTTTTAAAAAAAATTTTTATTGCAAGTAAATACAAGATAAAAAATCGTGTTTTGTATTATAAAGTTAGAAAAAAATTCCCATATAATGTATATTAAAAACTCATTATTTAAACACGTTAATACAACATATTTCGTTAAGGAAAATTATCTTATATTGCAACAACGAGAAATATGAATTGTCTCCTTGTCAAAAGTTACTTGTTCATATGAAATATTTATTTTATTCTTATTTTTATTTTGACATAAAATACTTTTCGTGCCTATATTTAAAGTTTTGACAACCAATCAATTAGCAACGAATAATATTTATACAATTTTTTAAACTATTATTTTCACCTGAACTTCACAAGATTCTCGTCAGACAAATTCAAATATAATAAAAAAACCCTTTTTTAAAAATCTAAATAATTTTGTTTTAAATTTTTTAATTTCTCCCAAAAAACAGAGAAAAGCAGATTTTCTCTTTTTCACTGTATAATATGTTAGTTTAATAATCTGTAATATTGCATATTATTCAACAACAATTTGATAATTATTGACAAACATACATAAAACCTAGCTTTCATCGACACTTCTTTTATTGATATTTTTTGTTTCTTGTCTTTTAATAACAAAAGATGTAAACAAAATAGAAAAAAATTTTTGCTAGTCATAAGGAAAAAAAATTGAAGAAGTATATAAAGAGTCAAAGAAAATCAAAATAAGACTCAAACTTCTAATAGCAGAAATTGTTAGTACTTATGAAAATTTTTTTCGCACCAAATACCAGTCCTGCAGCCACAAAGATTCTCTATTTTTGTGAGCTACATGGCTAGAAGAAACATATGTTTAGCCGCACACGACAATCATTTTTTTCACATTTTTTTAAGGTGTAAGTAAACACTCGCATGCTTATGCTCTTTCTACCTACTCAGCTATTACAATAGTATTTTTTGAATATATTATATATTTCTTTTGTACTTTAAAAACAATTAATTTTTCAATCAGACAATAATTTAGAAATTAATTTTTCTCATCAGAAGAAACAGAATAAACTTCAACAAAAGTATTTTTTTAAAACTCTTAACCTGTTCAACTAATTTTTTTATGATTATTATAAATGCAATTTTCATTAAAGAAGTTCTTCATATTGATAAACAGGTATATACTCATTCTAAAAAGTTGTCGATATCTATTTCTTTTCATTAACAGATCATTATTTAATAATATAATAATTTTTCTTTAGATGCAGAATTACGCAAATTAATAAATCATATAACCTTATGTATTTGTTATATTTTTACAAAATTAGAGTGGTTTTCATGCAAAAACTTGCAGAAAAAATAAAATATTAGATTTTTAAAACGAATAAAAACAGAAAGAACATAATTACTTTTTATAATTTTTTTTTAAAAACTTTGTGTATAAGTTTTTTTTATTACAATTGGATATTTTAAGTCACAATGTCATAGAAAATACTAAGCATTTTCAACAAATATCTATAAATTTTTGAGATAATTTACTAAAACACGCTAATAAAATATCCGATGGTAAAACATGATAATCAAATTATATTCAAAATAATTTGTATTGTCTATACTCTTTAATATTTACACAAAATCTAAAATTTTTTTAAAATTGAAAAAATAATAAGACCAAAAGCAATTGACAATGTTCTTATGAAACCATTTTATATGTGGAATTTTTATAATAAATACACGTAAAAAACATATTGAAATAATTAATTTTATTACTATTCTTTTGTTATTAAAAAAACGATTTTTCTTAAATATGTAAGTTCTGTCAATACTTTTATTCAAAAAAATTTTATTATTGACTTTTTTCCTAACAGTTCAATGTTTCGGAAGAGATAAGTTAATCTCATAAAAATATGCATTCTCCTCAGATTAAAATTTTTGTTATAATAAAATGGTTTTTCCTTGTATTTAGAATATTTTGAACACACATTAGAAATGTTCGGGCGAATTCAAGGATGTTTAAATAAAACTAAAAATCTGATGATAATTTAAATAAAGATCTTTATAAAATGATAGACAAGAAATTAACGAAAATGTGTGATCCTTTTCCTAGAGCTTAAAAGAAATAACAATTCATCACAATCAGATTTTTTATTGTTTATATTTGATCTTTTTTTCCATGTTCTAATTCAGGAATAATAATTCAGAAATATCTCATATTAGATATCAAAATTTATAACTTGAAATTATAATAAAAAATACGATTTACAAGAGGTATTTATTTCGAATTTTAATCTATTTTTAAATTCTATAATATGGTAATCTCTATATTCAAATTTTTAGGTGATTGAACGAAAATTTTTATTTGTGAGGTCTAAGGTTTGACAAAATGTGTTGTGTGTGATTTTGTTATTATTTCTGTGCTTTTACTGTTTTTCTCACCACTATTGTCGAGAGATCAAATTTCTTACTTTATATTTAATCAAAAGTTTTCTATTTTGCAAATGTAAAAATAATAACTAGTTAAAATGTTTCCACCTAAATCAGGAAGCTAAAGCAAAAGATAAATCTAACTTTTTTGTCTTATGATACGAATACTATAAAAGATTTAAAACATATTTGTTTCTTTTTCTTTTATGATGTAATTACTTTTAAAAAAATTCACTAGAAACAGACTGATATAAAAAAATTCTAGATTTATACCAAAAAAGTTATACTAATTCTTGTATAAACGCCATTTTTTGCTTTAATCGTAAAAAGTTACTTTAGATTTTTCAAAATATAAATTATTTATTAAGCAAAAACAAACAAATAAAGCATTAATATTTGTTGGGTATAAATTTCATTTTTTGAAAAAAATTATTATTTGTTATTTTATGTTTATAAAGATAAATTGTATGCGTAATTTGCAATTTTAGAAATATAATTTTATTTTTATTTTTATTATCATTAAATTTTTCAATGAATAATACGTTGATTTCTTTAAAGTGTTGTAAAGATATTTTTTTCGAAGCTTAAGGTTGATAAGTAATTTATTGTTTATTTTATAGGTTTTTTATATTTATTAGTGAAGGGATTTTATTGCTTAGATAAAACGTGATTGGTTCAAAAATCCAGAATTTGTTCATGAATAAAAAAATTTTTACATATAACATGCCTTACAAAAACAATAATTCAGTTTTTCAATAATGATTAAGCTTATTTATTCAATAATTATATAGTCTAGTGTAATCATTGCAAAGGTTTGTGGTTTTTTATATTTTTATATAAATTAAATACGATTATTTATATCTTGTATGTAATTAACACTTAAAAAGCAATATATTTATATATTTTGTCTATTTTGGATTTAAAAATGTTAATTTTTGTATTAAAATTCTAAAAATCCATAAAATCTATACAAATAAAGGTCATTACTTAATTTGCCTTCTATTTTTTTTATATTTTTTATTGTATTAAAGAATACAATTATTATTTTAAATGTAAATTTTTTTGTCGTCTTGTATAGATAATTATATTAAATAGGGATGTTATTTGCATGAGAAATGACTTATCCATAGATTAATATGTTGAAAAAATAAATTGAATACGCATCAATATTGTCAAAAAACGAAAATTTATCTATTTTTTAAAAAACTAAATTTGCATAAATGCTATTCCTAGAATAAAAGTATAATCAAAAATTTATTCTAGTGGATACCCAGAAGTAACCAATAACGAGAAAACTAAGTGATATGTTTAGATAATTGTCCGGGTTCACCATTCTTTTATACAAATAAAACATGATGAACGTCGAAATATATACTGTAATGAACATTTGAAAGTTACTAAGCACAAAAAAGTATTTTTGTACTAAATTTATACTTTTGAAAATATAAAATTGTTTCATTGATATAATATGTCTGTCGTATTTCTTAAAATCTACTATTTTACTACAACAAATATGCAGCAAATAACTAATATATTGTCATTTGTTATTTCGTACATAAGAATACAATAATAAGACTTTTTTAGTTGAGAATCTTTTATAAAGTTTCAACCCTATAAGCATAAAAAGATGATTTGATTAATATATAAAGCCATTTTAAAGTTTTTTAATAAAAAGTTCTATTATAATTTAAAAAAATTGTAAGGATTTTAATAGAAATATGATATATTCAAAGGTTTCTTTACTACATTTGTTATTACTTATTGCTAGTAGCTAGCAAAGTTTAACAATTTTTTTAATTTGTATTTGTTTTTAATTTATGTAAATATAAAAAAAATTAAGGTTTGTAATGAAATTACAGAATATGGTTTATCCCATTGGTTTTTATTGATCACTAATTTTTCTAATATTGTGTTTTTATCTATAATATAGTTATTTACATCTTTTAACTATCCAATATACATAGTAGATGTTCGTAAAAATATTTTGCTTGGTTTAAGTAGATTACCAATGCATATTTTTTTATAATAGACATTTTTATCATTATTTTATTGTTAAATCATCCTTGCAGACAAAGGCATATAAAAAAAATATAAAAGCCTAGAAATACAAGAGTACCGGGTTGCATGAATTTCTTGAAAATATACTATCCAATTAATTCAATTTTTTTATTTTTTTGTAGAAGCAACTAAAGACAAATATAAAGAAAAATAGTTTTTTTCGTTAATACGCGTGTATTAGTATACATGCAGTAAAATTTTTATTCTATATTTTTTTTCAAATATATCAATCAATATTTAAGCTTGATAAAAAATATTTAAATGCTTATAAAACAAAATTTCGTCATTTGATTGGGTAAATTTCAAGATAAAATTATGAAATTCCAATCTAATGCGAGTATAAAATTTTTGATAAAAAACGATAATTTTTTTCAAATTTAAATAAAATATTTTGTAAAGCCCAATCTAACACCCAAAATTTAGAAAAAAACTTAAATATCAGGTGAAAATTTAAATTAATTAAAAAACACAATTTGGGGATTAATTTAAATTACAACAAAATTAACTTTTTGAACAAAAAAAATTATTTTGAGATAGATTTGTTAAAAAATATAATAATGTGGCTCATAAAATCAAAATAAACCATATTGCATATATAGTATGCTTATGAATATTGCAAATATCTTGAAAACAATAATCGATAAAATTGACTATTTTTTTACAAGATAAATTATATTAGTTTTCTATTACGGATGTTATTCACTGTTAAAAAAAGTATTTTTGTTTCCCTTACATTGCACACAAAAAACCAAACTTGACTTTTTAAATAGATCTCTAACATCATTCCCATTTTTTGCAATCAAAATTTACAAATATTTCTTTTATGAATATATACAAGAAACTAAAAACTAAAGAATTATTATCAACATATTGACAGCGTTATTAATATGAGGAGATGGGCTGACGAACATATTAAAAAGAGAAAGAAAAGAACGAATTAATTGGTGGATTGAATATTTATTATAAAGTGATCTTGAGTAACTTCTTTTTTTATAGTTGTTGAAATCTTATATGTCGGAAATATGCAATTTCATATTTCAGATTTAAAGAAATTCAAATTAAAATTTAATTAAATTTTAATTGTGTTTTAGCATTTTATTAATTAAAAATTTTAATTATTTTATAATTGTATAAATATAATGATAAATAAAATATTTACTTTTTAATATAATAGTGAGATTTGATAAATTGCTAATTTATCAAATAAAGCTATAAATAGGTGTGGATTTAAAAGGAAGATATAAAAAAATGAAAGATAGGAAATTTACAAAGAAACATTCCGATGAAACCTCTCGGAATAAAGATAATAAATACCACAATAACAACAATATACACCACTGTTCTTAAATTTTTATGTCATTTTGAATGCTCTCTGGGGTCTTTACCATTTTAACTATTTATAATAAGTTCAATTTGTATTATTTTTTTTATTTGGCGAAATCTGATTGGTTATTTTAATTCCACATTTTTCTTATCCCTTTTCTTGAATTGTGCAGCAAGCAGACGCTGCTGCAACATAAATACATTCGTTTTTTACAAAAAATATTTAAGACATGTGTTAGAAACATCTTGATTGTTTTAAAAGTTGATTTTTTTATTTCGTTTATTCGCACTGTAACTATTCGAATGTTTACTGCGATAAAAATATTAATCTCAAATAATTTTAACCAGTCATTTTTATTTTTATGGTACAAATATATTTATATTGTTATTTGAGAAAGATAATTTGAGTTAAATGAATTTTTTTGATATAATAAATAGAAAAGTTCTGATACTATGATAATGATGAAATATAAAAATTTTTATAAAGTTTAAAATTCCATTGGCATGTCAAATCATCGATTGACCAGCAAAGTAGAAATAAGCCATAGAAAAAAAATCTATAAAAAGGGGCTAGTTTTAACGAGGCTCATATATAATTATGATGAAGAAAAGACTGTTTTGTTGGTATATTTATATGTGTTATATTTAAATGTTTGTAAAAAAAGGATCGAAACATTGTCAATTCATTACAAATCATTTATCATTTTGAAAGCGAAATTATTAGATAGATCAAAAATGCATAAATTATTATATAAATATGATTTGTTAAAAATTCAACAGAGAGAATGTATCATTTTTATATTTATTAAAGTATTTTAGTCACAAACCAGGTGTTTTTTATAGTTTTAGCAATTATAGATTTTCTTATATCGCTTTTCAACACAAAAATAATTTTTATTAACCTTTAAAGAACTTCTTTCGTCTTGTTTACAATTGTATTGATACAAAAAGGCATTGTTATATACTACAAATACCGAGGGATGTTTAAAAGCAAAAATATAAAGTGTAAAAATTTGAATTACTAATTCTAGTTGAAGTATTAGAATATTTATTGTGTTTTTATATGATAGTTATTTAAAATAATGTTGTTTTTGGTAAAAATAAGATTTTTTGAATCTTGTAAAATTTCTTGAAAAGGGTGAAGTTTTCAAATAGAAACTGGTCAATAAGGTCCTTCCTCAAAGCCTAACACTTTAATAATCATATTTTATATTTGAATTTATGTTCAATAAGAAATTTAAATTCACAGGAAAACATTGAAGATCGAAAACAGTATTCCATATGAGTGTAACAATATCAGGAAATAAGTAAATTTATTTAATCTTCAATTATTCACTATATTTTTTTTATATTCTATATTATTTAATCCACGGAATGCCACAATACGTGAAAACGTTCTAAATGAAATGATAATCTTTTCAAAAATCTCAACTTTAATTTTTTTTTCTGCGGAGCTTTCATCTTTAAATAAACGATATGTTTTTTTGTTTTATTTTATATCAATAAAATATAATTATATTTTATGTTGTTTCGATCAGAAGAAATTTACAAGCTTCAGAAGAGAATTTAATTATAAAATAAAAATTTAAAATCGAATTAAATTGGTTAATTTATAAAGGATTTCAAATTTCCTAGATCTTAAATCTCTAAATACCTATAATGGATAAATTATATGAATCGATTTAATTGAAAACAAAAAAAACATTAAATTTCTATAATATAAAATTTTATTATTTTTCCAAATCAATTCAGGTTATATCAATATTTTTTTCCTTTTTAGTGAAATATCAATTATATGTATCGGAAATAATTATTAAAAATTGTTTGTCATCTATAATCAAGATATTTTTATCATCGCACGACAGCAAATTAGTTGAAAATAGGATTTCAACCCCTATATATTTACTTGATCTTTGTTTGATTTAAAGTACATGTATCACGTTTATTTCTTCGAACAGCAAGATAAAAATCTTTATTTGATTGTATATTAATTTTACAAGCGTGAATGTACATTTACTTTCTATTAATAATTTCGAGTAAATATTGAGTTGATTCCATTATAAGTAAAAATATAAGTTTGATAGTTATTTGAAATAAAAACAGTAAAATTTAGTAATCAGGTGAATTCTAATTCATTAATAAAACATTAAAAGCCTTAATTATCAAATAACTGATTCAAAAAAACGCATTTAATGAAAATAACATTTTTGGCTTTTAATGTGAGCAAATTTGGGGGTTTCTGGTCTAACACTATTTTTGATGCAAATTTTGCACAGAATAAACATATATTTTTTGTCTTAATTTTCGATCATGGAACGACTATCGTGAATCTGTCAGAAAAACATTAATTTTAAGCTAACTAATACTCACATCTTAGAATACTAATTTATTAATTACAATACTTCGTGAATTATAAAAAATATAAAGGTTATTTTTCCCTTTGCATGTTATTTTTTCTAAAAATTGTTCAATAATATATTCAATAGATCATAAGTTCAAATTTCTCAACGCTGAATTTTAGAGACATTGATGGGCAATTTTAAATATTAGCACAAATATCTATCATTTAGTTCCTTATTTTATTTTATCTCTTTTATAATATATAATTTTTTTGTATACCCTTAAGAAATTCTCCCGCATTTTTGAAATTGTTTTCTTAATTTATGACTTAGCAAGCAGCGTACTCCATATTTTTCTCATTTATCACAAATGGACGACAAAAAACAATTTACTTCATTTGATTCGTTTAACGATGATAACTTGTTAAAATCACAAGCCAAATTAGAAGATAACGATGAGAATATATCGGAAGAAGGTGTTGGTAGCAAAATATTCACAACCTCATGGTTTGTAGATACATCGACCGCAAGTAAAACGAAAAATTTGGAAGAGTATCTTAGTGAAAACAACATTTCAAATAATTGCCAAAAATATGTACTCGATATGCTGGATGTTTTTATTGAAGCTATCGGTACAAATGCTTGCCTGATTGCGAAAAATAGGGACTCAGATACGTTGAATTTTGATGATGTTATTTTAGCAGCAGAAAAAACATATGATTGTAAATTTCCAATTGGTGAAAATTTTTCTAAAATTGCATCTACAGATCCAGAGCATGAGAAAAAGATTGAACAGGTTTTAAGAGAAAATATGAAGAAAAATAATCCAAAGTAAAAAAAAATTGGCATTAAATTTCTTATAATTATTCTATTGGTTTTTTTTAAAATTGGTATATAACCTATAAATCGTGTTTTTTTGAAATTTTCTACAATTTTATAAACTATGAATTAATTTTATTCGTTTAATTCCTTTTTTTTTATCATTAAATTTATTCACATCAATTACAGAGAAAAAATAAAAATTAAAAGTTCTTTAATTTTTGATCATATTGCTGTATCTTCTCCAGATTAGCAAAAACAAAATATTTTTAAAAAAACTGTTTCAGGAAAAACCGGAACAGGAATTAATTTAAATAAAAAATTTGATTATTTTGGGCACTAAAAGATGAAGAAGAATCATTGGAATCAAATGAAAACAAACGGGATAAATAAAAAGGAAAAGCTCAGCCTCTGTAATTCCCTTATGATGAACTAAATAAATATAACAACAAAACATTTTTGCTGTTTTTAATTACAAACAATTGTTCTTTTTCATATCAGTCTTGTGCCGACAATATTCATAGTTAAATAAATTATTGTTTTCATTTTTTTTCTACGTATATCAATAGTAGAAATTGTTCATCAATAATAAAATTTGTACAAATTTAAGGCAGTTAATGATGCCATAACTCTGAATATAAATTAAAATATTAACAAAAATAATAAAATATATAAAAAAACCAGATTACTATGATAATTGTGTGTTAGGCTGACTGTATTTTAATTTTTAATTCACATAAACAATTTTTTGTTGTCTATAGGCAATTATGAAATGTTTAGTTTTCAAATACTTTGAACAAATTATCAGAATTCTGAACAATATAGTTTTTATTTTAATATGTAAATTGCTTGAACTGGATATTAAAAACAGTAGCAATTTTAAAAAACTAAATTGAATGAACCCTAAAATCAATTTATTGTTTAATATTATTTACACAATAAGTAAGTACTAAGTACTTTATTTATGAATTTTTAAATACAAAAGTAATTATTTATTCTTAGAAACTACCTATATTCTTGAAGAATATAATATTTGATACTACAATAAGCCTCTTCAAAGTATTGGTTTTGATTTAAAAATAACAATGATTTTGGCGCATTATTAAAAATCGAAGTAGAACAAAATCTGATTTAAATTAAAATAAGAAAGAGAGCAAAAAATCTTTAAAATTACGTCATAAAAATCGGAAACGAATTGCGAAATAAATAAATAAATTTATAAAGAGAAAGATGGAACGAAAGAACAAGAAAATAGTACCCCTGAAAACATTTTCGACAAAAATAATAAACTGAAACATCCAAAATATCTTTATTGTATATAAATATCCAATAAATCGATTATTTATGAAACCATCAACACTTTTACAAATATAATTTTCTAAATATGATAAAATCATTTATTTCTAATAGCCTTATTACAGAGACTTGGTTGTATAAAATACTAATATTTAGTTTTTAAAAATATATTTAGATATAAATTTAAATTGTAATTTTGAAATTGCGAAAAAATCTACAAATATATAAAATAGTTTTAAAAAATTAGTCTATTCATTAATATGATAAAAAATATTTTTAAGAACAAAAATTCGGATTAAATTATAATTTCGGTAAAACACGGAAAATTTTTTTTTGCAAAAATTATTAAGCGCATTATAAATTTATGTTTTTTTTGATATTTATTTTTTGTTTTGCCGAAAAAAATATCTTGATAAAAATACACACTCTACTTTTTAATAAACAGCAATCTTTTAAATTTTAAATACAAAACAAATTTACGACTATGCATTGCAAAAAAAAAGCATTTTTTTTATTTTTTTCTGCTTTAAACTTTGTGGAATTAAAATAGAAAAATTTTTATTATTAATAGATTTTTTTAAGATATTCGAAGCTTTAAAATGTCCTCTAAAAATGGAACCACGTTAATTTTTAATAAAATTCTAAATATATATTTGTTTTTTAACATTAAATAAATTTAACTGTTGGTTCTTTCTTCCATTACTAATACTAAATTTGTTTTTATCTAATAATATTATTACTATTATCTCTTTACTAAAATAATTTTATTATTATACATTTCTTTGTTCTTTTTTTTAATTTATTATATTTTAAAAAGTTTTTTGTGATCTTTCTTATCACTTAAAATCACTAATTTAAATGCAGAAAATTATAATATTGATGAATTATCTCTACAAAAACTAAATTACTATTATTTTAAATCTTCAAAATCTTTTATTCATAGTTCAAGGAGATTAATTTTAATTATATTTAAGTTCAATTTGATAAATCAATAATTTATTAATAACTTATTTGTGATATTTAAATTAAAAAAAAATTTTTGTGACTTTGTTTTTGGTTTTATCTTAAAATAGAAAAACAAACACTATCCGTTCTTGATAATTTTATATTCTTTCATTTATAGTTTGCTCTGCATTCATATCAGTTAAAAAAAATTAAAGGATTAAGAAATTAGGAATTTTTTTAAATATCATTTTTTTGTAATATTCAATTTTTATTTTGTTGGGTTTTTTAAAAATTCAATTTTTTAAAAAAGTATTGATGTTAAATTTTTTTTTACAGATTGACATTTCTTCAAAAACAACCGTATAGTAATAATCTATATGCATTTTATTATATATATAACATTAATATCTCTCATATTTAGTGTATTATTGAAATTATAAAGATATAAAATTTACTTTAATCAAAAAACATTGTTCAAAATAAAATTTGTTTGGAATTATTAAATATAAGGCCAATTTTATTTTTTAAAAAAACAGATGACAATATATAAAAAATCTTATAAACGATCTACAATATACAAGAACCAAATATTACACATTTATGCCCAGGTCAAAGCTGATTTAGTCATTCTACTTTTTACAATCGCGTTGTGTGTTAATTATTATGTTCAAAACTTTTCGTACACATTCTGTGCACGAATTTCTTCCAAAGGCATAGAAAACCTAAGATTAACATAAATTACATACTAGCAGAATAAGAATCTAATATCTTATAAATCTTTTTAGTTTCTCATTATGTAAAACCTACATTCAACATAGTATAAAAGCAGATGCAATATATTTTCAATTATGCTAAAGCGATGAAAATAAAATGCTTCAATTTTATTGAATAGTCTTTAGAATAATTTTAATTACGTTTAAAGATTTGAAATCAATAAAGAACCGAAGCGCTAGTCTAAAAAATGAAAAAAGATAACACTGAAGCAATTTCTAGTGTATGATAATACTATTTATGACTAGTTTTAAAAGCAGTTTATATATTAATCACCATTAAGTTCCATCTGTGGATTGAAAGAAGATCATGTTGCAAAACACTTTAAATGCAATCTTTTAAAGCTAGAATATTTTAATTCAACTATCAGTAACCGAAAGCCGGAAAAGAACAAAATAAAGAAAGCCCTGGATAAAAAAAATAAAAATGATAAAAAAGATAAAGAAGAACAAAAGAGTTAAAGGAAGAAGGTATACTGTAAGCGTAAAATGTCCCGTAGCAAAGGAACATATCCGTTTTTGAAAATAGAATTCTAATATACTAAAAGTTTTTTATTTTTGTAATTTTTATGATTTTTATTAAATTGTTGTTTACTATAAACACTAATAATATTGCAACTATTGTAATTACTATTACTATTCAAACTATTATTTCTACTATTGCTGTTTTTACTACTACTACTATTATTAAATTTATTATACATTATCCTTCTTTTTCTATTATTTCCTTTCATTTAAATAATTATTCGTGATTTTTTCATATCTTTAAAAAATCACTAATTCCAAAATGGAAATATTTTTATATTAGAAATTTATATATATAATTATTCTAATTTTTTTATTCAGAATATTTTTGATCTTTATTTTTAAAAGACTAATATTTAAGTCTATCCTTCAAAATACTAAATAAATAATATTGCTTAAATTTTATTTACAATCTTTGTGGTATTTATACCACAGAAAGATTATCAATACAAAACATGTTTAATAGATAACATCAACCTAATATTTCATCATTTATTTCAAATACTCTTTTTCTTAGGTCATCTTATGTCACCAGCAACAAATGATTTTGTTCAACATCAACAAAAACCCGTAATATTGCGCAAGACTCGCCTTTAAGCCTAATTTTCACACCATCTATATTCTTTTGATTATCTATAATGCACATTGTTGCATTTTTTCAAAACAACATATTAGTAAACTCGATTTTTCAGATAAAAATATGCCTCTTATTTAGTAAATATTCAAAAGCAACATTTTTTCTTACAAGCTTATCACATGAACAACACAGAGGAAATATGAATTGAAGAAATTTCATATATAGTTAAATTTTGACGCTATTTATCTTCCCGTCAATGAAATACATCAAATTCGGTAAATGTGTATAAGAATTTTCGCTTTTTCTTGTTTTATTCAAATTAAAGGTTTTACTAAAGGCTTTATTGCCGTAAGTATAGTATGATGAAACTTAGTTCTAGTAATTACAAAAAGCAATGGTTTCATTTTGTAGAAATGGTTATTAAGATAAATTTTGAATGAAATTGTACAAATGCAGTCTAATGTTAAATAAGATAAATATACTATGAAGATTTTTCTATATGAGTGATTGCATTTTAACATTTTCTTTTTAGCTTTTATAGCTTAAATAAACCAATATGACCTGAACCATCATATCAGGTTCTAGGGATAATAATCCAAATACAAACGATTAGAAAAAATTTTTTATCAATAAAATTTATTAAGCATGGAAGGAAAACCTATAATCGGATCAAAAAAATAAGAAAAAAAATTGACTAGAAACCAAAACAAGAGTATTTTTTCGTCGGAAACATGTAAGTTGATCTAGATACATTGTTCACGAAAATCACTTAATATATTTTTTATCATTTAAGTTTAAAACCTTAATATAATAATAATATCTGTTTTTAAAAACAAATGTCAATAATTTCTTAAAGAACATTAAAATACAAAAAAACACATTACATTACACATTTATAAGTATTTGATCATTTGATAAGCGCTTGGATATATATTCAATGTTTTTTTGTCAAAATACTTAAACTTGAATTATGTTAGTTTCTATAACAAAATTGCCTTATACAAGCTTATAAATTTTTAAAATGGATTCTTTTATCTACTAAACCAACGATCTGAAAAAAATTATCTCATAAACACAAAACGTATATGGTAAAATCTGGTCGCAATAGAATCATGAAATTTTTAAGGAATTTTAGTTATAAAAGATTTGTTCGTTAAAATACCATGATTATCAAAAAAAGGAATAATGAGGTGAAGTCAACCTAATTCGCAAAAAAACGCTTTATTTAAAATACTATACTACCATTTTTTTAATAATAATTCAATTGGCAAAGAATAAATTACACGACATAGTATATATAAATCGTAATAAATATTTGTGTATATAAATACTATAATATGTTCTATTTGGTCTGATATACCAATTTCAAAAACTGGTTGAGCCATAATAGATATTTTTTTATATTTGAAATTCTATTAGCAACTCGACTAATGTTTTTTTACAATAAAAAATCACAATCATTTATAGGTAAAAAATGATGTATTCGCTGATTGTAGAAAAAAAAGCGGTTTTTAAATTTTTTTATTCGCATGAAAATTATGATTTTTATCAAAATTCATATATACTCGACATAAAAAAATCATTCACTTATTAACATCTGTTAATGCTTTAGAACATAGTTAAAAGGTATTATTATGTATTAAAGGAAATCAGCATTTCACACATAAATATTATAATATATATTAAGTAAGAATTATTACAAATGTTTTATTAAAAATAAATAAAAATCGTGTTTTCATTGAAATTTTTGCTTTAATTACGATAAATTACATGATTTTTTGATTTTTTTGATTGAAAATCTTAAATAATAAACTTAAATTTCTGAATAGAATATGGATTTTTATTTTCGTTTCAATAACCCGGTCTGCCTCATACATAGTTTTTGACCTTTGTCATTTTAAATAAATTCTTTACTCATATTACTATTATGATTTTTAAAAAGTTCGTTTTATTATCTGAATAAATCTGATAATGTCTCGAGCATATTTATGCATTTTTTCATTGCAAATTTATATTTTTTTATTTATTAAATTTAAATCAACATTCAAATAGAACGCAGGATTTAAGTTGTTACAATCATCATTATCTTATTTTGTTGTTTTCTTATTTTTCAAAAATGACAGAAAAAAACCTATTATTTTATTTAAAAAAATTCCAGAATTTCTTTAAAACAAATGAATAGTCTAAACTTATTATTCGAAATATTGGATTATATCATCTTAAATTTGCAATGCAGAAATATTCTTTACTTAAACGTTTAGAATATATTCAAACCAATAAAAATTCTGTGTAATTTATATTGCGGGTTCAGGATGAATATCTATCTTTTGTCAAAAAAATTTTAAACTATAAATTTTTTCAAATACATAAATATAATATAATAACTAAGAGTCTAAATAAATTTAGTACATCAACACTAATATTTGAAAAAAACTGTTTTCTGTATTTCACATATTCATAACGGTTGGGAAGTGCAGTAGTACCAGAAGAAGATAAAGAAATATGTTTATTTAAAGATTTCTTAACATACATAATTTATTTACTAGCTGGCTAAGAATAGCCAACACAAAACATAGCTGTTTCACTGTGTCCGTTATCGGACCAATCCACAACTTTGGTTTACTTCAAAACCTTATCGCATACTGTAACATCTGTTTTATTGTCATGATGACAATCTTTATCTTCAACAAACCTGTGTGTGTCAGGTGTTTTTAAAGATATGGATGTTTTACAATCCAACAATTACATTTCAATATGAGTTGACTGTTGTTTCAAAGGTTTTGTACCACAACAGAAAAATTAAACAATTTAACCTAAGAATGTAAATGATAATATGGCGTAAAGATTATTATAAAGCCTTTAAAGATCTATATTTAGTTATTCTGAAATATTAGGAATTATTATTAACTTAGAGGAGAAAAGGAGAGTGAAACTGGAAAAATCAAGAAAAAAACAAATAAAAAAAATCTCTAAGTAACTTTAGATCAAAAGACATAAAATGAAACAGCACAAATAACAAACATATAAGTTTCTTGTTTAATATTGTTTCTATTGATGTTTTGAAAATCTAAATTATGAAAACACAAGAAGAATATAATGATAGTTCATTCAAATTATTACCAAGATAAAAAAGTGTATATTTTGTTAATAAAACCAAAATTTTTTACATAATCATTTAAATTTTGAAATTTTAATTTTATTTTTGTCAATTTCTTCCACAATTGCTATTGTTAATTTCTATAAAAATCGCTTTAAAATAGTTTTTATGATCTTTCCTGGAACTAAAAATAATTTTTTACTTATTAAAATTCATTAAATTGTAGGAATATAAAAAAGAGCTATTATATTTAGATTTTTGTGTTTTTCTAAATTTTTTATGATTTTAGTTTAACATTTTTACACAATATTTTCCAATTAAACCCCAATAATATCTATACAGTTACAACTCAAAGCTATTTAATTTCACTATGCCTGTTTAATTTTTGCTTATAGGTTATTTTTTTGGTTTTTATTGCAAATAAATTCTGTATATTTTGTATTTTTTCAACAAAATTATTTTTCCCTTTATCTCTAAATTATTATATTTGTGATTTTATTTTTTGACTTTGATACAAAAAACGTAGGAAAAATGTAAATCTGATTGATAGTTAGAATACACACATATATAAGAATCGTTAATATTAGATTTTTTTTATTTTATTCACAGCCTATAAAATGTTTTTTTTAGTTAAATAAAAAATATATTTTCTAAATCGACTTAAAATTCACATAATATATATTTCATGATATGCTAACATTTCTTTTCTTTCCATTCAAAATATATATATTATACATTAATCTTTTTTTTATGGATGTTCTTTAGAAACAAGAAAAACCGATAAAAAGAATTTAAATTTATGTTTTATACATTTAATTGAATTTAATGGAGACTTAAATTAAGATAAGAGAAAAAAAAAAGGAAAATATTTAAACAATGTGTAGATTTGTCGTATTTAAATCAAAGATTTTTTATAAAGATGAGCAAAATCAAAAATTTGAATGACTGTAGGTAGTTTTTTTTCTACAAAAAATAATTTTTCGCCGAATTAATCATCTATTTTGAATCTTTAAAACAATATTGGAATTAATATGAACATAAGAATGTATATTGAAATTTTTGAGCCAATAAATGAAAATTTTGCAATCGACAAAAAAACGATTTCAAAAATACATTAAATGCCATACTTAAATTTTTTGAAAAATACGCCTTTTCAACAGATTTTTTTGTTTTTAAGTGTTATAAATACAGTTTTAACCATCAATCAGTTACTTGTTTGTTTACTGGCTTTAATTTGTAATTAAAAAATACAATTTTTACTGATTAAAATAACATATTTTTATAGTTAAAAAAATATTATAATACTTTTTTGGATGAAAGAGTATAAAATGTATAATAAAAAACATAATTCGATATTTTATGTTTTCATCATTAAGATAATGTTATTCTTATTTTTGAATCGAAGCTGAAAAATTATTTAATCTGCATTTATAACTGCCAGAAACACATATTTGTAATTCTATTTGTGTTAAAATTGCTAAATAAATATTTTATGAATCTTTTACTATCAATGATTGGATGAAAAAGTATATAATATAGTCAATTTTGACCAACAAACGAATTCATTTATAGCATAAAAAAACCAATTTTAAAGTTCGTATAGTAAATTTTTGTAAATTTTTTGTAGTCATAGAGAAACTGAAAAGCAATGTAGATGTTTTTGATTTAAATATATTTACTAAACCTATAAATAAAAGAAATTTATCAAAAAAGAAAAATATCTATAATTAATGCTTATGATACCCTGTGAACTATGAGTTTCTCTTAAGAAAATAAAATATAGCAGAAACATAAAAAATGTTATAGATTTGATGTAATTGTTTTTTAAAATCTATACAATCAAGGTTACCTAGAGTCTAGAATTGTTTTGTAGTGTTTTTTGTTCCAAAAAAATCGTGTATTTGCAACCTTTGTAAGTTTTGATCACTAAAACTCTAAATATATGATTTGATGGGTTTTAATAGAAAAGTGTATCATACACAACATTTAAAGATACATACACATGTTTTATTTACTTATACATTAAAATATGTAGGTATGTTTCTTTTTTATTGCCTTATTATGTTTTTTATGCAAATAGATTTTGTATTAAATCGAAACAAATTTTAATTTGTTTTTACTGTAGATATGTTTTAATTTTTGATTAAAATTTTTTATGGCTATAAAATTACTTACTACCCATATTACAATATTTTCTAATCTTTTACATATTTTAGTGACTGCGTACAACTTCACCCTTTCTTTCTGCTATCAAAAGAAGAAAGTACTTTTTATTACACAAAATTCCTTTTTTGATCTCTGTATTATAATCTAGTCTATATATAATTTTTTAAAAAACATGCAAAAAAACCAATATGGGAAAAATTTACAGGTGTGTTATGTTACTAAAGTAATTTACAAATTAAAATTTTTTCAAAAAAGAGATAAACTTTTAGAAAACAAAACAATAATTGTTTTTGTTCCTACTAGCTTACATATTTTAAATGTTTTTTGCTTATCTAATAGATTTAAATCGCACCATTTTTTTTACTTAATAAATTTACAATTTATAAATAAATAGGCAGATTATGATTAAAATAAAGAATATCAATAAAAAAAAAATATAAAATTGATTATGCGAAAATCATCGGGATTATCTGATAAGCAACTTCAATATCTATGTTCGTAGTAGTAATATTCATTTGTTCTAAAAGTACACATTTATTTACTAGAGACATTTTAATATATATAAAAAGGATAATGCAAGAAAATACTCTAAATATATCGATAATATAGTATTATACAAAATGTTTGCTTTTTGTAATTAACGGCCTCTGTTTGGTAGATTTATTTTTTTTTATAATTTTATATATCTTAACTAGTTAAAATTTTCTATCCATTCTATTTTCCATTCACAAAAATGAGATTTTGTTATATTTTTGTAATAAATATTGCATAATCATTGGATCTATAATTACACTTTAAAGTAATGTAGAAAATTTTCTTGTGTTATTTTTCATAAAGCAATTTAAATTGATTTAACATGAATTAAATCCCAAAAAACAGTAAAATAAGATACTAAAACTCATAATTTACACATATTCTGCATATAAAAAAACGAAATGACCTTTTTATACTTATTATTTAATCAATTTTCTTCAAAAAAAACACGTATATTGTTATTTTGAAAAGTTATGCCCCTTAAAATATATTTGTCACAATGATAATATGTAGATTGCTGCATTATGCACATAATTCAAAAAAGTTTATTAAATTTGAGAATTTTACTGTTTTTTTGTCATGAGGAGCGTTTTAACACATAGTCTTAAATAAAAACGCGAATGAATTACAATATTTACTTCAATAATTTTGCTATTATTTTGAATCATAGGTACAATATATACAAAAGCATATACTTTACTTATTGAATAAAATATTTTTTGCAACTATTTTAGTATCAAAAGAAACAACCATAAAAGACATCAAAATTTGACTTTTTTTTTAATTTGTTTAGTATATAAAATATAAGAATTTAAATTTTAGATTCAATACTGTTTTGTTAGTCAATATTATAAATTATTTTTTTGAACACACATTTTATTCGAATTTTAAGTCTTTTGATATTTTGATACATCATTGAATCAATATTTTTGTTACAACAACAAAGATTACTAATAAATTTTATTGTCAATGAAAATAATTTTGTTTTTTGCTGCATGATAAAATGGTTTAGTGAGTGCAATTTGAACAAAGAGGCTTTACTAAAACAACGCTTTTCACAAAAGAGATTTATTTTTCTACCATTAGCTATCATATTAACTTCTGGATAAAATAAATTTTCAGCTGAAATGTCGTTTCCTATTAATCAATATTAACTAAAATACTGTCTACTTATTTTATGAAAATTTTCAAATATTTTTTATTCTTTTTGATAAAATATTTTCATGTTTTTAATTGTATTAGCACTGTTACGGCAAATATTCTGTTTTTTTCAACTGAAAAGTTGTTTAAAAAGATAGATTATATTACATATTTATTGCATTTTTTTTATTGCTAAGTTTGTTCGTCGTTTTCTTTAGTAGAAGTTTATGTTTCAATGCTAAAAGGATTTAAATTAGCAAGAAAATTTTTATTACAAAGTAATTCATACTTTATAATGATCCTTTATCAAACACTTTTGATTAGTAATTATTGTTTGTAGAGTTGTGGTAGTTTTTATCTAACATATATTACTATATA
Source organism: Edhazardia aedis USNM 41457 (assembly GCA_000230595.3). Taxonomy (NCBI): domain Eukaryota; kingdom Fungi; phylum Microsporidia; family Culicosporidae; genus Edhazardia; species Edhazardia aedis. The sequence continues at coordinate 106,410 of AFBI03000057.1, forward strand.
AATTAGTACATAGAAAGTATCAAATACTAAACATTTGTTAAATAAAAAATTAAAAACATAGGTTTTTTATATTAATGTGGGCAGACTATATTAAAATTTCAAGCAATCATAAGTTTTTTTTACACATAGCCTATAGTTTGTCTGTATTCAATGTTTTTTGTTATAGATTTGTGGTGAAATATCCACCACATTCTGGTATCGAAGGTAACTTATACATCTTCCCTCCAGAAAAAGCTTCCCCTCAACAATTTCATTGCAAAATTACCTCCACCAAAGCTATAAAAGCAGTAACATGTTCCCCATACACAGATGGAAACGAGGACAAGTGAAACGAAAGCCACGAGCCTAAATAATAGCGGTTATCGCAGGAATGACCCGACACCTTCATTAATAAATCACAAACTTTACCATCCTATCTTTATGCTTACTATTTACGCCACTCGCCTGGGCCATCCAGCGAGTACGGCAAGATTATATAATTTATAAATTGAATGTGCTCTAAATAGTACAGAATTTAGTTTTATTTTAAAAATAAAAACATTTTGATGTAATGATATAGGTTTTAAGTGTTTTTGTGTTCTTGAAATATAGTTGCCGTAAGTCAACGGGGATTGGTTGACATGGCTTGTAAATAACGTATAAAGACAATAAAGTGTGTGTTAGTGGTAGAAAGATCTTTATTATACTTTTTTTAAAGCTGCCTGAACCAGGGTTACACCTTCTGGTTGGGTGTAGCTGATCTCTTTTACCTTTACCTTCATGCCTTGTTGTATCCATTTTTGTTTAGGGTTTTATTATTTTTATAGAGGGCATGGAGGTAAAGTTTGGAGGTAAATATTATCTAGTAAGGAGGGATTATGTTTTATAACACCACGACAGGTGTCGTTGGTATATGTGGTCTGTTATTTACCACAGTATTATACATAAAACCATTTATACTACAAATCGTAACTAAATCTAGATATGAAATTCGATTTATTTTTTTTCGCGTTTTAAATTGTCTGAATTAAAATATTCTGTGTTTTTTATATCGATTTTAGTAAAAAGATACGACAAAAAGATTATGATAATGCTAATATTATATAAACTTTATAAGCTTGCGAAGTGGTAAATCTGCTGTTTCGTATACAAAAAGATTTTGAATCAATTTTTATATGTAAAAATGAACATCATCGTTCTTGTTAATTTTTTTAGAATTCGCCATTGATAAATGTATGTTTTGTTGCAATGTGCTTCGTTACTGTTTCTTTGAAATGATTTTTAATAATTTTTTTGAAGCATAAATTGCCATACATAAATTTTTAATGTGACAACAGAAAATAGTCGATTTCTGAATATAACGATCACGGAATTTTTTTTTGTTTGGATTTATATTTGTTGATAATTTTATTGTGTACTATCTTTATAGTATTATTTTTTCTTGATGTCTAATCAAAAATATTCATTTTCGTTTTTTTGTTTTGCTTCATATGCATTTTCTTTTTTCAAATTTTTAGTATGTTTGCTCGAATTTTTTTGCGAGAATAATTTCTGTCTCGATTGATTAAACACACAAAATTATTTTTTCTCTCTAAGAAATTCTTTTTTAATTTCATTCATGTGTTTTTGGTTTGATCAAATTTTTAGAAATAGAAAATAGGTTTATCTTATAATCGTTTTTAATGTCGCAATTTTTTGATAAGCACTTTCTTTTCTCGAACTCACATAGTTTCACACACTGCAACTAAGAAAAGAAACAAAAAAAACGAGAAAAAAAATGTTTGAATGCACATTTAAAATAGAAAGCAAATTAAAGATACATATGAATTTGTGTATTTTCATTTACTTAATTTTTATTTTTGTAAATTTTGTCTTTTTCTTTATTTTTAATCTTATGTTGTATTTATCACAGATTTTTAATTTTAAATTATTTTTTTGTGCGTATTCTTAACTGTTTAATGCTGAAAACAAAAATCAAGTTTGTATCTTTTTGCAGCGCGCATATCCACATTAAGTGTAATAAAAAATTGTAAACATTTTTTCTAGCAATTATTTAAACTATCTCTGTTAACATTAGCATTTATTATTAGTTTAAAACTGGTTTACTCGTATTTTAATTATCTAATTATAATATTTTGTATTTTTAAACAAAAAATAAAAATTATGCATAACTTTTATTGTTATACTTTGAATATACCTAACCAATTATTCAACTAAAGTTAAATTCATCAATACGTTTTGCATATCATACAAAATAGTTTTTCTACCATTTTCTCACGCGATATAAAATTGTATATTTTTTTTATTATAATGCTATTTTTTTGTGTTTTTATATTATTAAGGTTTGTTAAATTTTATTTTAATCGTATATTCAAACAAATTTAAAGAAGTTTACCACTAAATTACAAATTTAGCCTGTGTAAAATGTGGATGTTGAGTTTTGTATTATAAAAATCAATTTAAGTAATTTTATACCATAAATGTATTATTTATGAACCCATTATTGATTCTAACTTATGGAATTTTGTTTCCATTTCTCTCACAGATTTAGAAAAAGAAAAAATAAATGATTGAAATTTTGTATGAAAAAACAAAATAAGATCAAACCTTTAAAGATTCAATTGCTGTTTGCCTGCCCTTAGTTTCTCGTAATGAAAGTATGATAGTTATGAAACAGGGATTATGTTATTTTACCAACCATTATATTTCTGTTGTAAGACTTTTTAAGGTTAGCTAATTTTAGTTTTTTGAAGAGTTTCACTATTGATATGTAAGGAATTATGTTAAAATAAAAATATTTAATATTGGGAATATAAACGTTTTTAACTGTTTCAATATTATTTATTAAAATATATTTATAACTACGGAATAACTATAATATATGATTAGAATAAATATTAATGCTATTTTTAAGTTGTTTAACAATAAAGTGTAATATAAAAGGAATAAAAGACCTTTACTTTGTGTGTAAGAATGGTAAAAAAATAATAGTATTTATATATAAATAGTTAAAAGTTTGTTTACAAAATATGTTTTTTATTATCCAGTACAATTATTTCAAATCTGTAGTATGTATTACTGAAAAACTATTGATCAGTTCAATCAAAATTTCCTAAAGTTTTTCTTTGTCTGAAATAAAAAAAATGAACAAGTCGCTTAAAATAATAGAATGAGTCAAATTTGCTGAAAAATTAATCAAAGGAAATAATACATTTATACAAAAAAGAAAATGGTGTAGATGAGAATTAATTTTAGTGGCGGAAGAATGTGAATTCTGAATTCTTTTACAAATAGAAAAATTGCTTAACAATACTAAACAAAAAAATCATTATAAAAAAATTTAAAGGGGATTATGTCTATCAACGTATGTTCAGTATATAAAATTGTTTTTATGTGCACATTTACGTTATTCTCCGAAATATACCAAACGATTCAAATTGTCTTATATTTAAAAAACATATTAAGAATTGCCTAATATATTAATATGGTAATAAATCTCTATTTTTTTATGTTTTTTGCATGTTTTTACAGTTTCAAATATAATTACAACATATAATATTTGTGTTATTTTTAATTTTTTTATGTTATTATCTGAGATTGTGTTTTAATTGAAAATTTCGTGTAACATTGTTTTATAATTGCTAAAAGCTTATAAAAATATTGTAGATACTCGTTATAAGTGGTTAAATTATTTTTATTTGCTTATTAATTTATACAAAGCTTTCGACCACAATGTTTTTTTCAAAGTTTTTTCTAACCGATTAAATAACCAATTTAAAGACACTTTTGATAAATTAAATGAAGATTGCGAATGATGAAGCTAAAAATGAATAAAATATTGAAATATATGGGAATTCATTCGATAACTAAATGAATTTCATGTACTTTTTTTTTGTTTTTTTTGATACTAGTTTAATATTTTATGTCTATTAATTATTTTGTCCGTTTGCTTGTTGCTCGATTTCGCACACAATTATAATAAGAATATTTTAGAATAACGCTTATACACATTATATATTATTTATCAATTAAATAATTAATTTAATATTCTTTAGTATGAAGTTAAATTGAGTACAAATAGACAATAGATTTATATGAAAAGGATGAATAACAAAGCATATGAGAATGTAATTGACACAAACCAATATAAATTCTATTTCTTTTATTGCATAATTTTAATATATTACTCTAAATTTCAGATCAACACAGGTGATACGAAAAACACTTTTACTACTGTTTAATATTTTTATTAACTATTTGGCATCGGGTAGTATCTCAATCAGTTTCAAGTTTAGGAAATGCAGAATGAATAATTTACGAATGTGTCATAATCACAATATTGATAAATACAATTAAATCGAAAAATTGATAATCTTTAAATAAATTATAATATCTTATCATAAGATTTGTTTTTTTAAATAAAAAAATACATTTGGCTGACAGTTCCCGGCGATTGATTGTTAGATATATTTTTCGAAATTTCGTAATTTCTATAGGGAATAGCTATTTATACCTTCGGTGATAAAAATAAAACATTCTTTATTGTTTTTAAATGTCATGTGTATTTTGTAAAATACGACTTTAAATGCAATAACGTTACAACCAACGATTGCATTTGTAACAGCGATCAATAAAAAGCACAGTTTTATAATTATACTGCCACAACCCGCTTAACTTGCATAATAATTTTCTTCATATATAAAATTGTGTACGTTTTTTGATGATATTCTAATTAAAATTTTAAAGATAGCAAAAATCACACAATTTTGTCGAAAAAACTAGATTTATCAATTTATATATCTAAATATCTAAATTCATTTGATTTTTAGAGAAAGAACCAAAAAGAGTAATACGAATGCAATTTAGAGACGGATTAAAAGTATATACCAATTTGAATTAAATATCAAGCTATATACTGAAGAATAAAAACATATATTCAAATGTTTCTCATTTTTTTCACTGATATTAATTGGAACTAAATATGATTTTTTTTATTATCTCGATTAATCCGTTTTTTCTGAATTAAAACGCATTTTATATTTGCGAATTCCAAAATTTATGAAGATTATGTGTATCTATTTGTTATGTGGAGTTATAATTTACATTCGAAGGCTTTTTTAATTTTATAAAATTTCTTTTAGTAAATTAGTACGTTTATTAAAAAAATAATTGTGAATTTCTCGAAATTTCAATATTATGATATTTTTTGGTACTTCTAAATGTTATAGATGATCACATTGCATTGTAATTATTTTGCCTTTGCAATTTTTATTTATTAAATTTATAAATAAATCGTAAAATGCAGAAAGGCTGAACCGGTTTTTGGAGATAAATCTAATGTTTAATTATATTACCAAGGGAAAAGAAATTATTATAAATAAATGGTATTAACACTGAAATATGTCGAATTAGTTTTTGCTACTAAGATTGTTTGAAACTACTTTTCAATCATAAGGGATATTTTATTTTTTAAGCAACATTTTAATTTGGTTTTTTCTTAATTTAGGGTACTTTTTCCAATTACTACTGAAATGTTGATTAAATAGTTCGGATCACAGAAATATGTGATGTTTTTCAAAAACCATTCAAATTCTTTTACCAAACAAAGTTATTTCAAAAGGTTTTGTGCTAGTATGAAAAACTAAATTACTTTTTAATTTTTTTCAACAAATTGTGAAACTTTAAAGTTTACGAAGAAATAATTGAGATGTTTGAAAGTGCTTTTATATGTTATAAAACACTCTTATTAATTTTTATTTTATGTTATTTAGAAAATAAGGAAGTTGTAAATGTTTTTTTTTGTAATTTGCTTAACATTTATATATTGAACTATTTTAAAATTTTATATTAAAATGCATTTACAAATCCTCTGATGGAATGAGAATCTTCTGAATTGTTGATACAATAAAATTGTTTTCCAGCAACAAATTATTCGAAGAACGATGAATTTCAATTTTAAAAGTTAGAAAGATTTTCTATGTTATAAGCTTGTTTTAAGTTTTATTAACAATCCAAAGAGAAAGAATTTGATTTTCCAATAGTTAAATTAGTTTTATAAAAAAATGTCAATTCATTTTTTCAATTTATTTTATAAAAATTAAAACAATCTAGAGATTAAAATTTTAAATTATGTATCATTCTAGTATTATTAAGAAATTTATTAATTGTTTTGTAAAATCAGGAATTTTTTTTTCTTAAATATATTGTGGTGATTTTATTGTTCTACGTTTGCAATTTCTTGCTTTTGAATACTATTTTGTTTTATAGTGGTTTTTGTATAAAAATTTTTATATTCTTTTCTTCACAACGAACAAAAGAGATATTTTAACAGAGAAATACTAGTATTTAATAAATTATGTTAAAAATAATGTAATAAATCAGAAGAAATGCTTTCATATGAAAAATAGTTTTTATATTTACTTGAATAATATTTATTATTGAAAAATTTTCGACTTTAGAAACATTACTAAATGAACAGATCGTTAATTTGGAGATTTCACATACGTCATATTCATACAAAAAGCTTCTGTAAATGCTCGATTATTTCTATTCCTCAAGTTAGAAACAATTTTACAGTCACCATTTTACAAAAATATGGAGGCAAATCATATATAATAAAAATGTTTTAGCATCAAATACAATTTTTTATTTTAAATCATCAAACATAGGAGATAAATTAGTTTTTTTATTGGATATATTGAATTTATAAAATAAATAATAATACTTGTCTCTTTGAATTAGGATGTATCTTGAATTTGTTCTAACTTTTTGATATAAATATAGTGTGTTTTTTTAATTTTTTATCAATATCTTTACATTATCTTTTAAAAAGCAAGTTAATGTTTAAATATAACAAAGTACTTTTGTTTTCGACACTAATTGATCTAATTAAAAATGTAATTTCAGCATTTAATTAATTAGTTGGATCTAAATTAAATTAAACTATTTCTTCTAATAATGTAAAAAGAGTAGTTACATTCCGCTAAAAACTACCAGTTTCATTTTTTCTTATTTTTGATCTTATTAAAAAAATAAATTTTTAACGGAAGAGGTTATTACTCCGAAAAAAAACAAAGGAGAAATACAAATAAAATGCAATTTATAAGTTTTTCTTTCTTAAAAAATGTCTAACAAGTCAGAAGAAATTAAAATTAACCGCTTCTTCATTTAAAAATATACAATTTCTCGAATCTGTCAAAATTTTTCGTGAACATAATTTTTCTTTTTATCAGTATTTTTTATTAGTTATATAAATAGGAATTCTGTACGATTGATAAAGAGAAACGAAAACACAATAATCCCTTTAAACCATCATAAAACAAAAATATAATGGATTTCAGCACAAAAATGGTACGTGTGGCCTTGTATCCTATGATAATTTCTTTTGTTTTCTTTTTAATATTTATGTTAACAAAATCTAAGAAAAAAGAATATGTTGAAGAAAATTCGGTGAGAAAATCACATAGATATTTACAAAAAAAGACTTCATCGTCTTCCGCACAACAAAATGAAAGCAAAGAAAACAATAATTGTAGTCTCGAGGAGGAAATTTCTTCGCATGCAAATTCATTTTATTACATTCCGCTCGAAGATTCTTCAACGGCAGAGTCAAGAATGAAGGAAGTTGAAGAAGTTCGCGCAAAAGTCATTGAAAAAGAAGAGCAGGAAAGAAAAATAAAAGAGGAAATCGAAAAAAGAATCAAAGAAGAGAAAGAAAATGCAATAAAACTTAAGAGAGAGCAGGAGGCAAAAGAATTGGCGGCTTTAAACGAGCCACAAATTATTGAAATTGTTCGCAAAAAATTACAAATTGCGATTATAAATTCTGTAAATTTTGCAAATAAAATCGTAGAAAAATTGTCTAAAATCTTTTTTGTCGCTAAAAAATGTACTGAAATAATGATTGAAAATCTTAAAAAAGGGTACGAAAAGATACAGGCAGTAATACAAACATTCTTTGGTAATTGTATGGACAGCTATAGCAACTTAGGTCCTGGCATTCAAATTTTTAACGAGTCAGGATTGGGATTAACTCCTAGTAATAATATAAATCAAAATAACAACGAAAAAATTAATCCACATATGCACTACAAACTTTTAGAAAGGAAAAAAGCATTGAAAAAACCATATGTCAATCAGATTATTTTACCGTTTATTGCTGCACTCAGAAGTTATTCGCAACTGACATTTAAATTTAAAAAGCTTATCATAAAAGCAAAGACAAAGATAAACGATAAACTTCAGAATCGCATTATAAATCCAACCAAAGAGATTTCATTCAAATGTTTTGTCTGTTTGTCAAATTTTACACACGCGGTAATAGAAAAACACCAGAAATTTCAATTTATATCAATGTTGGTGCAATTGAAAAGTTATATCCTTTGTTCGGGTGGACTTATAAATAATGAGATCCTAAGAATGTACAACGGTATTTACAATTTTCTTAGATTACCTCAGATCGAAGCACAAAGTGCACAAACGACTGAACAAAACAAATTGTCTACAACAGAAAATAATGAGAATCGCGTTTTTTTTTCTCTTTTACGGAATTTTAATTTGTTAAATGTTCTTTCGTATATCAGAGATTTCAATTTTATTAGAGTAAATCTTCGATTTGGATCTCGGAAGATTTTTGCAATGATTTTTCAAGTTGATGATAAACAAAAATTTAGTGAATCACCTCAGATTAAAAAGATTGTTGAACCAGAATCGCAAAAAAACACAGTAAAGAAAAAATCAACAGCTGTTTCGAATCCAGAAACAAAACCTGAGGAAAACAGAAATCCTGAAAATCAACAAATAAATGCAAATGATAATTCTAAAACTTCCTCACAAGCATCTCAAGGCGAAATCGTACCTTTTAACGAAGCAAATAACAATAGCGAACTTTCTAAAATGAAAAATATAAATATCACTGAAATGCTGATTAGACCAGGGAGCATCAAAATTCGTGGAATAATAACTTGGGCTGGGAATTTGAATTTGGGCTGCACAATCATTTATTTAATCAAAGAACTCAACAATTTTGTATCTAACAAAACATCTAAAATTCTTCCTGCAAAAAAATTATGTGAAAACACTGGAAGCTTACATGATGTTAATGAAACTGATGAATTTGAAGATGCGCTTGATTGTGTTTGCGGATTGAAAGATAATATTATCTCAGCACTAGAACTTTCAAACAAAACAAATCTAAAAGATGTTAACATAGAAGTTCAAATTCTTACTAAAAAAATGGAAGATGGATTGTATTCAAAATTTGAAGAAAATCCATGTAGACACAGGTCGGAAATCAAATCCAAGGAAAAAATAGAAAAGTCTGATGCTAATTCGCAAAATAATCCTAAAACCATTCAAACTATCTATAAATCATCTAGTGAAGAAGAAATATTTGAAATGGCTCTAAGTAATATATCATCAGATTCAAGTTCCACTCCAGGCTCAGATAATGATGTATACTATTCTGCTGAATGTAATTCTGATGAAAGTTCTGAATATTACAGTTTTGACAGTACTTCTGAAGAAGGATGCGATGAAAAAGATGCAATTGATGCGGAAGAAAATGAAAAAGATAGTGCAGAACAAAAAAAAATTTAAAGTCGTAATAAAAAAACATGTCATCAGAGAAATTTTTAGAATACCAAAAAAAAACCAACACAAATGTAAGTAATACTTCTTTAAACTAAGAAAAACACATAACCTAAAACTTTGATGAACATAAAAGTGTAAATATTTTTTGTGTTGTTTTGAAATATTAGCCTTAATTCATAAAAAAAATAATATCATCATTTTAAAATCTTAGAAACAGTAAAAGTTCTTGCAATTATTGAATCTTTTTACTCTGTTAAATTGATGTGTATCAAAATGTAGTTTAAAAAAACAGTATTTAATAGAAAGGTTGTATATTTGAGTATTTCTTACTTGTGTTTTTACAGCTTTAATGCGTATATAGTCGCGGGATTACAGTACTAATTTTCTTGAAAGTTTGCTAGTTTTACACCTTCGGTTAAAGAAATTTCCGTCAATGTTGCTTGTTTATTGATAAGAATGACATTCTAAATATATTTAGACGTGCAAGAAGAAACTGTATAATTGTATATATAAACTAAATAAAAATATTTAATAGATCAATAGATTTTTTTAGGAAAATATGTTGTTTAAATTTTTTTGCATATTATTTTATTGACAAAACAATATAATACTCGGTTGTATATCATTTTATGCTTTTTTTCCCTATAAAATTATTTTTACACATTTATTTATTGACACTTACTTTTTAGGCAACTACAAAATTTATAACTTATCTGATAATGTTACAAACAAAATCTGGTTAACTTTATTAAATTTGAATTACACATGTAACACATAATGTTAAACTTATTTTTTAATGAAATATTCTCACCAATATATGAGTAATCTTTTAACTAAAAGTCTTGCAATAACAATCATTCCTGTGATTTTCTAAACAATAAGTTATTAAAGTAAATACAAAAAAAGTTCTAAACAAATATATATTTTGTTGATTATGTTGGTTTTATTGAATGGTTCCTGAGAGTTTTCGTCAGGATTTTTAGATTTACTTTTATGCTTCATTTTCTCCTCCCCTCTATATCTTCAATCTCTATTTAAATCTTTATTTGATAAACTAATTAATTTATCAATTTCAAATAATTAAAACATTTTAATTATATATTAAAATATAGATAAATTATAATGCTTTATAATTTTAATTAAGTATAAATTTATTTTAATTATCATCTAGGTCAGATGTCATTATT
>AFBI03000057.1:117186-157740 GCA_000230595.3 Edhazardia aedis USNM 41457
ATTATTTTATTGACAAACAATATAATACTCGGTTGTATATCATTTTATGCTTTTTTTCCCTTTATAAATTATTTTTACTACATTTATTTATTGACACTTACTTTTTAGGCAAATAACAATTTTATAACTTATCTGATAATGTTACAAACAAAATCTGGTTAATTTTATTAAATTTGAATTACACATGTGTTGGATAATTGTGTCTGATCAAAGTTAAAATATAATTGTTTTTTCTAAAAGGCATATTTATTTATTCTACTGTCTATTTATAGACAAAATCCTTATAATTTCACCAATAAACTACTTTATTATTGATAAACTCGTCAGACTCTTACGAACAACATTCTGCACCTATCATCAATCAAATTCAGTTTGATAATAAAAAACCATATCGTTATAATAATTATCATAGTTATCATATTTATTGATATATAACAATATTATCGATAATAAATACCAATAAATTTTTTTATATAAACAACTTCAATCCAACACACATGTAACACATGATGTTAAACTTATTTTTTAATGAAATATTCTCACCAATATGTGAGCAATCTTTATAACTAAAAGTCTTCCAATAACAATCTTTCCTGTGATTTTCTAAAGAATAAGTTATTAAAATAGATACAAAAAAAGTTCTAAACAAAAAAATATTTTTTACTTAAAATACATTTCTTACAACAGAGATAAATACTCATTGATAATTAGATGTTATTTGTTGGCCAATGTAAGATCGTTTCTGATTTTTTTTCTTTAAAAACAGTTTTATTTGGAGATTTTATATGTGTATTTATATGAAATATTAGAAAAAGTGAATTTGATAATTTAGTTAATTATTTTTTTAGCAAATTTAATAGGCTTATTTTGATTTTTTCTTGTATTTAATAAACAATAAATAATCTTTTCAAACAATTAGATTTTAAAAGATATCATAAATAAAATATTCATTCAAATAATGTTATTAAGCGTCAAAACTAATATATATCAAATAAAAAAAATTCATTTCGTTTTAAACAAAAATAATTTTCACAATATATCAAAAACCATGGGATAGCAGTTACATATTTGCAAAGAATTCTTTCGCTTTCTTATAAGTCTATTTTTTTTAATAACTATATGAAAATCTATACCTTTTTCTATAATCTTATTAGTAACTATTTAAGACAAGTTATTGAAATAAAATTAAAATTATATTTCTATACTGTATAATGTTGCATATATATGTTTTTTCAAATATTTAGTTTAAAAAATTAACATTTTAATGTTACATTTTGATCACATATCATCTTTGTGATTACTAAGTTGTATTATTTAGTGTGTAATGGATTATTGAATTTATATAGTGTGCCAAAAATGACTTTGAAGATTTATTTTATATTCTTTTATATCTTATGAGACAAAATAATATGAATGCATAATGAATGTTATAAATTTTATAAATTCAACACTAGCTGATAATTCACTAAAATGATAATAATGTAAAATATTCATCTATATGTTTGTGCTGCAACAAGAAAGGTCATCGTTATATTTAGGAAATACTTAAAAATATTGAGCATTTGTCTCATAATTCCTGTATTTATGCATTTTTTGCTATACTTTATTCCCTTAATCAATATTAAAATAACTATTTATATAAATTTTACTATAAATTCCTTCTAAAGTTAAAATTTATATAATATTATTTTTTATATTCTCGGATTTGACGCTGATTATTCTCAGCAAAAAAAAACAAACTTTAGATAACACTTAAAACAAAAATTTTAAGCTTAAAACACTATTTAATCAATTTCACATCGTTTGTTAGATAGATTTTCTTTATTATATTCTTTTAAATTTTTTTCAAAGGTTAACCCTTAAGATGACATAAAAAAATATATTGTCGAGAAAAACAAAGAGCCTGAAGAATGAAAATTTCAATAACAGTTGTGCTGTACTCACTAGGAAACCTATGTAAGTGGCGTAAAAAAATTAAACAAAGAGAAAGTGTGTGTGTGTGTTGTTTATTTATTAAAGGGGTTTTATTGCCGGGGTGATTCCAGCGGCTTTCTGTCGTCCTCAATTGTTCACACTGCCGATATTATTCTCCTGCATATGTTCTGTGTGTTTCACATTGCACAACTATTTATACTTGTAATTGATCCATAATCACTATTTAAAATTACATTAAATTGCAATTATTACATTTTAGTTTGTTAATTCTTTATAAAGCAAAATTACATTATTTAGTTGACGTGTTAAGATTTAAATAAACATGTAAATATTATTTAATTAAAATGTAACAATTATATGTAATTTATATCAGAATAGTTTAATACTATTATTTAAGTATTTTGAGATCAATGGTGAAGATAATCATTAAATGTGGTTCACCACAGTTTGATAAATAAATAGCATATTTCTCAACAACATAGTCTTGACTCTATATTTTCAATACCTTCTACACTCATAGTTTTTTAACCCAGAGACAATAAAAGAATCTTAATTTATATGAGCTACCTGGATAAGAAGAGCATCCACTTAAGTGTATTCGACAAAACCATACGAATAAAGGTATTAAAAAAGATATTGGCTATTTCAAATATCGTTATTTTGAAGTAAAATAATTCCGTATCAATTTGCTACTATAAATCGTAAATTTTAAGTTTATATGGTATTTTGAAGCTTTAAATTGTCAATCGACATATTTTTTACTTTTTTTGTGTTTTTTTTGTGCTTTGTATTTTATAAGACTTTACATGTTTTACATATAATATAAAATATTTTGTTTATTGTGAAATATTCTAATATTTATGCTAAATTTGATTTTTTTTATTATTTACAGCTTCAGAGTGTAGAAAATCTTTATTTATTTTGCTATTTCGTTTTAATTTTTTTTTGATTTTCGATCTCTTTCTTTACAATCGTGTTAAAACACAGCTTAATAGTGACAATTACCATATGCTCTCAATATTCGTAACATATATTGTGATACAATTCTAAAATGTTGATTTAAAAGATTGATATTATTTAAAATAATTTTCGACAAAATCCGCAATTAGTATCAGTAATATTATTTTTTTTATTTAATTTAAAACAACTCTTTATATATAGTATTTAAAATACAAACAAAAAAATACTTTAATACATAAATAATTTATTTTTTTGTGTAAAAAAACTTGATAAATCTTTTATGTTTCAAATTTAATCTCTAACGATATTTTATCAAATCAATCAAATCATGATACTGTTGGGTCTATATTGGAATATATTTAGATAAAAGGAATTTTAACAAAACAAAAAATACATTGAGAATCATTCATTTACCAAAATACTGAATTATTCATAAAAATACCTTATCTCAAACAATGTTGTCCCAATTTTATTGATAAAGTTATTTTTTTGTATTTTAATAAAATCAAGAATATTTTTTTACAACATCTGTGCAATTTATCTAAGGAAAACTATACTAGTTTTTGCATTAAGGTTTATTTTTGAAAATAAAAATCCTACTTTAAGCAAAAAAAATATGGAAATTTTTACCTCTAAAAGCATTTAAAAGATGGAATTCTTACATTTTCAAAACAAAAGTTCACACAATATTTTCTAATTCTTTTCAAAATAAATCAAATTCATGCTCTTACCTATCCAAAATATACTTTTTTTGATTTTTTTCTTGCAAAAATTGGCTAATTTTTTTTATTTCTCTTTTTTTTTTGCAAACACATCTTAAAAGTCTATAATTTTAATTCTACAATTCAAACTTTAAAAGAAAATTATAAAAAATTATTAGAAAAACCAAGTTCAGAATCATTTAAATTGGAATAAATTGTGCTACTAATAATTTATCACATAATTACTCTGTTTGAATTATCGCGTTTCCTTATCATATCTTTTCAATAGTTTACAATTAATAAATCATGGATGTCAAACACTCAAATTTGCATCCTTTTTTATCATATAGATCCGTAATTTTTTTCTAATAAATAAAATAACAAACAAATGCATAAGAAACACTGTTCAAAATATAAAACATAATCCACGTTATAAATATAAAAAAACGTTTAAAATGCTTGAGTAATTCTCGAACTCAAAATAATAGATTATTTTAGAAATGACATTAAGTTATTGATAAAACTCAAAGTAAATTTTCTTGTTTTTAAATAACCTTTTAAATTATCATGGCTTTCTTTAAGAATTAAAACCTTTTTTTTTCGTGGATCTATAACAATTAGAAAAAATTGGAACAAAACTTTAATTCGGTGATATCGCAAGGAATTATCGCGAACAATGATATAACAAAAAACTAACCAGATTCCAAAAATCGTATTGGTTTTTAAATTTGCTAATATCCTTATAGTTATAGAAACGGTAAAATCAAATACCGACAAACATTTAAAGCTTATTGCATAAAAATACGAGCCAGCTGTATATATTAATAAGAATAATATAAAAATATTCTAAATAAAACTCGCTATTTTTATGTTTTAAAACATCGATTCAAATCATTTTTTTGTTTACTGAATTCTCAAAAAATATTGATAACAGAATATAGTTATTCAAAATCAAATTCATTAGTGTAATGAAATAATAAATATGCATTCTAAAACAAAAAGATTTGTCTCAAGTTTATAATACCTTTACTCTCAAATTTTGAAATACTTCTGTTTGGGATCAATAAAAATATTTATTTTGATTTTTTCCTATGCTTTAATCTATGCGTAAATTTCTATTAGTAAAGTGATTTTCCCAACACAAAAATTTTGTATTTGCATACTGATCAATATTAATTTATAAAAATCAAGTAACGATTTTTTTTATTTTAATCAACAAAAAGCTCAGTAGTTGATGCTGCCACAAACTTTAAAATTCATATCATAATCTAATGATAAACTATTAAAGTTTTGAGATTTAAAAAGCTAAAAGAGCATATTTTTTTAAGATCATTATTAATAAGAAAAAATATGAAATTATATTCAATTGCATTTTAAAAATTATTGGTATCGAAACATTTTTTATTTTAACAAACTTCAAACCCAGCGCAACAAAAATGGAATCATTTATGCCTTTTCTAGTTATCTAATTAATAGAAACAAGTCAAAATTCAGTACAAATGGTAGCATTAATACTTTATTGGTTTTTACAAAATTAAATGAGATTATTCAAAAATTAAATTATAATATATAAAGCGGTTGGAAATTTTTCCGGTTTACATATTGCAGTGATACGATATCACACAATCTACCACTACAAGAAGTGAGTGAAACAGATATGTTCGATTTTGATCAAGCGAAAGAAACATGAAATCAAGACGATAGAAATTTTAGAATAGAAAAAAAGTGGTTTTAGAAAAAATGCACAACCAACTAAGAAGAAATTATCAAATGTTTATGATAAATAATTATGAATCACAAAAAAAAGTAAAGATTCCTTGTTTCCGAAAAAGCGAAATCACAAGATCTTTATATAAATTTTCTATTTTTTCAACATAATGGCATAAATAATTTTTAAAAATATTTCATAATAGCCATTTTTGTTACCCATCAGGTTCAACTTCTTTTTTTCTTGTTAAAATAACCATATTTTTCTATTTATATTTAAATTAAAAAAAGTTTTCGATACAAACAACAAAGAGAATAAATATATATTAGAATAGCTTACTAGCCTTCTTTGGCCAACAATTCACAAAAAAAATCCAAAAAGGTTTAAGAAATACAATTACATAAATTTTCTTTTATTGTTGCTTAGCTGCGAACTTACAACAACCACTGAGTAAGTAGATTATCCATGTAAATATAAGACACAAAAAAATATTATATTTTCTAATTGTTTTATATATGTTGATATTTCAATATTTAAAACATTATTATTTTGAAACAACTATTTTTTATAATTTATTTTCTTTTGCTTTGTACTAAAATATTCTTCTGTTTTTTTTTGAAAAAAATACATATAAATGAAGATAAATTTTTTCCTTTATTTATATCTTGTGCATGTTCGCGAAAGTACATATCTTTTTGCGTTTCTATTTTATTTTGTGTAATAAATTTTCTAAGATATTCAAAATAAGTCATTCTATAGATATTATAGTTATCTTACACGCATTAAAATTTTTATTTTTCTATTTTTCGTGTTCTAGGTTTTTTTTTCAAGAATCGCGCAAACAATTAAATCAAAAAAAGAGACATATTAGCTTAGATCGTAAGTGTTTTTTTAATTAATCATTTGATTTGATTTTTTTGGTTTATTTTATTATAACACTGGTTGTATTCTTGTGCCTTTTTTATAGATAAAATAAAAAATTATCTTTATGTTTATTATATTGATTCCTTTTACATGGATTTTTATTACATAACAGATAAAAATTAAATCTTAAATCAAAACCATCAGTATAAAATTAACAAATAAAAGATGATATTTGAATGTCAAACTTTGTTATCCCTGATGAAAAATCTTGCAATAAATGAATAAAATTCTTAATTATATTTTATGCTCGTCTATCCTGTATAATCATTTTGATATCAGTTTAATCATAATTACTAAATCAAATTCATGTATTAATGTGTAATGTCGGTTAGAATGAAATAACAAAGGATATCAAATGCGTCAAAAATTGCAATTCGTTGTGCTGAAGCGTAAAATATCATCAATAAAAATTTTTAAGCATTCAATTTTAGTCAAATAGATATTGTTTTGTAAATATCATATCATAAACTAATATCAGAATTTTTAGATTCTACATTAGGCACACATATATGGCTTTTCATTGATATTTAGATCAGATATAATCTTTTACTTCTTTATATTCCAATTATAAAAATTTATAAAAGAATAAAATAACTGCTGAACGAATACGTATTTTTTATCATGTAAAATTTATGATATTAAAAAATTTTTAAATATTTCATTAGTTAGATATAAAAAAATAGAATTAATATTTTTAAGGAGAAATTTTAAAATATTTTTTTGTTAATTTATGTTTACAAAAGAGGATAAAAAAGTGATCAAAATATTATTGACATTCAAATTTGATGAAAGTTTTTTTTATTTTTAAAAGCGATCAAATTTGAAATGATGCGATTTCTGCATTTTTTAGAATAGTTTGTAAACACAAAATTCTAAATACATATGTGCTAAATATAAAAAATATTTAAATTTACTTTCCATATAAGCAATGCGCTATCATTAAACAAATTAAATTTACAAATATTTTAATAAATGATCATTTGATGCGTAAATTATAAGTTTTTTTATGGTTTTATGCCATTTTATAGATTTTGTTGGTTTTTTAAGTTTATAATAGTTTATAGTATAAATATAGAAGTCAACAATACTTTTGTAAAAAAAATTCAAATAGAATACTATAAAAATGAAAATCTGTTAGCACACTAGGTTTTTTGGTTTTTTTAAAAAAATAGATGCATTTTTTATAGTTTTTTAGATATGGATGTATATCAAATTCATCTACGTTACTTTTGGTTTTTGTAAGACATATATTATATCTTTATTTTTTTTTGATTTATTTTACGCAAATTTTTTAAAATCAAGAACTGTAAAAAACGTAACTATTTAATTACATGAAACTATTTAGAATTATTTTATCAATTCACTGGCAAAAAAAATAATTGTATTATTTATTCAATATGACAGTTTTATAGTTCAAATAAATTGTTTTGTTTTTTTTAAACTTCAACTGTTGATCTATTCATAAAAGTATCTATTTATCTAAATTTATGCCTTTTTGTTAAAGAATACTCTGATTACATTCAAGAAAAAGGTATTTATAAAAAAAATATTCGATAGTATCAAAATAACACATATTTGGTCGCAATTTTATGTTAAAATCTATAAGAAGAGCTTGATTCTTCTTCGAAAATATTTATGAATAAATATTATATGAAAAAATACTAAAATAATATTATTTTAGCTATTTTTTATTTGTTAGCATTATAAATGTAATTCTCTAAGAAAAATAAAAATCAAGATTAGGATTGTATGCTTGTGTTAACCATTGGTCGACCTGAATTATATAGTTTAGAAAATTGTGATATAAATCATTTGAAATGCAAATTTGGTTTTATTTCGCTATTAGTTGTTTCTTGTTTTGGATTATTAATAAGTAAAAATAATTTTTTTTGATCAAAATGATGTAACTATCAAAAAATCGAAATAAGAAAGATTTTTAATATAATCTTATTAGCTGCTAGAATATTAATACACACATTTTTTTCTAAGAAAAATGCAAAAATCATGCCTCATTGGTATTCATTGCAAAATATATGGGAAAGTATTGAAGTCGTTTAAAATCTACCTCCCGTAAAAACTGCTAATAATGATTTATTTATATAGTATGAAATGTAAGAAAGCACTTGGAATAGTATGGTTGCTGGCGTATTACATAAACGTTCAAACTATCATTAAGATGAAGGGGAAAATAATTAGCGTCAATAATATTCAAAAAATGAATATGTAACATAGCACTATCCTTAATTTTTTCTTTGAAAAAATTCAGAAGAAAACATTTTTTGATAAAAAATACCAATTGTAGCTGTAATAATTTTGTTTATTTATATTAAGATGATTCACTGTAAGATCATCATTACATCCAAAATTTTCTTAATAGACTTTTTTTGAATTACCATTGTTTCTAACTTCTTAAAAGTTTAGCATTATAATCTTTTTATGCTTTTTATTAATATAAAAAAAACTAATTTCATTTATATAAAATTTTTAATTAAAAACATCATAAAAAACTTAAACTTACAAAAGAAGATGACAAATTGAAATTCATCATCTTAAACATTTTTATATTTAAAAATGTTTTGTTTTTAAAATTAATACCATTAGTTGTATGTCGTCACAGTAACCTAAATAACCATTGTTTGATTGGGTTATTTTATCATTTGTTTTTATTTGTTATTCGTGTTTTGATGGTTTTGATGTTTGACACTTTTGACGTCTCATTTATTTGATTTGTCTGATTGTTTAGGAGAAGAATTATTGGTATTTGTTGATATAAATATTTCTTCGACTTTGATAAGTGATTTATCAAATTGTGACGATTGGTCCAATTTGATCAAAAAAAAAGCTTAAATAAGCTTGATAAATAAATATCAACGAGTTTTAAATGTCTTTAAATTCCTATAATATTTCGAGTGACAAAAAGTCGGGACGACCATGAGGTCGCCCGCGCACATCCAACCCCATTGTTTTTTGAAATTGATTTCTATTTAAAAAATTTTATCTAATTATAAAAACCACACATTATAGACGTATAATAGTAAAAATTGGTATTTGCCGGCATATAAGAAATACAATTATAGAAAAAGCTAATGTATATAACTATGTTTTTTCCATATAAAAAATATATCGAACAAAAAAAATTTAAACTTATTCATTGATAAAAAGGGTTTTGAATATTACTGAACAAAGATAAATATAGATAAGCTACCAGAAAGCATAAATTAAATAATTAAATTACACAAAAAAATTTATATAATATAAACCTAAATTCGAATTTTACAGATAAGACTCATGTTTTTAGTCGTACAATTTCAAAACTATTTTATATAATATATAAAACATGTTTAAAACAAAAAAAAATAATAGAAATAGCGGCTGGAAGCGCAGGTGGATGTCCTATTTGTGGCTTAGTTTTGAATAAAATGATATATTTTTGAACACGTATTTTTTCCTTAGCGTTTCGCTTATATACCTTTCGCCTCTTTACCTTATCAAAGTTTGCATTAATCACAATCGCTCAAATCTTCGCTATCAGTAATGAATTTACTGTTAAAATTACTTCCTTAAATCTTATAACTTCTTTTTATGATTAGTCAGTTTTTCTGACACCTAAAATATAAATAAATTAATATTTATGGCAATTATATTAGGTTTTAACTATTGAAATAAACTACATTTTTTGTAGCAGACAAAAAACTAAAAGATATGATAAACTAGAAAAAATATAGTTTTTTTTCAGAACAGGTCGAATTCCTGTAAAAAAACTGTTATGAATATATTACAATCGTGGTTATCATTAAAAAAAGTTTTTTAATTATGATGAAAAGAATAAGAAAAAAATTGATTTCGTCGGATATTAAGTTGTAATTATATAAGGATAAACAGACTTTTTTAAATATTTTGTCAATCTATAACAGAATTAGAGCTACCAAAAAAAAATTTGTGAATCATTGAATAAAAAGTAAGACTTAAAATAGTCTGTTGTTAGATCATAAATAAATAATATTTACATAAACGATGATTTGGATTTTTGGTTTAAATTTATAATAAAATTAGAAGTTTCAGTGTTTTTTAGATTTTTATTTCATAACAACACTTGAAAAAAATTATGTCAAAATCGCACTGTTACTGTTGAGTATTATTCTCTAATGCTCCTTTTTAAAAATATAAATTTTTGCTAATTTTTTTTGTTTATTTACAAATTTCTAAGTGATCAATTGTAACATTTTATGATGACGTTTTACATTTACCTGAATTGTTGAATTGGATTTGGTTATGACATCATCATAATGATCAGTAAAATTTTTTCATTGGAACACGATATTTACAGGAGAAACAAAGATGAGTGCAGGTAAAGCTCAAAAATAAGCAGAACAATTATAAAAGTAGTTTTTAAATGTTAAAGATGGTAAAAAAATACTGAAATATTAAACTAATACCACAAACAACCCATCTTCGAGTAGTTACGATAATATAGCTTTAATTTTTATGCGTATTTGAGATGGCTAAAAAAATCATAGAAATGAAAATCAATTAAATACAGAACATTTTTTATTTTTTCAATTTCATATAAATAATTACAATTTAATGCTATAAAATCTTTTTACGAAAGTTTGAACCATAAAAAATAAAATTAATACTACAATAGTTGTAATAATTTAGATTTCTATATCTTAGTACATTGTGCTTTAAAGCGATTATATTCTTTCTTGTTTTAATAATTTCTGTAATGCATGTTGTGCGACGTTTTACTTTTTTTTATACAACATATTGACTGTATCTTTAAATCATTAGAATTTGATACTATATATATAAAGGGGAATCACGAATTGAATATTATTTAGTTGATGTTTGAAAATTGGCCTGGCGTCACATTTTCATTTTATTTTTTCTATTTTTGTCATCTCTGTTTGAATTCATCCGGATCATATATGAAAACACTTTTTATAGATATTTTCGGTCCGGATTTTTCCAAGGCCATCTGATTGGCTGTTAGCGGACTTAACCGAAAATTATTTTTATAACAATTTGAAAAAACAAATTGAAATTTTGATAATACAGAAATATGAAATTATGAGACGTCCATGATTCAAAAGATGAATGATTTGAAGACAAATTATGGGCTGGGTACAATTCCAAATATATTAATATTTGATATTTTAACGCTTTTTGTTCTATAAGTGATAAAGAGACCAATGGGATTAGTTGAGGTAGATGGCGTAGTATAAAAAAGTTCAGGCTATCATAATGATGGAGGAAAAAAGGAATACTAGCCGTAAGAAAATAAACATTAAGTAAACTCTTAAAAATCAACAATAACATTTTAGTTATTGCAGAGACAATTGTTCTACTGCAATATGAAAATTGGTGTTCTAATTTTTGTGTTTTACACGACTTTTTTTTAAAATTTTTATTATATTTGTTTTTTGTATTTCTATAATTCGTTAACCAAATATTAAACGCTAAATACAGTAAAAATATAAAAAATAGCAATTATACGAAGAAAAATTTCAGAAATACACATTATAATTGCAAGGACCTTGAAAAATACGTTTATTACATAAAAAAGCATGATTTAAATAAAAAGAAAGATTAAAATAAAAAAACATGCATTTTTCAAAAAACTTCAAAATATTTAAATATAATATAAAATTTTAATTTTTTTTTGTTTTAAAGTATTGGTTGCAAAAATTTATATTAGCGAATAAAGTTTTGAATTAACACTTTTTTAAATTATAGAACAATTTACTGTAGACCACTCTATGATCCATTCTTCGGTAAAGAAATGTATAGACGAGAGGTATTGGAAAATATATAGTATTATGGTCTTGGGATGCCCTTATCCATAAATAAAACTATTTATCATTTTTTTAACTATATTTATTATTGTTTAACATCTGCTTGTATATCTTTAATTGACATACTTATATAATTTAAGTTTGTTCTCAACAAACATCAATTATGCACTTCAATTACGGTTGACCCAGACTAAAACACAAAGAAAACTCCATTGATTGTATACGAAACTTCGGATAAAGATTCTTGTGATTTCGATCTATAATAGTATTTGACATCCGCATATCACATACTCTATGAAGAAAATATAAATTAAGTAAATAATGGATCAGCTTTTTTGCGATAAGATGCATCATTATATAAGGAAAAGAAATCAAATGACTTTATTTATATATAAAAAACATAGTAAATCACGAAAATTGTGTGGCAAAAAGAAAAAAAATAATTTAAATTTATTATTTATGTACAACTGAACAAATTTCGTTGAGAAACCATTTTTTTCGATAAAAAAAGAATCTTTTAAAAGATACAGTGGTAAATACCAATTTATTTCATAAATAAAAAAAATATTCCAAAATCACATTTAAAAATATGATTTGAAAAAAACAAAGTTTATTGTATACAGACAAATATGTAGAAATCAACAAAGAGAATTCTAATTTTTGTAAATTTGCACAATCAGAACATTTTGTTACATTAAAAAAACCAAATTATAAAAAAATACAAAAAAAGTGTTTGCAATATATGTCAAACTTTATGATGATTAATTTGAAAGGCTTGCATAGACATCTTGCAAAATCAAAATTTGATTTTATTCTATTGATTTTATTGTCAAAATTATTCCTATAAAGTGAGGGATATATAAAGTTAAAAAAAACTTTTCATATCAAATGAAATATATTTTGAAAAGAGTGGTTATCAGAACGTAAAGCCTGCCACATAAAATACCAATAAATTTGTAAGGATTAATGATATTTTAGCGTTCACAGAAAATTATAATCTAAATAAAATATCATAAGATCTCTATCTGAATACTGCACATTTTTAATGTTTTTATATGCTTGTTTTTACTTTTTTATGCTTTTCGCTTTCTTTGAGGAATACTTTTTTTTAAACAACAAATTCAAAAACTCGACAAAATTATAATTCTTTCTACGAATCACATTAAAAAATCACTGTAGTAGTTTTTTACTTTTTTCATGTGCTTTAAGTCATTACATTTTTTTATAAAATTTTTATTTGGATAAATATTTAGAAAGATATATTTTTTTGTTTATTTAATCAAATGACTTAAAACAATAATAAAAAATGTATTCGCACAAAGAAACAATCGACATTGTGCTTCCAAACAAATTATGGATAAATATATTATCTTTGTTTCTTTTTTCTTAAAATGCCCTACGAAAAAAATTAAATATTATAAAAATGGGGAAATGTAACCAAGAAAGCGCTTTTAACTTTTTTTCTAAAACAAATCCAATAATATAGCTTATAGTATGAATGAAAAACGGAAAAAAAGCACACTGTCGAGTGACATTTCTTGCCCTCTCATCTGATGTTTTTTTTATTGTCTTTCGCAAAAAAACAAAAACTTGTTTCCGACAGAAACCAACGTTTTTTTATGTAGATACAATAAATGTATCATAATTTTTTGCTAGATATATTTAACAATTATCGTTAGTTGAAATTATAAAATAATAATTTTTTATTATTTGATATAAATGCTGTCTTTAATTATATTTATCATCATTTATATTTGTTTTTGATTGAGAAAATTTAGGTTTAAGTAAAATATTATAATGTGGATATATATGTTAAATTTTTTATTTTATGTTTTTTCGAATAAAATGAGAGGTTTTTGCCATCTGAAGCAATATTCGTTGTATGCTATCGGTTATTGAATGAAAAAATAATGATAAAACTAAATATTAATCATAAATGTTTGTGATTTCAAGTATTTTAATTTCTAACATAAATCAAACACATTTTTTTCGAGATTAATTTCAAATTAAAAATTTTTTAATGAAAAATTGATCTACAATTTTACCAATTATCTTTAAATGCAAGTTTTTTCATTATAGCATACCTTAAAGAAGCACTTTAATTTTTTATAAATGAAGTTAACGATTTTTTTTACTATGTAAAAAGTTAATAATATGTTTTTTTTTGGTTTTTATTTCCTGTAAAGAAGGAACCTATGTGGTTTTTATAAATTTCTAAAAAATACAAGGTACTTGCGTTGAAAATTTATATTTTTATCATTTTTTAATATCTTTACAAAGAAATACTACTGATATTTTTACTACTGTTATAATCAAAGTTATTCCTACTTTAAATATTATTACTAGAATAATTATTATTAATTTGTTTATAATTCATTCTTTTTTTATTTCTTCCTTCTTTTTATATTTGTTGACGCTGAGCGTCCAAAACGTCCAAAACTTATGCTAATAACTAGGAAAAATACGTTATAAGCGTAATTAATTAACAATATGATAAATTTGTCTACATTTGTACTTTATTGAAATTTTAATATTATTATAAATGCAAAAACAATTATTTCATGATTGGTTTGTATTGTGAAATAGCAAAATGCCTTAAATTCTTTTCTAGAAAAAATAATAGTATAAATGTATTTAAATAAATATTTACCCTTCCAAAAAATATGTTTTTAATTCTTCGTAAGGTCTTCGAATAACAACAACATTAATTCTTTGTTATTATGAATAATTTGTGTTTTGGATAAAGAAATGATCAATTTATTAGCATTCTTTTATATTAATTATCAAAACTAAAAAAAGAAAAGAACGAAACTCATTTTAATTCATCTATTATAGCATAATATGTATACTTATCTATTAATTGAATGATAAAAAGATGTGGAAAATGTAAAAAAACATTTGCTTTTCGGTGTAATAACATTCAAGCATTTTAATTATAAATTAACATGCAATTTCATTTCAAATAATTAAATTCAAATTTTTATACACTTAAACCTGCTCTTCCACCAGATACAAATATGTTTTCAAATAGTTCAGCATGAAAATTGATTTAAAAATAGTATAATAGTTTTATTTTAATGATTAGTCAAAAAACTTTCTATTAATTGTTATAAAGATTTTAAGCGTTTTTATTTATTTGGGAGTAAAATTTAAACGTAAAAATGTTTTTTTTTTAATTTTTATTGATATTGTTTAATTATAAAATAAAATCCACCTAATAGATAACTAAAAAAAATAAAATGTAGGTAAGGGATTATTTGTTACGAAAAATTCCGCTTATATTGTAATTTTACGTTAATATGTATAATCGGAACGTTATGAATAAAAAATAGCAAAAAAATTCTTATACAATTTTTAGTCAATAAAACTTTTATGTGATATCTGTGAAAAAATAAATTCTGAAGTAGTTTGACTTTTGATATGTTCACTTATAAAAGGAACAATTTTATATATGTTTTTAAGATGATATACCAAAATCGAAGCCCTATTTTAATTGAATATGGATATTTTAATTTTTTGTGATCTGTAAACTTTTTACAAGGATGATTAATGAATTTGTTTTTTCAGAAAAATCATAATAATACCTAAATGTTATTAAATAAAAATTTAAAAAATATGAAAGAAAAAATATGGATAATTTAATGAGTAAAATAAGAAAGATTAAATAAAAAATATTTTTTTCTTGTGTTAATCCTAATTATAAAATGACTTAAAATCCAAATATAATAGAGCATTATTTTCGATTGATCAAATATAATATAAATACAAAAGTATCAACTGGTATATCTCAAACTCGTTTGTTATTATTATTTATAATGATTAGAAATTATCAAACATAAAAAAATGTACTCTTAATAACCTTTTTGATTTCTAATGTAATATTGAAAGTCTCAAATATTTTCTGTTGATTTTTTACTCACTTCATTATATTACTTTACCAATCATAAATGCTTTCATTGAAAGTAAACGCCTATTTTAAAGTTGCTGATATTTTATTCCCACTATGAAAGCTTAAATGCGAGTTTTTAAAAAATTTGAGAAGCCGATATGAATTCAAAAAAAATGAACATAGTATTTCACCCGATAGTCAAATATCTCTTTGTTGTGATATTTTAATTCAACAATAATTCTGTATTACTTTTAGCTACTTCTTAAGGGTTAAAATAAAATTTACTCCAAAACACCAGAATTGAATTTTTTAATAGTATTGTATTTTATTTTGCAGACTTCTTATCACAATAATTTGGTGTTTAAATTTAAATTATTTTTATTTTTGGAATTGATAATAAATATAGAGTCTTTTAATAGCATTTAATCAAAAAATTTTAAAAGAATAGATCGTAAACCTTGATTGTAATATATTAACAAGTTGTATTTAGGCTTTATCTGTATGTTTTTATATTTTAATGTTCTTGATATTTTTGGTATTTTTTTAGTTTATCTCAAGATTATTTTTTACTATATTTCTATATTTTCATTCAAAAAATGATTGGAAAAATAGATATTTAGACACTCACAATATCTTAGAGCAGTAAAAAAGAAATGAAAAAATAAAATTATAAAACGTGAGAGATTAAATATACATCTATAAGCAAAAAAATGGATTAATTGCAGGTATTTGTTATGCTTTCTTTTAATTACAAATAATTTAACACATTTATTATAATTTTTGAAAATAAGCAATAATAAACATTTATTTTTGATTGCTAAATCATGCGTCCAATTAAAACACATAATTTAACAAAATTAGTATAATTGAATGACGTATAATACTTGATTTTATAAAGTAATAATGAAAACAAAAACATTCTAAAAGTATGATAATTTTATTTAATAAAAAAGAAAAAAAGTAAGAAATTTGAATAAACATATATTTAATATATTTTATATTTTAGAAGACATTTTATTTGAATTTTTATGTGTTTTTGTAATATGATTATTGGTAAGATTAAATTTTCAAAATATATTGGTGATCCTTAAATTTGCACTTTAAATTGTTTAAATTGATATTAAAGATATTGAAATATTTTGACAAAATTCTATTTACACTAAAATAGTCTACATTACATGGGTAAATTTACCAAAAACAAGTAAGAAATCAATTTATTCTTCATTTATATAAAAATTAGATCAATTTGGAAAACTTTATGACATTGCAAATTAAAAAACACACGCATTGATATATACAAACAATCGCAATATAGATAAAATATCTATTTATACAAGAAATGAAGATGGATTCTCTTCAATTGATGCTTCCGAAGGATTTCAAAATTAAACTTGGTTTGAGCATTACTGCTAGTATTTTTCTTGGTGTTTGTATTTTTTTTATATATAAAGCTAATAAAGATTGTGTGAATAAAAATGCGAAAAAAGGTTCTTCTAAAGATGATCCTAAAACCAAAGAAATGCCTGAAGCAAAATCAATGAAGTCAAAATTAACCCAAACTCCAAATCAAATATCCTCGCCAGATAATAATCGAAAAAATGAAGATTCAATCGAAACAAATAGAAATTTTAATATTGTTTCTGATAATACAGGTTTTTTAAGAAGTAAAGCTAGTTCTAAAAGACCAGCAAGAGGTCGTGCACGCGCAAATTCGAATGTAAACCCAGAAACGAAGAACACGATTCCACCAATAGAAATAGATTCGAATTCTGATCTTGAAAAATTACCTAAAAAAATGTCAAATAAGTACAAAAAAGTATCAGATGATCCAGAAAAAAACGACAAAAAATCGAAGAATATGGTATCAACTGTTAACGAAAATATTGAAAAAGATGTACCTGCTCGTGATGCTTCTAATTACGAAGGATTACAAGAAACCAGTTCAGAAACTGGTGGATATTTCAATTTAAATACAGATAAATACAAAATGAAAAACAAAAACGATAAAGACAAATCATTTTTTCACAAAGTTTATAACATTTTCGATATTTCCAGCAAATATATTGCATACTATGCAAAAGAAGCATATAATTATTGTAGTAATATTCCTAAAAACGTTCAAAATTATGCAAATAGCAGCTCCTCTTTCTCAACGGCACAAAAAAAAATCGAAAAATCTTCAAATAATCAGGTTTCAAAAATAATTAGTATTGTTAACGCTGTAAAAACCATATATGAATCTTCAAAATTTGAAAATACAGAAAATAATTTAGAAAATATTCATAATAATTCACGTATGTCTAATGAAAAAGCTTTAGATGCACAAAAAGATTTGGTTGAAACACCAAAAATATTATATATTATTCCAATCAAGATGGTTGCATATGTAGTTGGTTCTTTTGTATTCTGTTATTTAGCTTTTTTCATTTACAATAGATTTTTATTGTGAAATAAATAAATAAGATGTCTATATTGTGAAATAATAAATTTTAGAACAAAATCATGCGAAACGTAATTACAATTTTTTTTACTATTTATAATCTTTTATTAATATTATTTATTCATATAATATAAATATTGTATAATTTTTTTTATATATAAAGTTTTTTTATCTATAGTGTTTTTCATTTTTACTATACCTTGTGTATAAATTGGTTTATCTGTTTTTGATTTCAGTAAAAATTCTAAAAAACTATTGTTTATAATTCTAATTTAATAAACCATAAATTTCTTAATATATCTTCTATATATAAGATCCATTTATTCTAGTATAATAAAGTAAATTAATTTTTTATAAAGGAAAAAAACATTACTACAAATGTTTTAATATTTTATTATTTAAAACTCTGCAATTTTTATTGAAGTTTAATAAAATTCACCATCAAAAGTATATTCAAAATGGTGAATGTTGAATCTATCAGAAAAAAATAAGTATTACAAATATGTTTAGAGATTGGTAATATTAAAATAAAGCATTAAAAATGCGGAATATAAAAAATATATAATTTTTTTAAATAGGATTTTATGTTTATTATTACCCTTTGCAATTCAAATACCTATAACTCAAAAGTAAAATTATTTATAGCTTCATATTTAAATTCCTTCTCTTGGTAGCATTTTAAAATTACAATTTACCAATAATTATTATTTTCTAGTTCATATATTGTCATATAAATGTGTGATTTCATTATAAACTATAATGAAAAACCCAAAAATTTACTTCAAATCGCAGCGTGTAATATCATAAAGATGAATGCATAAATTTTATTAACGCTGAAAACATAGTAAATGATGATTTTTTATAAAAAATTGATGGGTTTGAAAATACATTATGTTTTGTTCATGCAATAATTTTTTTAGGTCGAATATCATTTGAAGTGAATAACATCTTAATACACGATCTATCAAGAAGGTATGCTCGGATTAATAATACAAAAATACTTTCTTAATCTTCAGATATGTAAAATTTGTTTAATTTAAAGTTTAAACTTTCACTTTGATAAAATCTTAATCTCAAATATTTTTAATATTTAGAAAAAAAATAATTAAATTAAAGATTAAATACATCTATATGTAAATTCTTTATGGCCTTCAAAGTTATTTTTCATATATTGATGTATATCAATCAGTGTATTTATAAAGAATTTTTATGCAACATCATCAGATTTAAGTGATAAAAATAAAATAAAAACGCGATAAAATTATAAGAAACAATGAAATTTTAAATATGTTTACATTTTTTAATTTCTCAAAAATAGAAAAAAAAAAATTTTTTTTATCAAAAAATTTTGATAGTTGGCTTTTTTTATTATAAATTTTTTTAACATATATTAAAAATAATATTGGTTAGCAATACATTTTACCATGATTTTATTAAGTAAAAAAAATATATTTTTTGGTATTAGATTCATTTTTAAGAAAATAATCAATTTATACTTTAAAAAATGCTTAAAAGTAATAGGTTGCTTCGCAGCAAAATTTATGGTCAATATAAAGGCTTATAATGATTTTTTTGATGTTGAGCAAAATAAAAATAATTTGTGATGAACATAGAAATATTATAAAAAAAATAGTTTAAGAATATAAGAATTTGTTATATTTGAATATATATTTTTCAAAAATATAAAAAAATGTGTATACGTTTCAAGTGACCTGAAAAGTAAATTTATGATTAAAATGAAACACAATCGTATGTTGATTGTTGGTATTCAAAAAATATCGTAAAGTTTATATTATATTTTCAGTACTAGATATGTATATATACTAAATGCTGATAAAAAAAATACATTTAACATATTAAATTTTTAAAAGTTGCAGGGATAGTTTATTTGTGATCTTAAAAAATTTTTTTATTGACAAATGTTTATCTATTTAATCACAAGTATGTATTAATTATTACTGCAACCATGGACTTTATGATTCATGTGTAACGTTGTAAAAACAGATAAAATATACATGTAAATATTTTTGTTAGCAAATAACACCTTAATCTCCTTTAATTTTTTACTTTTCATGAATTACAAAAACAATACAAAATATGTTGTTAGCGGAAATTGGAAAGTCGAAGAGCGACAAAAAGTGATGATCAACACCCATCAGGGTTCAAACCTAGAATAATATTCCAGGATAGGTCGTATCCCTAGTTTTCACTACAATAATATTTTACCCCTTTTTTCTTAACAAGATTTAACTCAATTTCGCATTAAGATTTCTAATTTCAATATAACATGCCTTTTTCATGATTTTTGAAAAATTAATCGCAAAAATTACAATAAATTGTTTTTTAAATACTACTTTTATATTTTTAACAATATTTAATTAAATCTCTAAATTTAGTTTTTCTGTAATATAATAAAAATTTGATAATTTTATAAAGTACACCTAAAAAACTGCAATAATCATAATATCTATATAAAAACATATACTGTTTGGATATAGTAAAATACATAAAATCACTATTGTAAATAATGGTTCATACTTGGATCGACAAATTAAAAAATAAAACATAATTATGTTGTAATGAGTTTGAAAAATATGGCATAGTAAAAATAGAATATATATATGTGATGTGTCTAAAAATTTAAATTAATTTCCAAACATGAATTTATCCTTTAAAATTTATATTTTATAATATCTTCTCATCATAGTACGAATCAAAAATAGCCAACGATATAAACAGAAAATATGTAAATTAATCCATTTAAAGTTAGCTACAAAAAAATTCAAATAAATATTTTCTGTTTTTTTTCTCTTGGATAAACGTAGATAAGGATATTAATAAAAAGGAAAACAACAATTTTTAAAAGAATTTACCAAATTCAAAAGTTTTATAATTCTTTTCATCAATCTTCGCACTATAAAATTGACAAATGATGATTTTATAGATCACATGAGAATTTTTAAAAATAAAAAAAACCATTAATTTAATTCTTTTTGTTTTTTTTTGATTGATCTGTGTTAACTTTTTTCAAAAAATTTTTTGATGTTCATCAAAGATAAAAATAACTTTCCTTAAATTAAATATATATTTCCTACATAATGTTTGAAAACATAATTATTGTGAACAAATTTACAATATTATTTATCTTTTGGTCAAAATTTTTTTCAGTTTTAGTTAATATATTTGGTTTTTTATAAAATTTTTCAGGAATATAAAAAATTGTTTTTTTTTAGCGGTGATAAAGAGAAAACCTTTTATACAATCAATTTATGTAAATCATTATATAAAAATCAATATTTAGTCTTTTTATTCTTTATATGATTATGAATTTAAATACAATTGAGTATTATATACTTTTTCGTATTTTCAAGTGAATTTAAAAGATAGTTTTTGTATATATCGAGCGCAGAAAATATTAGTATTTTTTTATGTACTAAAAATATAAAAAAGTAATTTGAATTTTCGGTTCATTGTATAAATATAATTTTTATTTGTGTCATTTGATCTGTATATATGATTCATAGAATTATTCTTCTCTTACTTATTTTTTAGTTTTTATGCAATAAACAAAGGAGACATTAAATTCAAAACGTTTAATAATAAAAATTATATCATACATATAAGTAAACAAATACATAATATATATGTAATAATGATAATTTGGTACATTCATCCTTGTTAAACCACAATGCGAAATGGCTCAAACCGTTAAGCAGTGATCTGAAAAAAAAGAAATAAAAGAAATAAGTTTTTACAAAATAAATAAAATATCAGCAATAAAGAATAGATTGAACTTTATTATAGTTTAAAAATTCCTTAATAAAGTAATCTTTATGACGTTTTCTATAAAATTTGTTTTTATTTTAATTATACTTTTTTTATACTTACACCGAAAGAGGAACAGAATACTTGATCATATGTAGCAACAAATATTATATATCGTTCATTTTGATACAATTTCTATAAATATTTTCTGGTATACTATTATTGATGCCGATTTTCAGTAAATGGTTATGATCAACGAAAACAACTCTTTCTAATTATCAATACTATACAGGTTTTCATACTTATTTTTAACATTTTCATAATTTAAAGAAGCTTTTTATGGATTGCATATAAAACTAACTCTTTATCATATACCACAAAGTGGTAATATTAAATATATTTTCTTCATGATTTTACGAGTAAATTAATTAATGCGCAATAAATTTTATCGACACATTTCTTCGCTTATATGGTTGCCTCAATATTTTTCAATCGAGAGTATAAGCTTTCACAGTATTTTTTGCTTATATAAAAAATATTATAATTTTTTGTATAAAATTAAATGATTTTTTTAAAACTCTGTGTTTTGATACATATATTTGTGGTTCACCATATGATTGATAAAATTTTACACCAAAAAATATGTATTGCGAAATATACATAATATAATGATGCTAGATTTATTACTTTTTACATTCTATTAAAATTTAAAGTTAAATTTGAATGCTTTAAATGTAATATTTTGTAAAAATATTTATATAACTGTTCTTCATTTTTAAACTAGAGATCTAATGTGCAGAAAAAAACACGTTTTTAGATAGAATTTTCAAAAAAACTTTATTTTTTTGTTTTGCCTCCAAATGATGTGATACTTCAACAGTTTTCTCAAAAGGATTTATAATGATCGGGATATACAATTGATGATTATCTTTAAAAAGGCTAAAATGATATGAGAACGAGCTAATAAATACATAAAAACAATTTTTATGCATTTACACGCTAATATACATTTTTTGTCTCAACTTTTATTTTTCCTAATTTTCTTGACCAATACATAATACATATACAGGAACAAAAGGTATATCGATGTACATGTTTTTATAAATATTGTAAGATATAGAATCTTAATTTTTATTCTTTTTTTGCTCATGTTAAAAATTTGTTTATTAATAAACACCTAAAAATGTATTGTTAAATTTATTCAAACCATTTTATTTAAATAAAAAAAATAGTGTAAAGCCACACAAATATAAATACTAAAAACAAAAAGAACTTATTTTTGTAATTTTCTAAATGTTTTTTTGAGCAAATTAGTTTCTTAGCGAATTATAAACTATCAAAAATTATTTTATAAAATATATTTTTGACAAAAAGACCCAAATACAAACTGCATGAGAATTTTATGACATGAAAAAATCTATGTAATCTTTGTATTTTCGAAAAAATCTTTTTTCTGTGTTAGGTTTTTCTAAATAATATCTGGTTACATAACTAAAAGCAGTAAATATAGAATGCTATATTGTTAATTTTCATAAAAAATTAATGATAAAGTTAGTTTATTGTCAATCCAATGTTATTGTTTTTTTACATATGATAAAAAGAAATTTTTTAATTCACATAAATACGCAAACAAAAATATATTAAAGACATTTTAAATTGCTAGTTTGCAAAAATAAAGCAACTTTCAAATAGTACTAAAATAACAAAACCATTGGAAATATTAGATTTGCATACAACACAAAATTCGTCAACATTCAAAAAAAATCTTTATATGATCAAATAGA
Organism: Edhazardia aedis USNM 41457; assembly: GCA_000230595.3. Lineage (NCBI taxonomy): Eukaryota > Fungi > Microsporidia > Culicosporidae > Edhazardia > Edhazardia aedis. The sequence goes on from AFBI03000057.1 coordinate 141,088, forward strand.
TACCTATAACATAATAAACACGTAAAAATCATCAATATGTGAAAACCCCAAATTTTTTGGAACTTCGACTAAATAAATATTTATTATCTTAATATTAAAACAAAATATATTACAAAATAGATTTTTTTTGATATGACTAACTTCGATCAAAACTTTTTTTATTATTCTCGGAAGAAACACTGCTTCTTTAACTAAATATTTTAAGATATAATTTTTAGTCACATAAGAAGCAACTAAAATGTATTTTGGTAGTGTAATAGTACAAAATATGAAAAAATAGAACAATAAACTTACAAATCTATTATGAACGTAATATTTATAAGCCATTTTATATTAAAGTAACTTTTTTTAGTTTTAGGACTATAATTTCATGGTTCTGTGAATTTTTTAGGGAATAAATATTCATTTTTTTGTTGAAAAAATATAAAAAAAATACATATAAATTACAGATACCAAATGATTATATATCAAAAATAAAATAGAAAGGTAAAAAAAGCTATTCAGCTATGATAATATTTGATTTTGCAATCATTCATAATTGAAACAAAATAAAAACTCGAAAAAATCAGCTAGCGAAATAATTATATAATATATATTTGTTGCATAAAAAGCATATTAGAAAGTTTTCTGAAATGTAAAACTTTTAAAAAATCATGTGGTTCGCAACAGCATATTTGGCCATGCTGTAAACGCATTTTGTCGGATTCACATCGATCGCATAGAAAGTTTAAACTAAAATTTTGCTTAAGCATAATTTTATATCTTCCTTTTTTTTAAAATTAAATCTGTACTGATTATATACAAATCAAATAAATTGATACATTCTTAAATTTTTATTGCAAATAGCATTTATTAGTATATATACATTATCTTACTATTAAATTTCATGCTAATCAGAGATCTGTCAGATATCTCTACAGATCATGTTGGAAATTTTTATTTTCTATTAAGTATTAATAAAAAGTATTCAATAAAATTTCCTTGGTCATTTTTAGTTGTATTTGTAATGTTTTTTCTTAAGTTTTTTATAGTTAAGTTCCCTAAAATATTTGGCTAAAGACAAATATTAGAATATCATGTTTTAGTATAATGTATTCGGTAGTGTATATTTTTAAAAATACAATTATTAAAAAAATGCAAAATTGTTGAAAGAAACAAAAAAATATTAAAATTTATTTTTATTTGGTAAAATAAGTTCTATTTTTTTAAACAAGTTTCATCAAAATAAAACTGGTTTTTATGCATTTATAATATTTAATGCTGTCAAAATATCCTTTATTCAGATGAAAATTATTTATTATTTAGAAAAAGACACCCCAGAGAGCGAATATGGAAAACGAAGGAAAAAACTAAAAAGAAACCCAAAGTCAAAACAAAGAACCGGGCAAATATAATGATCCTACAAACTGGAAAAAGGTTTAATTAAATCCCTAGTTATTAAATGTTTTTTCTCTTTTTATACATTTCAATAAACTGGTTGCCTTCCACCTTTTAAGGTCGACAAATACCATATAATATTTTTTAAGGTTCAAAAGTACTATTATATTTATTTTTTATTCAAGTGTGAGAAACTTTGAACAGAAATTTTTATTTTTTATTTTAAAAAAATTTTAGATATAATTTATGACAAAAAAACTATGATTTGTCTGTATATTTTTTTTGAAATTCTCATAAAAATTCTATATTGGTTTATTTTTTTGGTGTTTTTTAAGTAATTTTTCAAAAAAAAAAATTTATATAGAATATAAATCGATTTTTGGAAAAAATTAAAATTATGTTGATAAGTAAAAAAATAGCATTTTTGATAGAAAAAAATATTAAAAATTTTATAGTAGAATTGTTATAATAGATATATGATCTATTGTATTTAGATGATATGTGATTTTTAAGAAAGACCTTGTAGAGATGTTATCTTAAAAAAATTTTTGAATCTTTTTACCAATGTTTTATATTACCATTATAATTTATTGATAATTGAATTGTTCGATAGATCTAAATTTTTAATTTGTGAATTATAATACTTATTTTTTCATAAAATATCTTGACGCTTATAATTGCGTTATTCTGGCTATTTAATTGCTTTTAGTAAAACCGCAAAATACAAAAGTCTTTTTAAACCTTTTTGTAAACAAAAAATGTGATAAAAGATAGGGCATTTCTTTATTTTTATATCATATGGCTGCAAATTGTATTAGATTCTAAGCTAAATAAGTATCTTTTGAAATAGTAACCACATTATATTTTCACATTAAAAAAAAAGAAATGGAAAAAAGTACACATAAAAAACAGTTTATTAGAAAATATCATAGCTGAAAAAATGTGATTTTTAGAGATAAAAGCAATCTTAAAGATATTTAACGCAAAAACATAAGAAAAAATATTTAATTAAAACTAAGATATTATATATTATTAGTAGCAGCAATAGTGGTAATTTTTATTGGGAAAAACAGATTAACAAAAAAAATCATAATAAAAATATCGTAAAAACTATAAAAAATCTGATTTTTTAACAAACAATTTTTCTTTTATACTTGACGAAAAGGGTTTCGTTTTAATATCTAACAATTTTTTGAAATAATTATTAGGCTATAAGTGTTTTAAATAATTCCGCTCATTAATATCTTTATTGAAAATTTTGTTGTTTAAAATATCATTCTTTTACTGTTTCGCATTTATTTGTGGCGATCTGAGTGGTTTTTTGTGATTTAAGAAAATCTTCATGTTTTTTAAATTTGCATATAAAGCAATGGTAAAATGAGTATTCCATTTTATAAATTACAAAAAAAAAGTAATAAATTATATTACAACAATATTGATAGTACCATATATTTCATCGAATATATAAGCTTTTCGAAGATAAATTTCCATTTTTGTATATTATCTGCCTAAAAGTTACGATATAACATTTTTTTACATGAAATAAACAAACAAAGTATCAAAAACATTTTTATTGATTTTATTATTTAATTTTCCTTGAATATGTGATAAAAATTTTTATAACTGTGAATTAAATCCTTATTTACATATATATATGTTTTTATGCTCATATTCATTGAAAAAATACATAATTTTGATGTTCTATAACATGTTTTTTATTTTATATCTATCATAAATATATGTAAAATTCAAAATTTCTATCTTTTCGGGTAAAAGTTTTTTAATATAAAATATATTATTTTCAGATTCTACATAAACTTATAATTGTATCTTTTTAAAAACCATAAAAATTATTACTTTTTTATTTTATGATTAGAAATTTGCAAACAGCTATGTAAGTTTTTTTTCACTTATTAAAAATACCTTAAATTAAAAACGAACTAGTGATAAAAAAATTCATCCTAAATATTGCTATGAGCACTATTTCTTTATAAAAAAAATTAGCGATGAAAAATTTATGTGTATGTTTTATTATTATTTTTATTAAGAAGACAATTTATATGTACTTTTTAATCTTTTTATCACTATAATATGTGTCTAACTGTTGAATTATAAAAAAAGAAATTAGGTTATTATTTTTGTAGATAAATTGCCTTTTTTTTATTTTAAACTTAAAAAACAGTTAAGATATGTACAATTCTAAGTTTGTAACTTTTTGCTAAAAAATCAATTTTATTCAAGTAAACAATAATTTAATATACAATATATGTGATAATGTGGTAGCGGTCTGTTTCTAATTATAAAGGATCGATTTCGCGTTTATTTCCGTTACAATGCAACGAAGTCATTAAACACAGTGTCTATCATGCTTTTTTACTTTTGTTTTCATTTGATTTTCCGTATATATTTCTAAAAATAGAAAAAGGACGGTGTTGTAATTAAATTACGACTTTCCGTTTTTAAATTTTTAATATTGATGGTTGTTTTTGTAACTAAATGAAATGAATACATTTTTTTCTTGATTTTGAATTTAATGTTTTTTATCATGAATTTTGTACATATCCGCTTATAATTTTTATGACAAAATTGATATTGTTTAGCAAAAAACCATAATATTGATAAATTTTTAGTACGATAGAGTAAAATTTATCGTAAAATAAAAGTAAAAACATATTCTTTAAATTATACTCGCATAACAATTCTTTTGCTTTTTTCTGTTTTCACATTTTTTTCGTACGATAAAAGCAACAAAACCTAGAACGCGACAGAAAGATTTTCTTTGTGCAAAGAAAATCATTAAGACAGATAGCACAGATTTAATGTTATAAATTTTCAATATATAATAACACAAATATTTAATTTCTCAAAAATCTCAGTATTTTTATTCATATTTTTGAATTATATATATTGTATCGATTAATTTGACGAATATGATTGTAATTCGTAGTGATAGATAATATATTGATTGAAAATTCTTTAAGCATCTTTGTGTATTTTAGAAACAAACAAAATTCTGTGCTAACAGATTATTTTTTTGAAGCGAGACTTTACAAATTTTAAAATAAAAATTCAAAGTAGTGTATTTTTTTGACCAAGTATTCATTTTCTAGACGGCGAATATTTCATATAATTTGATTAAAAATAAATATACTATTTTAATTATATTTATAAAATACACAAAATCAATTTTTTTTTACTTTTTTTTAGTAATTTTTAAATGATTTTTATTTTTTTCGTATGTGTAATAAAAAAAAGGAAATGGTTGAATTTATTATTATCGTAAAACCATATTAGTAAAGCATTAATTACTAATTTATATTTAGAAAAGTATTAAAAAATATGAGAAATTTTTCAATTAACACCATAAGTTGTAATTTATCAGTTGAAGAATCAACTATATTTTATCATAATATTTAAAAAAGTAAAAGTATTTTGTTTTATTGCTTGATTTTTTAATATATTTATCAATTTTTTGTCGATTGTAAAAAAATATTCATTTGATTTTTGCAATTCTATAATATAAATAAAATTTTTTGTTATAAAATTTCAGAAAAGGAAATCTTTTGAAAATACTGATATATACGTGTTTGAAGAAAGTTGTTTTTTCTTTAAAATTTGAGAAAGGTATATAGAAAAAAAAAATTGACATATTCTTTGAATTTTGTTGCTTGAATTTTTTATGCTAATTGTTTTGCACAATTTTGACGCTTTGAACACCTTGCGTTAAAAAATAATAAAGAAATTCTAAACATTCATTAAAATATTATTTTCGCTTGTATGTAATTTTTTTAATTGATTAGACTGATTATATTTTATTACAAATAAAAAGGATTTTTTTGTAATTTATTTATTTACTCATTTTTTAGTGGATTTTTAATGTATTTTAAAAAACTATCAACCCGCAAGATTCGAAAATATATAGGGTTCAACTTTTTTTGTAAATAACAAAAATATTGAAATTGTAGTAGAGGTTTGATGTTTTCACAATGAAAATTTCTGCTCTAAAAACATTAATGTCAAAAAAAAAAATTCAAGTTGAAGGCGATTAAAAATGTTATAAAAATTGGTTCCAAATATTTCTTTATTGGTAAAATATGACCAAATAATTTTAAATTTAAAAATAGGTTTAGATGATTGTATAATTTTTTCTTTATTAGTCATTTGCGCTTTTTTCTAAATATGGTGCTAAATTTTAAAGCAATTTTTTTAATTTGTAAAAATAGCATTTTTTTTATCGAATAATAATTAGATCCAAATACAAATCTTTCAAACTATTTATTGAATGAACCTTAATCAGAAGTTAAATTTGAAAAATAAATCATAAACATTATTAGTAAACTGTAAATTTTATAAAAATATTGATGATTTTGAAGATTTTCATAGTACTATGTTTAAACAATTTAACATTTTATGTTTATAAATGTACTATTTCACTCTAATTTTTGATCATAAAATTTATATTTTTGTAAAAAAGGTAATTTTTTAATAAATCTATTAAATTACATTATTATTAAAGAGCCTGCTTGTATTTTTTGTGCAAGGTAAACAAAAAAGCATTTCTTTATTTAGTATTTTAATTTGGATTTTTTGGTTTCTTAGTTATAATGTGAAATATAGTATTTTTATTTGCAAATTTTGAAATTTTTTTAATTTATGACATTCTTCATCAAATCATTAATTTTTAGTTATTTCATAATTTGTAAATTCTTAAATTTAAGAAATAGCCGATAGCATGTAAAAACGCCTATCATGAATATAAAAAAACAATTAATATAGCGCAATATTTCGATGTTGTTAGACCTAAAGAAAATTATCTATAGAATATAATTAAAAATTTTTTGGGAACTTTTATTATCGAAAATCCAAAAATTCGGGCTAAGTATTGGTCGAATTTATCAGTGCTTATATCTCCTAAATTGCGAATCATCGAGCCAATGATCATTTAAGAAAAGAAAAAAAACTAAAAAATTTTTAAAATTGGTAATATTGGTAATATTGATATTTTATATTTCTTTTTTGTCAAAAACAGATAGAAAGGCCTTTACTGTCTTCTATTTTAATTATATGCATATTTTATTGTCTCGTAATCTAAAATGTGATTTCAAATTTATTGCACCGAATATTTATGCCATTGTTTCATCAAAAATTAAAGATCTTCTTGTGATTTTTTCGAGTGATTTACAATTTATAGTTGCTTTACAAACATATTTGGTTATTGAAATCTTTCGATTTTTTTTTAAAAAAAAATAAATTCTTAGATATTGGTTAAATTATTGAAAAAGAAATAATTATAATAAGATTTAAGAATAAAATCGCAAAAAAAGCTTAATATAAACTTTAAATTATAAAATTGATATTATGAGTAATATAAAACATCAGTGCAAATTTAATAGAATTGCATCATATTATTATTTTCCAAATTTTTAATATTAAAAGTATAATTAAGAATGTATCAGATTGCATATGAGAATTTCATTGAGGCGTAAATCTATCACATACCAGTATAATTACATTTTTTTTATCAATTTATTGACTAACCAATAGAGAACAAAGTGTATATGATGGACAGGTAATGAAGTAGTGTGTTTTTTTTCGGCAGGTTCTTAACATATTTTTATTTTCAAAGATTTTTTTAAGAAAGTAAATCTACCATTGAATTTATCTAATGTTTGACAGTTATTTCTTTTAGAATTTTTTTATTGTCATAATGTTTAAAATAATCAAACTATTTTTATATCCAATTTATTTTTTATATTTTTTTTGAATTTTTTTAGTTTAAGCATATCTAATTTAGATATTTCTTATTGAGTTAATCTTCAAATTTCTAGTCAATCATTAAATAAAATCTTAAAATATTTTGATTTTTGATATGGCAGCTATCTATTGATAGCCTAAAACGGTTAATGTTGACAAAAATTAAAAATATTATTACTAAGGTGACATCATTATGATGTGAAATTAAAATCTTTTTTGTATTCATTTTTTTAAGATATCTGTTCAAATATATATAAAGAATTTTTTATAAGTATTTTTTATAATAAAGTAAATTCGGATTTAAAAAATCTGAAAAATAGATCGCAAACTAAGCGATTGCGGAAGTAAATATGATGCTGATATATAAATTTTTATTATTTTGTTTATATAGGAATTTAGCTGCGTCAAAAATCGTTACACTTTATATAATACACAAAATTAAAAAATACATTGATTTTTAACTTATAAAGATTTTCTTTTAAAATTTCTAGATATGCATAAAAAGGAGTTTTTAATTTTTGACGAACAAATTAAAGTTTAAATTCGCATTTTTTTGATAAGCATAGTAACAGTATACAATTAAATGGGTCTTTCAAATGTTATTATACAATTTTTTAAATATTTACCATATTTTTCGTTTTTGAATACACTATTTTATCATGTGTTTTAATATGTATTAGTAAATGAGAATCGAAGTTTTTGTTGCCACACTCAGATCCTTTAGATTTATTCAAATCCTCAATTAAGATTTTCAAAATTGAATATGTGGTAAAAAAAAGTCATTATAACAAGGAAATACTATAATATGCAATAAAGTGTTTTTTTTTTGATTAATTACATAGATTATTCTTAATTTTTGCATACATTATCCTTGTTTTATGTAATATATGACGATATTTGCTTAAATTGAGATTTATAACAATATTTGGTAAATTTTAAACGGTTATGGTTAATTATAGAATTATTCTTTAAAAAATCTGAAATTAAATTCTTATTATCCTTTATACAATATAAATTTAAATGTTGTCATAATTATAGGAAAAATTTTAATTTTAAAAATAAAAAGAATAATTATTTTGTTTTAATTAGGTCTAAAAACAATATAGTGTGAATATTGAAAAAAATTGTTTAGGGCTTTCATTAGGAACAAAAAAATCAATTTTAATTTCGAAAAATGTCATCATTAATCAATTCCATGTAAATAAAAACTGTATTCAATTTGTTTTTTATGGAATAGCATACAAAACATCAATGTTGAATACTAAAGTGTCTTAAACAATATAAATTTCTTTTATTTTATATAACTATTTTTGATATATTTATATATCTTAAAAAATTATTATTGATGAAATTTAAAAATACAAATTATATTCGAAAAAGCTATAATATCAAATATTTCATATAAATAAAAAGAAAATTTTTATCTTGTTCAATTTTATCTTATCCAATAAAAATGAAGATTGCAAAAAACCTTTAAAAAATACATTTATTTACTAAATTTTAATTATAGTGGGTTATAATAATGATCTCGTTGTTTTTATAAATTTGAAGCTGATAAAAATCCCATCTGATTTTTGAAGATTGGTGAAAATATTTTTTAGAAAAGTTTATAAAGTCTTTATTGTTAAATTTAGATACACAACAAATAATCTTTATTTTCATAATCAATTTCCAACAAACCAATTCTATCTAACAAACAAACATTTTTTTGAAATTTTTACTCAAAAGACATAAAATATTTAATGTTTGACACTTTAAAATAATTATACTATATATTTTACAAAATCATATTTTTTGAATAATTCGAATTTTATAAATTTAAATTAATTTAGTTTTGTGTAATCAATGATCATAAATTTATATTTAATCTTATAATCAATTGAACTTTCATCCATTTTTATTTTTAGATTAAATCAACTTGTTGGCATTTAATAAACATGCCCGTCAAATAAGTAATTGTGATTCATGCACTATTTTGACTAGGTAATTTATGAAACAGATAGTTTTAAATTTATCTAAGATGTTTAATCGTTGTTTTGACCTTTTAAGGTTTGAAAACAAGTTTTATACAATGTTTTAGCTGATGAAACCAATGGTTTTATGTAACCTATTTAAAGCTTAAGTAATAAATAAACATGCCCATTTAAGAAATCATCTAATCTTTCTACAAGTCTTCCGATCGTGAGGCAACTCATCCCAACCCAAATAATCCAGAAATTATTAAAAAAACAATTTTAATTGCTTTATTGTAATAAAAATATTAATTTAAATTTTTTTATAATAGAAATTATAAAAATTTTATAAAAACATACGTATTTTTTTATTGTGCTTAAATTTCATGAAAATATGAGTTTAAGGTCTTTATAGTCTACTGACGCGCAAAAAAAGTTTCTAATTTATCTAAAAAAAGAAATTAACATAATTTTTATGTTATATTTCATTTTTATGTTTTTTTTACAAACTAGTTAAAGCTAAAATTGTAAATCCGATAATTTAATTTATAAGTTTAGCATTTGTTATTGCCTTTATTCAAAACCATTTTTCGGAATTTGAACATTTTTACACCATTCGTAAACATACTTTTCTCTCATTTGCAATACATAAGAACTTTTTCTCATTATGTTTTTAAAATATTGAAAAATCTTCCTTTTCTAAAATGAAAAATATAAGCTATATTCAAGAAAAGATTTATCGATATTTAGTGGGGTATTTTGCACAGAAAAACTCTTTTTCATATATCTATTTACTTTTTATAAATATAATTTTTCTCTAAAAAAGGAAAATTACCTTCTTAAAAAGATTATCAAAATCTATGTATTTAATGTAAAAATATATTTACAAGGTTTAAAATTGTTTTAGGATATAATAATTTTTTTAGGGCACATTATTGTAGATTTTAGTATGAAATAAATAAGTTTTTTGTTTTTATTGGATAAAATTAATTTACTTTATATATAAACTACAAAATATTGTCAATAAAATTATGTAGTATTTATAAATTCTAGAAGTTTTTTTTAATCTGTGTGCATATTTCTTCAGTAAATATAACATCCATGTGATAATTTACTTTTTCTACTGTTATTTTTGCACAAATATTACTGTTTTTTGTCCTTTTTATATATTGATGTAAATTGATATCTATAGTTTTTTAATCTATAATCGTTCTTTCTTGTAAATCATTTTTTTAGTAATCTTAAATGTTCGAAATTCACTATTATTATAATGATAATATTTTAGATTACTAATTTACGTATATTTCAAGAATATTGTTTTTGATAAATACTTAGAATTAATTTTTTTCCATAACAAATTTTAAAAACATAACTAAACTATAAAAAAAATAATATTTGATATTTAGCACTAGATTGTTTTTAAAATAAAAACCTGCTTGTTTTTTCATGTCTTTTTATCTTAATTATAAATGAAGACTGAACTCTTATCTAATGATTCAACTCAAAAATATTTCCAATACAGAATATTTTTATGTATAGACCCACTGATTTTTTTACCTTTTTTACTTTTGAATTTGTAAATATTAACTAAAAATGCAAAATTAAAATTTTTTTTCTTATTATATTCACCTTTGGTTTTTTTGTACATTTCACCGAAACTGATCTTATAACTTAAAATAATTAAATCAATACAAACAAAATAGTAAAAATAAATATTCATATCATAAATTTTTATTTTCACTGTGTTGTTTATTAATTTTTATTTTTAAACAGATTAAGTATTTTTTTCACTAAATGTTTTATTATAACCATAAAATTTTCTTGATTTATTTTTATTTTTAATAGAAATACTGAATACAAATATTGGTATTTAAAAGTATTGTGTAGGAATATTTGATTTGAGAATTTATATATTTTTAAAAAAGCTTTTCTGTTTGCTTAAAAAATATTTCAACATCGTAACTTCAGATCGATATAAATTTTTTATCGATTTTATCATTTCTTGTTTTTAAACTTAATATGAATGATATTTTTGTTAGTATCTATGAATCTAAAGTTAATCAAAAAAAATGTTATTTGATGTAAATAATGTTTTATATAAACATTTAATATTATCAACAAGAATTTTTCTGTCTTAAAGTTATATTGGAAACATATAAGCTGTTCTGATTAAACTAAAAATATTCAAATTTTGGATTGGTTGGCATTCCTAGCAAAAAATCTATACTATATTTCATGAATATATGATTACAAAATTGTGTAAATATGTAGGCACACAGATTTTATCACAAGTATTTAGCACAAAAAGTTATAAAAATTTAACAAAACTGTTTTTCTCATAATTTTAAAATTTATAGAGTGTAAAAAATGTTTTGTAATAAATTATAGGCTAATTATCAAACCAAGAATTATTTTCAAAAATTCTAGTGGTCAATATAATGGAAATTACAAAGCAACTGATATTGAAATTTGATTTCTCTATTAATTTATATTTAACAAACAAAAAATTATTTATATAATAGAAAAAAAATAACTAATATAAGTTTTATTTATTAATACAAATGTCATAAAAAAATTTCAAGCGTATTTTCTACATTTCAGTAAAAAATAATTTTTAAAACAAATATAAAAATGTTTGAAAAAATAGTAGGTATACAATTGTATTAAAAAATAACATAGTATTGCTTGATTTTTTATTAAACTTTCCGTTGTATATAAGTTCGTGGAATAGGTTAGCACCAAAAGATTTACTTTTATTATAATTATTTTATATTTTTTTGTTTTCAAAGCATAAAAAAAGGTTTTTGACTAGTATAGTGGTTCTATAACGAAATAGTACAAATACCTCTATATTGACTAAAAATGAATTAATGTCAAAATCCTATACATTTTTGTGACATAAAAAATAATTTTTTGTAAGAAAAAAATGTAAAACCATTTTTTGATGTTTGATTTATATTTATTTATGAAAGAAATGAAATATTGTATTTTTTAATAACTAAAACCATAAATAAAATGTTCCAAACAAAATATAAATATTATCGGGCAATGAATACTAAAAAGATTAGATCCCTAAAATCACTTATTTTTTGTTTAATTTCAAAGTAAAAACAAATTGCAGGCCCATATATTGTTTATATAATTTAAATAATTTTTTTTGTCAATATATAAAAGAAATACAAATATAATAAAAAATGTCTTTTTTTGTTTAATGCATCTGTAATATTGATGCACAAAAAATTTTTACAAAAATCATAAGGTGCATTGATATATAATATCTTGTTTGACCATTATTATAGAAAAATAATGAGGGCAATTATGAAATTTATTTTGTGATAAATAAACATTTTATGTTTTTATATGAAAATTTGATAAACTAAAAATTTCAATATGTAAATCTATGGAGTATTTTATAACAGTTTTTGTGGATTTCTATGTACTAATATTTTTTTGTTTGAAAAGTAGAGAAAAAGCATAAATGAAAATGTTAAACTGGTATGTTGTTAACAAATGAATATTTTTTATAATACTAATATAAATATACGTGCCTATTAGATATTGAAATTACTTTAAATGTGTAAATAAACAGATTTTAAAATTTTAAATTACTTAAAAGTTTTATATTGCATGAGTAATGATACTTGAAAAATTAGTCCTCCTATAGAAATAACGACATTGATCTTTCATAATCAAAAATCATCTATTCTATAAATTTATTCGTTGGTTAATCTGTATTCTGAATTTTTATTCATTTTTTTCTTTTTTATATTTTTCAAAATATAAGTGTTTTCATAAAACCAAAAAAGCGCGACGCAAAATGCGAAAATTTGGTGTATATGCATTTTTTATTGATTTATGTAATAGTAGATTTAACTAAATTAGAAGATAGGCAAGTATATTACATTTTATTTATTTTTACTCAAAAAAAACGAAGAGCTTAATACATGCTATATTTTTATCAATATTTACTAAATCGTTGAAATAACATATAGCAAAAACAATATTCTGAATTGTTGTGTCAAACTAGAGTACATCAACATATCTGCAATAAATTGAAGCACACGAATTAGTCTCAAATATTTATATAAAATATTATAGTAAAAATATTCAGAAATAAACAAAACCCCTGCCTTTTTAGATAAATTTTTTTGTTTGTAATTCCTATAATTAACAAATAGCTACTTGAACGCGAAAGATTCGCTTCTGCGATTGGAAATAGGAAAGCCGGCAGAGAGTGTGAAAGCAGAGAACTAACCCTATCACACTCAATTTTAGAGGAATATTGTAGGAGCAATTGATTCCCTAGTTTCCCACAAATTAATACTTACATATTTTGTTTATGAATTTTATGTAAAATTTCCATATAATATTTTATTTTCTTTATGTTTTTAGTATTAAGTTCAGGTTAAGTATAATAAATTGCATGTATTTGTTCGCTGTAATGTTAACAATAGTTAATTCCCAAACTAATGCAGGCAATATGATAAAAAACTTACATTAAATGTGTTTTTCAATTCTGTTAAATGCACAGAAAGGTAGTGTATTGCTTATTGAATAAAAAAATAATAAAATTTTAAATATGGTATTTTAAAGAATTAATTTTGTAAATTACTCAAAACTGATATATTAAGTTTTATTTTATGTATTCTACAATATTTCTCAATTGTTTCGTTCACATTGCAACAATATAGAGCATGTTGAATGGTTTTAGAGAAGAGATGAATTAACAAATGTAAACACCCTGTGATCATAATTATCGCATATATTTTAATATTAATATTTTGACATTTTCCCAAAACTTTGCTTTTAGCATTTTTAAATGAGCATAAAATATAAAATATGGTGAAATTTTTTTAAACCTTAACAAATTAGTATGTATATAAAACTAGTTTCAAATATTTCCAAATTAAAACTTTGTGATTTTTTGAGAGATAAGAACAATTACAGAAAGTTATTTAAAAAAAATAAAAAGGATGCGGTATAAAATTTTAAAGGTAATATGATAGAAATAATAATGATAGTAGTACTATTAGATGTATTAATATTTATGGTAAAAAAAGACCATTTAACCAATATAATGATAAATATAGAACAGAAATATTTCTAAAATTTCATAATTTTCCTACAAATTCAATAGTGTTCCTTCTTTGCAGACATTTCCAATAAGATTAGTTCCCATACTCATCATCCGATCGCTGATCGACATAGAACACGTGACAAACATTAAAGTCTGTAAAGTATTAAGACCCGAGAACCATGGGAAAGACCTTTAACAGTGGTTGTCATGTCAGAAATAGATCGACAATAAATACCTATATAACAGCAGTATTCTTTCTCTTTATAATTATTATTTAAAAACTCATAACTTAAATAATCAACTTAACAACAGCAACATAATTCTATTTTTTTCATGCAAGACTTAATCTAGTATTTTTCTTCTGCTATTTTAATATTAAATTTACAATTTTTTATCATTTTTTTAATCAAACACATATATTAAAAAATCTATATTTTCCATCTTCTCGATTTTATAAAATGTAAAGTTTTTCGTTTGTTTCTGATCTAGGTGTTTATTTGAGCTGTCTATATTTGTGTATATATTGTATAATTTATTAAATTCGCATGTTTTTAGTGATTTAAACAAATAATACGTTTAACTCAAATATTTTATTTTTAGATTTATCCTGTATTTTTAATTATATTAAATTTTTGTACAAAAAATTTAATAAGTTGCTACAGAAGCATAAAATTCAAGAAAAAATATTTCATAATATAGTAAAATAAAATTCGGTTATGCTGATTTCAGAACATATTTACAAAGAAAAATACCCAATTTTATTTTTTAAAAGTTTTTTATTTCGTTTGCATTTTATAACAATATATTATATCCTATGCATCTACTAGTGAGTTTATGTTAAAAAAAGCAAACAGTAAGAATTCTAATACCCAAGATCATCGACCTAAGAAAACTTTGATTTGCTTGTGTTTTTATTTAGAATCCATTCTTGTAAATAAAACGCATTCCAAGCGTAATAATGCAATATTTTTGATGTGATATAATAATATATTTAATTTTTTTATTTTCTTCCTTTTTAATACTATAATATTTTTTCAATGATTAAAACATAGTAAAATAACATTTTACCAGTCCAGAAGATAACGAAGCTTTTATAACCAAACTTTGACCAATATTCTCTTTAAAAACAAAACTAATCTTTTATTTTCAAAGTTTATATATTATTCCTGTACTTTTTACCGATGTTCAATATGGTTACTCCTAATGAGATTATTAATTTCATTTGCGTTAGAGTTCAAAATAAAGGAATTCTTAATGAGAAGCAAAAATAAATTTTTTGAATTTAGGGCACAACTTTTTTCAGGAAAAGTAAATTAATGTATTTATGATACGTTATGTGGTATAATATCGTGTCATTTACACATATCAAATAATACATGTCCATAAAATACACAATCTAGTCTATATACTTCTTATAAACTTGTTAAAGTTTCTTTTGAAAAAAAAAGTATAGGTGCGTTCTAGCGTTTATTATGTAAAAAATAAGCTTTTTAATAAAGTAAAAAAAGATAGATTTATTATTACTAGGCATATTATTAACCGTGAAAAATATCATCAGTTATGTATTTACCATGAATTATTGTGGATTGAATTTGTAAATAAAAAAGTTATATATGATGATACTTTTTAGAGAATATTGTCAAAATACATGAAAAAGGTTCGTTAATAAGATTTAAAGTTAAAAAAAAATTATAGTGGACGAATTAAAATTGTTGATGGCCTATTTTTAATTAATTCTAAAAACATATTGATATTTTAGTAATGCGTAAACTGAAAAATTAAAGTCCTTATAGTGATTTCGAAAGGATATAGTTTAAAGCTTAAATTCTGCTATATTGTTATATGAATAAAAATGTAGGCATTTTAAAGAAGAAAAAATGTTCAAATTCGTATTTATAGCAAATTTTAAGACAGTGTATTGAAAATTTCCAGAAAAATGTGGAATTGTTTATATTTTGTTTATGATAGTTTTACGGCTTTGTGCTATAACTTTTTCATATTTTTGATTTATAAAAAAATAACTTGAATTTGATTCCTTTATTTGAAGGTATAAACACTTTTCTTCTATAACCCCTGATCTCAAGACTATAAATAAGCCTTGGTTATTGTCACCGAGCGACAAAGTTGCCTTTGTTGTAAAAGAACGGTGAAAGGATTAATACAACATTCCAAATAGAATATTAATTAAAAATTATATTATTATTAAAAAAATTTTTTTATTGAATTTTAAATTAATCTAATGATAATAAATTATAATTAAATATACTGATATACTCTAATAATTAAGAAAATAATTGATAAATTGTGATTTTAATAAACAATTTATCACAAATTACTATAAATAGAGGTTGGATTTAGGAAACATGCCTCGAAGAAATAATCCAATAAATTAAATTTAATCAAGCTCAAGTCTTTAATCTTTACAATTATCTGTCGAAAAAAAATCGCATAAAATTAAATGCTCATTTAAATCTACATATGAATTTTTACACA
>AFBI03000057.1:157760-261193 GCA_000230595.3 Edhazardia aedis USNM 41457
ATGCAAACATATATAATAAAAATTCGTTATTTTCCATCTAATCGATTTTATAAGATGTTAAGTTTTTCGTTTGTTTCTGATCTATTTGTCTGATTACGCTGACTATATTTGTGTGATATTGTAGAAAGTATTAAATTCGCATATTTTTAGTGATTTAAACAAATAATACGTTCAACTCAAATATTTTATTTTTAGATTTATCTTGTATTTTTAATTATGTAAAATTTTTGTACAAATAATTTAATTAGTTGCTACAGAAGCATAAAATTCAAAAAATCATTTCAAAATATAATAAAATAAAATTTGGTTATGCTAATTTCAGAACATATTTACAAAGAAAAATCGCCAATTTCATTTATTAAAAGTTTTTTATTTCGTTTTCATTTTATAACAATATATTATTCTCATGCATCTACTAGTGAAATTATCTTAAAAGAAGCAAACAATACGAATTCTAATACCCAAGATCATAGACCTAAGGTTACTTTGATTTGTTTGTGTTTATATTTAGAATCCATTCTTGTAAATAAAACACATGCCAAGCGTAATAATGCAATATTTTTGATGTGATATAATAATATATTTAATTTTTTTATTTTCTTGCTTTTTTATACTATAATATTTTTTCAATGATTAAAACATAGTAAAATAACATTTTATAAAGTCCAACTAATAAGGAAGCTCTAATAACCAAACTTTAACAAATATACTCTTTAAAAACAAAACTAATCTTTTATTTTCAGATTTTATATATTAAACCTGTACTTTTTACCAATGTTCAATATGGTTACTCCTAATGAGATTATCAATTTCATTTGCGTTAGAGTTCAAAATAAAGGAATTCTTAATTAGGAGCAAAAATAAATTTTTTGAATTTCGGGCACAACTTTTTTCAGGCAAAGTATATTAATGTGTTTATGATGCGTTATATGGTATAATATCATGGCATTTACATATATCAAATACTACATGTTCATAAAATACACAATCTAGTCTATATACTTCTTATAAAATTGTTATAGTTTCTTTTGTAAAAAAAAAGTATAGGTGCTTTCTATCGTTTATTATGTAAAAAATAAGCTTTTTAATTAAGTAAAAAAGGATAGGAATCTATTATTACTCGATATATTATTAGCTATGAAAAATATAATCAGTTATGTATTTAACATGAATTATTGTGGATTAAATTTTTAAATAAAAAAAGTTATATATGATGTTACTTTGAAGAGAATTTTGTCGAAATACATGAATTTGTTTTGTTAATAATTTGTAAAATTTAAAAAAAATGTATAGTGGACTAATTCAAATCGCTAATGGCCTATTTTTAAGTAATTCTACAAATATATTGATATTTTAGTAATAGGTAAACTGAAGAATTAAAGTCTTTATAGTGAATTAGAAAAGTATTTAGTCTAAAGCTTAAATTCTACTAGATTGGTATATGCATTAAAATGTAGGCATTTGAAAGAAGAAAACATAATCAAATTTGCTTTTATAGCAAATTTTATTGCAATGTATTTTTAATTTGCTGAAAAATTTGGAATCATTTATTTTTTGTTTATGATAGATTTTACGACTTTGTGCTTTGACTTTTTCATATTTTTGATTTATAAAAAAATGGCTTGACTTTGATTCTTTTATTTGAAGGTATAAAAACCTTATTTCTCTAACCTCTGATTTTAAGACTATAAATAAGCGTTGGTTATCTGTCGAGAAAAATCGCACAATATTAAATGCTCATTTAAATCTACTTATGAATTTTTACTCATTTTTCAATAATTATAACAATTTTATTTATAATTAAAGATATATAAATATGAAAGGCGTGCTGATCATTGGGTCTATATTTAAAAATTGCATTTAATTTTTTTAATCAAGCACATTTCTCCCTTAAAGATTGATGTTTAAAAATAAAATATTGTTTAATCTTTCTAAAAACGTAATGCAATAAATTTTTGGTTCATTGATAAACTGAAATTCAATATAAATACATTAATTTCAATTTATTTAAACTCAAAAATCTTTTTTTGCTAAAACTTCCTTTTCATCGATATTTAATAAATATCTTTGTTCCATCGAAAAAGAATTTAGTTGATTGAAAAATAATTTGAAAGTTAAACTACACTTTAAACATTTAGTTTTAATTATATCACAAAAAAAAATTCAAAATTACGATTTCTGTTTTTTCAAATGAATTAAAAGAAAGTATACTTTCATTTAAGTCTTAAAAATAAGACATTAATATATATTAATTTTTAGTGGTTTATAAACTAAAATATTTTACTTTTTTGAAAGTAAAGCAGAAAAAAAATCTTGAAGTATCGTGGTTGATAATGCTTTTTTTAAGAAAAAGAAAAAAAGATTTTGAATAGTGTGCAAAATATAGAAAAGAATATAATTTTGTTGGTTGGAAAAATCAATATAATTGAATCAACCAGCTATTTTCATAAATTTAGAATGATTATAATTGTGTAAGCAGAAATTCTTTTTATATATAAACTTCGCATTCTTTCTTATGAAATTAGGATGAAGAAAAAATTTGATATCAGAAAATTTTATTGAAGTTAAACTGGTTGTGTAATTTAAGAATAAAATACAAGTTTGTATATTATATGGAATTAAAATGCAATATATAAGTGAAAATTCTCTAAAAGTTGTTGTTTTAATGTAATTAATCACATATAATCCATATTATCTTACACTGTGAAACATTTATTGTTAAATCATGTTTCGTTATGTGTTTTTTTGTTATGTTTATGACAACTTAAATTAAAAAAAATTATCTGCTTTTTTTTATTTGAAAAAATACAACTTTTGACTGTTGAAAATAACATGTAAGACTGATAACGAAAATTCAATAATCACCAATGTTTGATTTTATAATACGTTTCTATTGTGATATGTATTTTTTTTTAAAAAAACACGAATTTTAATACAGTAATTTCTGCAGAAACATTTAAAATTTGAAAAAGCAAAAAAATTGATAAAATACTACTATTTTTTACTAAAATAAATCGAAGAAATTTAATATTTAATTTTCGACAATAAAATAACAACTATTTCAAAAGCTGTTTTTATAAGTTTAACATTATAAAAATATAAATTGATTCAAATACTTCTAAATTATACTATAATTCAGTTAAAAAACATTTAAATTGATCAAGCAGTTTGGTATGCGAGAAAATTGATTATTTTTGCAAAAAAATTCAAAAAGTATCTCTGTTTTAATTTTATAGTGTTTTAAGCAAATAATTATCGTATTTTAAAGTATAAAAGCAATAATATCTAACTAAATAATTTGTTTGACAATATTTACATCCATTTAAAAAGAAGAATTCTTGTGTAGGTTTAAGATAACTTAACGTTTATTAAAAAGCTTATAAAAAGTTTGTGAAATTTTCATTAAAATCTTTTTTATCTTAATATTTTGGATTTGCGCTTAAAAAAAAATCATTCAATATAAGACTTCTAAATTTATTAACAAGAAAAACTGGTTCATTTGATGAATAAAGCTCACACTATACAATAAAAAACAAAGCACATGAGATTGCTTTTGATATTAAAGATAGGATGTTTATAGTAAAAAATTATAAGATTATTCTATAAAAATATTTACAGATACGGATATATTAAAAACAGTATTTAACATTATGATTAGTTATCCACGCTCTTTTTATGATTTTATTCTTTAATTTTTACATTGTTGCCGTCTTATTTCAATTTAATTAATAGTACTTGCTTATTAAAGACTTTTTCCAACAAAACTTTTTTATTTCTTCAATATGCACATCTCAGAAAAAGGGAAACTGCTGTCATTTTATATACAAAATGAGATTAACAAAAACACACGATATTAAAAAAAAAGAATAACATCCGCATGTGACATTCAAATAATAATTTAACCAAACGTCAAAGATATAATTGACATGACATATTTTTTTGTCTCTTAAAACTGTTACAAAAAAAAATAACCCCGAAAAAAAGTATTCATTTTTTCAGTTATCAATTAAATAAATTATATAAAAAAGCAATCTCAATCCGAAAATCTTAAGAACAAATGAACAGAAATCTCAAAAGTACCAAGTGCTTAAATGTACTAAACTACTTTCGTAAGTTTGAAGTAATATGTTTCTTCAACAGAAAGATTGTCAAGCCATGTATGCAGATGCCTATATACACAATATCGTGCATACTTAAGCTTGTAACGTTCATATACAGCCAATGTTATAACTATGAAAAGGTTGAAACAGACGAGCCAGTCTTCACAAGTATTAATGAGTATTTGTATTCTAAAGAGCAACACGAAAGAGTTTTTTATTTTGTGCTGACTGATATCGTTGATAGCACAAAGAAATGGTGTGAAAACGGTGTTTATATGCATTACGAAATGTTGTGGCACGCTAAAATGGGAGAAAAACTTATTTTAAAGCATGATGGATATATAATTAACAGAGAAGGGGACTCTTTCTTTGTTGCTTTTTTGGATAAATCATCTGCTGTTAATTTCGCAACAGAGTACTATAAAAAAATTAATGAACGAAGAAAAAATAATAATAATTCGCCACTTTCTTTGCAGGCACGCATAGCGGTTTCTGAAGCTTTTTGCGTCGCCTTTTTGGATCAATATAGGTATTCTTTTTTAGGCGATGAAATCGATAATATTGCTGGTTTCTGTAATAATATAAATCGTGCGGGAATGATAATCGCTTAAAAGAGACCAAATGTATTAAAGTTGAAAAAATTGAAGATTTTTTTGTATTTTTTCCTTTTTTACCGCAATAATTACGCTTCATTTAAAAATTATGTTATATTGAAAAAAAAATTAATTAATTTAATAATTTGTAATTTTGCTTGTCATCATGTTTCAATTGTATTGCTCAAAGTCCTTAAGCCATTAAAGAGTAATTATGAAATTTGAGTTTTTAGAATTCGAATTTTTTTTGACCATAAAAAAAATTCATTCGTAAGAAACCAGAAATTTTTCTTTTTGATTAATTCTCGAAGAGGAATGAATGTTAAAAAATTATTGCTCATGTAAATTATTCTCAATATTTCAATTTTCACATTTTTAATACAAAATTTGTTTGGAATAAATGATAATTAGTATTTTTACCAAACATATTACTTGTATTAAAAAATTTTTTTTCACAACAAACATAGAATAATGTAAATGGTTTTGCCAGAATAAAGTCTTTTAATTTGCACGATTTTCAAAATATTTTGCTACCATATTAAACTTAATAACATAAATATTTTATGAAGGCAAACACAAATTTTTTACAATTCGTTTGTCTATAAATATACATTTTTTGCAGTTATTTATTCTCAAATGATCTCCGATAAGTTATTAATTTTCAATCTGTCCACACTTATTAAAAATTTTGTTGTAAAAAATTTTTGAAAAATATTATGTGATAATTTTTTAGAAGTA
The DNA here is from genome assembly GCA_000230595.3 of Edhazardia aedis USNM 41457. Taxonomy (NCBI): domain Eukaryota; kingdom Fungi; phylum Microsporidia; family Culicosporidae; genus Edhazardia; species Edhazardia aedis. The sequence goes on from AFBI03000057.1 coordinate 163,192, forward strand.
TTTAGTCATGCTATGTTTATAAATTCATCATTTTCATATAAAGTTTGTGTATTTATTAAGTTATTGGGTTTTCTTTCTCAAAATACGAATATCTAAATCAATATATTAAATATATGTAATGTAAAAGATAAAAAGTTATAGATTTTGATTTATAAAAACTTTGAAATTATTTTATAAATTTATTTGCTGAAATATGCGCACACAACTTGCATTCTGGATTTTCTAAACCCCGTTTTTTTTGCAATAAATTAAATTTTTAGCTTTTCACATACATTTTTAAAATATGCACAAAACTATAATTAAAGCGTCCTGTAAAGAAGAACTGTGCTTTTTTAAAAATAAAATTCTAAAATTTAATATTTTTTGCGTTTTTATTTATTAAATGTTGATTCAGTATTCTATTGTTAATACTATTAATATTACTATTACTACTATTATTTTTATATAAGTCATTGTTACTAAAATTTATTATACTAAAATATTTATTATAATACATTTCTATTCTTCTTTTATTTTCCTTTTTTAATTCTACTATATTTTAAATAGTTTTTTGTGATCTTTCTTATCTTTAAAAAAAACAATAATTTTTATGTGGAATTTTATAATTTTAATTTTTTTTTCAAAAGTTAAATTGCCATTATTCTTAATTATAAAAAATTTTTATTTGTGTTCATGAAGATGGATTTTAATTATATGAAATTAAAATTAAACAAAACAAAAAAATTGATTAAATATTCATGTGTGATATTGATATCATATTAAGTATTTTAGTCAATAAATTCCTTTTCTCCTTCTCGCTCTCATCTTTTTTTTGTTTCCTTTACTATAAATTGATGAATTTTAATTCACCCTAAGAAAAACGCAAATAGAACACAACCAAACAAAAGAAAGAGAGCTCAGGTGCAGTAAATATAAAATAAATACTGACTTACCTAACTCTTCTTATACTCGTTCATATATTTCTGCGACCACTAAGGCGCCTTTATACAACTCAGGGCTTCGTATTTACGAATGATACCTACAAAAAGGTACATTACTGTAGAGAAATGCAAACCTAAGCCACCAAAAATAGTACGGAAATCATTGATAAGGTAGTATTAAATAAAATTAAGGATAAAAAATGATTTAAGGTTATGTTTAATTTTCTTTCCGATGGATTTTCGATTCAGTCCTATACTTTTGATTTTCTAATCTTCTTAAAATTTCTTTTTTTGTTTTATATTATCCTTCTGATAAGTATATTTACTTTTTTTGCTTAAGAGTAATAAAAAATCGAATATTATATGATAAAATATAATTGGATCCTACTAAAAAAAATTGATCAAAAATTACTATCGTAGATTTATATTTCAAGGTAGAATCGATATAGTGGAATAGAGTTCTATTTACATTTGCTAACATAGATAATTTATTTTTTGTTAATATTGGCTAAAAATTTTTTAAATATACCATGCGATTTTTATAGTGAAAAAAGAATAATATCAGATGTTGAGAAATTATTTCAAGCTGTGAATTCATTCAGTCATGTAGATTATGAAATCTCTTTATTTAAAAATATTTTGGTATTTAAATGTTATATATTAATGTTGCTATAAGCATTTTTATGATTTTAACTAATTTAGAAATTAAATACAGAAGTTTATAGTTTTTTTACTTTTATATTTTTTCCAATATTTTGCTTTGGGAAACTTTTCATACTAATTTTTTGGTATTTACGTTGATCGTTTTCCCTTTTTGTTAGTGCAAAGCTTTTTTGTTTTTACTTAATCAAGATTTTCCTGTAATTTTTGTTCGTTTTTGTATTGTTTATGTGATTGGACGATTGCAAATATTTATATTTAATAAACAATCGCACCAATCATGTCGGAATGTTTTGACGCACAATTTACGTCAATTAAATATTTTAATTGTTTTTTTTGAAATAATATATAATTATAATTTTATTTTGTAACAAAAGAAATTTAGTATTGAAAAAAACCAATTTTTAAAAAATTTAACCATTAGTAAAATCACAAAAAGATATATAAGTCTGTTAATATAAGAAATCAAATGAGAAAATGTATATTAATAATAACAATAGTGATAGTATTAGTTTTAGTTTTAGTAGGAGCAATAGTAGTAATATTTGCAACAGTAGTGATTCAGATGGAGAAACCCATTGAATATCATCATTACAATAAATAAATCTATAAAAGCAGTCAAGTATTTTAAAATTTTATTTTAAAATAAAAAATGTTCCTTTTTACAAGACGCATTCATTTATTTTTTGTAAAAAACATTTAAATGTTTATATCATATAGATTAATGAAATTTTGTTTGTTTTTTTTGTATAATTTTATATATTCTATTTTATATCCTTATATTTTTAATTATTTCTTTATCATTCTTTCTATATACACATTCACTGTTTCTTCGTTTTTTCTTACCGAGGCAGAGTTGTTTCGAATATCTGGTAATATTAAGCACTTTTTTCTAAAATATCAGAAAAAAATAATTTATTACAATTTAATTTTTTTGCTGTGTTTCCTGCCCTAAGTTCCTTCTACCAAAGGTCTGGTAGTTACAATTCAGGGACTTTACTACTTTAGCAACTTAGGTGGCCGATTCTTGGTGTATTTGTTCGAACTGGATTGGTTAGGCATTTAAATTAAAACAGGAATATTTTTTAGGGTTCATTCAAGTTCAATTGAAGATTTATAGAAAATGGTTTTCCGGAAAAATGTAAGGTATTATTAGGCATCACACTGTGTATATATCTTCAGCTTCTTTTTGTGCTATATTCATAAAATTTTCCTTTGTAACAAATATTTTGAGTATCTTAAAGAAGTAAACTTAGAAATAATTAGTTTTTCTTCTTTATATATTTATCTTATAGGATCAAGTGATTTTATGTTTTCAATGATATTTATTATATTAAAAATTTTATGGTATTTTTTTACGTATTTATTTTTTAACAAGGGTAAAGTTGTACAAGATATTTCAGTAAGACACAGATTTAAGAAAATTAACCAGCAAATGTTTGAAAATTTAAAAATTCTTTTTTTATAGAAAAGTGTAATAAAAAAATACGAAAAATAATTTTAGTTTTCTTTTTAAAAATCCAATCTAATAAAATGGTTTTGTACAAATTTTCCAAAATTTTAGATATCATAGTAAAAAAACTTAGATATAGAAATTTTAGTGTATATATGTATAAACCACATTTGGGATGAAGAATTCTACATGAATTCCAATATTAAAAAACTTTTTCTATTTTCCTTCCACAATACATTCTTTTACGTCCCAAAGTCACAGATCTATCCTCCTTTGAAGCTATAAAAGGAGAAGTTGTACTCAACTAATAATGAGACAACAGATGGAAGAAAAATCACGAGAGTGGAGCCTAAGGACAAGCCGAAGAACCAATTCCAGCAGTAGGTGCACATCTTTAGTAAATAAAAACACTGTTCCTTCCATTTATAACATTTTTTACGCCATTCTTCCTGGAAGCCTGAAGACTTCGGCAATATATTAACTTCAATCCAATTTTTTGTCCGATTTTTAAAAAATTGAATTATTATAAATATCGTGTTTTCAATGAAAAAGATAAAAACTTGGCTTCAATGTATTTATATATTTGTAATAAATATCTTAATCAAAGGAAAAATTTTTTATAAGGTTTAGTAAAAAATAAAAAAAAAGTTTTGAATAGAAATTAAAGTTTAGTATATTTTGACAATAATCTCTGCAAAGAAGTACAAAAAAAGTATTTATTCATTGCAAATAAACTATTCATATATTATTTTTGTAAAAATTTTTGAATTTGTTAAAAAGCTATCTAATAATTAAATTTAATATTAAAACACAAACGTAATTCAATATTTTTGAGGTCTAAATATTTTTATAGAGTATAATTAAAGAATAAGATAGTAAAAATAGGTTTTTTGTGCATGAAACATATTTCAATTTCTGATTTAAGTTTTTCGAATTATTTTTTATTGATAAAGATTGCAGTGAAATTTACCATTATGTATTCAAAAACAAAAAAATTTGTTTAATGTGTAGATATAATTGATAAAAATTCTAATACTTTGTTTTTTAGATAAATATGTGTTTTCACAGGAAAATTTTGAGCAATCATTTTTTTTAGTATTTTAACTTCTAATTGATTTTTGTATTTACAAAAATATGAAAAAGGATACTCTTAATTCAAATCTATTTTTATAATAAAAGCAATAACATTCAAAAAATTTAAGAAAATTTTAATGTAAAACAGATTTTTAAATTAGATATTTTTTTGGAATATTCACGAAGAATTGAAGAATTAGATAGATATTTATTAGATATAATACATTAGCCATGTTAATCAGTAAAATTCAATTCATATTGGACCACAATCATGGTTATCTTCACAGTTCTTCTCATATATTCTCCCGTAGTCATAATATCTGTGTGGAGAATGCTTGTGATGATGATGGTCCATATATGATCTCGGATATAATAAATCATGGCCATGATGCAAATGAATATTATAGTTTCTCAATGTAAATATGCGTTTAAAATATTTTGAACGAGGAAAATAATGATAAGAAGTATGATTGTCACTAGAGCTTTCACTTTCAAATTCATATTTGTCTAATTCTCCTACATCTTTGATATCATTTTTTAAAATAGCCAACATATAGGCTAATTCAAAGAGAAACAGCATATAAATCGAATTAATATTGTATTAATTGCAATAAATTGTTTCTACGTTTATTATTCCTGAAACATTGATTCGCCAGTCAAAAAGTTGTGTTTTAAATAAAATAAAATTATAAAAATTTGATTGTGGTTAATTGGGTTTTAGGCGTCAAAAATATGTAACCGCAATCTGTTTTTCAACAAATCCGCTATAATTCAAAAGGTTAAATCCTTGTGAATTTACAAGTAATGATAAATAATATATAATTTCTGTAATTTGTTAAAAAATTTTATTGTATTAAAAATTTAAAAAAGTCTGAAAAATCAAGCCAATAAAATTTCTTAATAATAATTATCTGGCAATTTAGGTCATAAAATGCTATTGAAAAGTATTAAAATCACGTAGAAAGATGATTAGTAATTTTTAATTAAGAATAAATTTCATGTGAATGTCTAACTTATTAAGAAGTTAATTCACATAGAGTAAATTGATAATTCTAAAAACTATTTGATTTACATATCTTTAAACATTAATTTTTTTTATTAACAATACTTGTCGATTAATATATCAAAATATCAATACAAAATAATTTATTTCAATCGGGTTGTTATGAAATTCCGATTACTGAACACTTTAAAATGTAATTCTATATTTATTCATCCATGATAAAAATTAATAATTTAGCAAATACACACCAAAAATCACAACAACAAAAAAAGCGAACTGTTTTTACAAACCGATATAATAGTGTAATTCAGAAATTTTTAAAAATCCTTTCTGAAACATTTTAAAAATCAAATTGATTTAAATTATTTTATTTATTCCTTATCAAGCTTTTTTATGCTTATAAAGCAACATTGTCGCATTTTTATTCTCTTCTTTTTATTTGGCATTATTTTTAGATTTATTGAGTAAATTACGTACTTATTATACGTTTTTAGTCTTTTATAAATAATTAGACAAAATATTCATAACATTGAATTCTTTTAAATCAAATATATTCTTCATTTGATCTCAAGTATGAGAATTCTAACACATTGAACATAAAATTACGATATTTTGTCACTTAAATTTTCAAATTTTGATAAAAAAAAACGATTTTATTTTTATTACATGACCCTAAAAAATATTTTTATTCATTTTAGTATCGGTTTAATAGTGTAAAGCACGTTGAAAATAGTGGAAAAAACAAAGACTATTTCGCTAAAGAATACCCAAACTTTACAGTATAGATATTCTAAACTATTATATATTTTCAAACATTATCAATTCTTTTTTAACATTTATTTTATAAATACAAAACTAAAATCTATCGAGTGATGCAACAAAAAGAGATTAGTCGAAAAGAATATAGCGAATTTTAGAATATAAAATATATTTAAAGTGATTTTAAATAAGCATATATTCCTCAAATAATTTTTTTGTTTTATTATGCCTTTATTTTTTAATTCAATTGAAGTTAAAACAACAACTAATATTTTCAATGTTTTTCAGCATTGCGGGTATACTTTTTCCATTTTTTTAAAATTTTAACATAATTGAATTGGATTCATTTAAAAAGTTAAAAAAAATTGTTTTTCTTTATTTAAATAATCACACAAAACCAAAATTTGTAATTTGTGTTAAATTTTGACTTTATGCCAGTATTTTACAAAATTAAACGTTTTTTTCTTTTGTTAAAACATTTATCATTGATTTGTCATTTAGTTAAACCTAATATTGGGTGATAGTGGCAATTATAGAAGAATAACTTGACATTATTATGAAAAGGTGGAGTTAACGGGTTTTTAGCCAATGCTTTTTTGTTGGTTGTGTTTAGCGAATGCTTTATTTGAAAGATATAGTGAAAATCGATTAAAGCTTTTCTAATTAAAAAGGTTATATAGCGAGTAGGCTGCTAATGGGAATATAAAAATTATATTTAACCATCAAAAACTGCTTTCTAGCAAAAAAACGTATGGATCAAAATAACAAATAAAGCAGAACATTAAGTCGGTTTATTTATATACTTGGAATAGGACACACTCAATTGTATACACAAAAAAATTCAAAAGTAAATTATTATCAACAGCACATTAAAATTTTAATACGTCTCAATATAACTGCAAAGTTAAATGTAAGCTCATCAAAAGAAAAAAAAATAACGGACAAAATAATTCAAAATTGTCGAAACCAGACAAAGTCACACTGGATTGACTTATATATAACAAATTATAAAATAGAGGTTTTAGACCCACACAGGTTCACTTCGCCAGTCGAACGACGATTATGTTGTACCTTACTTCCAGTCTCAACCTAATTTTTGTTTATATATAGATCATTCTTTTGTATTTATATGGTTGGAAGGATTCGACTTTGGAAAGTTGACAAATAATTGGTAGGCTAGATTTTGGTTTTTTGGTTGGTAACATAAGAAAACAAATTAAGTTACCTCTAATTAGTGGTAAATATTTTTTATACAATAACACATCGATTTAAAATACAATATGTGATCTAATCACATTCTAAGGCTTTTATATTGATCTAATGACAAAAATCAAAAAAAAACATTCAAGAGTAAAACTACCTATTAAGAATAAGCAGATTATCAATTTGTCAAATGAAGTACACATATTTACGAAAAAATATGTTAAAAATCAAAAAAGTCATAACATAAAAATTCATTCTGCTTCATTTTCTTTGCCTGAATACTCATTTATTTTTGGTAATGTATTTTTTTATTTGATGTCCTTATTTTATAATCATGAAAAACGTCATGATTATATGATATAAGATATGCAAATAACGAAGTAAAGATGTTTTTTCTTTAGTTTCATAAATTAAAAAAGTTAAAAAATATATTTTTACTATAAATACAATATATGAAAAATTTGGATACTAGAGAAGCACAGATTAGACTATACGTATTTCTTATGTCTATATACTGTTTGACAGATTTATATAAACCAGAATATACTTTTATTTTTTTATTAATTTTAATATTTTGCAATAAATTTACTATGACACTAACAGTTTTCAATGAATTTATAAAATGATGTGAATTTAATGTATAATTTAACATCTGAGACACTTAATTAATAAAGAATCTTTTATACTCTTTCTATGATTTGAATAAAGAAAAATATTATTTTTATAATAGAAGCATATTGTTGTGTTCTTTACATAGAAACAATAATATGGTTGAGTCCACATAGGATAAGTTAATACACATTAAGTACCACATTCTTTATATTCTATCTATTGATAAATTTTAAACAATACTTTTATTCAAAAAAATTCAAATTTTTTAATTTTATAAAAATGATTACAATTACAACAATGCTAAAACGAATGGCACGTTGAAGAACATAAAGTTTATGCGAACAGGTTCTAGGAACGGAAAGCCGGTGAAGAGAAAGTGAATGTACCAAATTATGTCCATCACTGCTCGTTGCTAGAAGAATACTGCCGGATAGGCCGCAACCCGATGTTCCACGTCACAAATAATAATAAAATTTACGTGTCTCAATTTGAAATAACATCATATTAATTTTTTAAAAATGTTTTCAGAGAATCATAAATAAAAACTTAAGGTAATTTAGAATATATTACATATTAAGCTATAAACGTTATGTTTAAACTACAGAATTGAATATAATATTTGATTTTTTTCAGAATTAACTTATAAGTTTTGTGTATTTTAAAATTAAATGAAAATTATAAAACTAAATGGTTTTGTAAAAATTTTAAAGCTATAAGGTTAGATGATTTGGTGTATTAAATCCCTCCCGATAAAACTTTGCATAAAAAATTAGCGAAAAAAGTGTCAAATTTATATATTCGTTGTTTTGCACTTTTATTATTCTTAATGACAATTGTCGTTTTTTATTTTAATTTTCTTTTGTGTTATATAATTTCTTTATTTTAGATCACATATATAAAAAGTAATTATATATAACGTTTTGAGCAAATTAAATACTATCATCACAACTACACATAAAAACTGAATATAAAAAAACTGTGAATCCGAAAAAATTGTTTGATAAATATGTTTTAGAATAAAAAGAATATTGTATGAATACTACCAGCATAACGATATGAGAAATTTTATAATAAGGGTTTATTAGAAAAGGGAACGGCTTTTTGAACTTACATGTATTTCTGATATATATATAATGTCATAAGTTTGAGAAGTTTACAAGTAAAAACACACGATGACACAATAAAAAACATTAAACAGCGAAAAACCACTGAAAGTGTAAACAGAAAAACAAAGTATCTTACTTTATTTTTTTCCAATGCATTTTTAATTTTTTCATTTTACCAAGAAATACAACATAAATTACTATTTCTTTGAATTATGATTTCCAAAAGTATTCTTGTACAACAGTTATTATATAGTAATTGATACTATCATTTCTTCCTTTTTTTTGTTGCAGAAAATTAGGAAATGTAGTTTAAATACAACAAAAATTCCAATGATAAAATTTTTTCAGTAAAAAAATAATATTTTTCGTTCAGAATATAAAAATGCTTTAAACAAAGATTTTTTTTACGTATAAAATACGATCAAATGTGATTAATTAACGATTATACTGTTTGTATGATTTTGGACGCCTTGAAGTCCCTCTTTAACACAAAACTGAAAGCAAAATATAAATATTGTAAATTGTGATTTAGACTAGTTCTATCGCAAATTTTATTGGTAGACTTTCAGTTTTTTATGACTATATATAATAATGATATGAATATTTAATCACTTTCTAATTCATCTGCATCAATTGGAAAAAAAATTACTTCAATATTAATTTCACAATATTTCATAACGCTACATATAGGATATATAAATTTTCAAATGCAAAAATATTAAATATTTTAAAAAATATCGTTTGATGCAAATTCATTAGAATCTTAGTTGTGTCTAGAATCCTGTCGAATACAAATCTATACAATACATTTTGTAAAAACATCAAAAACTAACAATTGAAAGGTAGAATAGCAGATGAAAAGAGTAAAATATGACATTGAAAATGTATAAAGATTTCGTTTTCGATAAAATTTATTTATTAAGCCGTTTTAGTGTGTTTATCATGGGCTTCTCTGCAGATATTCAGTAAGTCTAGGAGATCGGTTGCAATGATTTTTTTTAATGTATGCATTTTCGTTTTTGCCTTCGAATTGAGCTTCTTTTTATGGGGTAAATGCTATATCATTAAATAGACCGTTTTGAGGCGATTTCGAGGAAATTATAAAAAGCCGTTAAAGATTCGAAAGTTTCTCTAATTTTCAGGTAAATCCGGTCACGTACATTCAGTTTGGTGATATTTACCAAAACTTCTTTCAAAAATGGAGTATGTACTGATAGACTTGCAAATTTTCTTGTTTATATCAACAATAATATCTTAAATACACTTTTAATGTGCATTTTTTTATTGGTGAAAGAATTACACATGCGCGAAGAAACAAAAAACAATACATAAATACATTATAAAAATAATATTCATAATTTCAGCACATCTGTAAGTAATTTGGTAATAGAAAATACATATATTTTAAACAAAAAAATCGATCATCATAATAATCTATAATTTTTACAATTTTTGTGTTTTTATGCAAATTTAAATGAAACTATTTGATTAATTATAGCCTTTAAATTTATTATCCAATTTTTAGAGTTATTTGAAATTTCATGAACTTATAGATCTAAAATATTAGAAAATTATATATATTGTGTATCAAAAATGAAAAATCTTGTATTTTTCAAGATTTCTAAGTCTTAAACAAGTAATCAAAATGAATTTTTTTTGTAACAAGCTAGACAACTATGTATCAAAAATTTGTTGATGTATTAAAATGATTTTTTAAATACGGTAAAATACGCATGAGTGTTTTTTATTTCGCATGTTTTCACAAAATAACCTTAAATGTATTTTCTTTTCAGTTAAATAATTTAATTACTTAATATCAAGTTCATAAGAGTATTTAGCGTGTGGTTTTGAATAAAATATAAAAAAAAATTTACAAAAACAATTTGTTAATTATAAATATTTAAAGTTTATTATGAGAAATTAAAAATCGTAACATTGTTAGCACTGTATCAATACATATAAAATTTTAGGTGTAAGATACTTTTTTTTATATGAAATAATGATAATTACGCTGTTTTGATCCATGAATGTATATTCATGCATATAGATATTGGAAATATTTTTTTAAAAAAAATTTAAATATATAGAGTGCTTCAATATATGCCTTTTCAATTGCAATTTACTTTAAGTTTCAATTTATATATGCTTTAGAATTTAAATTTGACTTTATAACTAAGAAGCACAAGTTAGTTTTTTTTATAAGTTCACAAGGTTAAAAAAGCCATAAAAAACATAAAGGAAATACTGTTTTTAAATTTTATGCGATTACTTATAACATTAGAATTTATCATGATGAATTTTGAATTTATTGCTATTTTTTTTTCTCCGAGCTTCTACTATGTTGTCTTTACATACCGTCTTGATAAAATTTTTGATTATCTATTTTTCGTGTTTGTGTTAATTTGATAGCTATTTATGTTTACATTCAAAAACGATTATACGAATATCTTTGCGCACTAATTTGCTCGCATCTGATTGATCGATTGCAATCAGTTTTGATTGATCAAAAATCGCTCTAATTATATTAAAATATTGTGGCGCACCTATAGCGGCACAATAATCTTTTTTCTATAGATGCTTCGTATCAAAATTTATTTATAATCATTTCAACACAAAAAAGAGAAAATGTTTTGTCTTGAAATGTGCATATTTTAGAGCTTATTAAAAACATAATAATAAAGATAGTGCAATTATACTTGAAATGATATGTTAAAGGTTTAAATAAAATAGAAGATCAAATTAAAATAATTTTACAAAATTTGCATCGAGAATTTTTTTAATATATAAGCGGAAACAATTTTTTTTTGTCTGTAAAATGTTAGTGTTAAAAAAATATATGCAATATATTGCTACGAGCTTAACACATTGTGTATAAAATCTCTATCGTAAAAAATTATTTAAATAAATACTTTTATAAACTGAAGAAGAAAAATAGTGGCAGATAGGAAAAAGTAAAAAAGAAATATGAGACAGGCAATGCACTAATTGATTACAAAATTATCATCAATACTTTAACAATATTTCTCTTTATATTCTTTATTTTTATTTTCCAAATTTATGCTACGAAGCCCGAAATATGTTAAAAAAACAATTGGTTGAAATTATTGTATTTATTACTGATATAATCATAATTGATTGAACCTACAGTAATTTCTGTTTTCGATTCATTACAATCAAACTATTGGATAAAGAATGTGCTGCTCTTTTGAAATAAATTAACCAATTTTATTTATATTTTTTTATATATCTAAAAAATCGTTTTTTTTATTTTTATATATTTATATTGTGGAAAACCACTATAGAATTTATTTTAAAAAATTGTCTTAAATGGTTTTATAACATATTTTCAACTGTCAGTGATTAAGATTTTACAAGATTCAAAGTCAATCGCACATGTCATTTCTATATTCATATACGAAATAAATTCTTGGATTTTCTTTACTGCAATTTAATTTTAGTTTATTTAAATAGTATTATTTAAGGAAACAATAGTAAAAGGTGTTGAATAAATACAAGAGAAAGTAAGATCAAATTGAGGTATAAAATTTGCATTGAAGATTTAAATGCTTCAATAAATAAATTTTCTTTTAAAAATTATAATAATGTTTTATATGATTTTTACCCTGCTATAGTCAAGCACAAATATTATGTCTCTACCACAGACAACAGCTATTATTTTAAAAAAATTTTAAACTTTATAAATTCTAATTTAATAAACATAACATTTTCTATATATTTTACTAATGATGAGACAGATAAAATAAATACTTGTGCACTATATTTAGAGACAAGATTTATGTAACATATTGATTAAGAATTATGAAAAATATATGGCAGAAAATTGTGATATAAATTCATTATATTAAAGGCTTACAAATTTGATAGAAAAGATGCCCGATTCAAAAATATAATAAAAATTCTCTTTTGAATAATATTTAATTGCGTCAATATCATTATTTATATAGTGGACATCCTATATATAAGCAATAAAAATACATTCTATTCAAAAAATGGGTATTTATAATGATATTGAGTTAAAAAAAATGTATGTAGTGCGAATACTGTTTACTTTTGAAAAATATATTTAAATGTCTATAAAAAAGCTTTTTGTATTGTTATAGTTTGAATATTAAGTCGTTATATTTGACCAAATAATGTATTATTTTATAATTTTGTTTTGTAATGTGCAAAATGTATCATATTTTTACATTATCTGAATTTAAAACGCTTTAATATCTTAATAACCAGAAAAACAAAGAATGTGATAAATTTTAAAAAACATGAAAGCATAAAAATAAAATTGTATATAACTATAAAATATCTCTTTTTTGCACTAGTAATTTTATACCTATAATTTAACTAGTGAAAAATTGTCTATATTCAATTATTAACAAACTAGGATATTTTAACCGCTAGGTTTTAACTTTTTAGAAGAGATTTCCAAGAATAAACATTTTGATGTGCAAAATATTATGAACTTATATGCTATATTTATATTTTTTCATTTGTGTATTTCCTCACTTTTTTTTGATTTTGAAAATGAATAGATTTAAATGGGCTGAATTACGAATTATATCTGCGTAAACAAAAGAAAAAACATCATCTGATATAAATATATACTATATTAATTGTAGTTTTTGCAAGATATGTGTATAAAACAAATATTAAACAGATTGTTGAAGTGCGATTTTTTAATGTTAGATCCGTTAAATTTATACACAAATGATGTATGTTATATTATTTCACACTATAATTTGTATTAATTTTAAACACATTTTAATAACAATCATTATATCTTAAATCGGAATAAAATTTAATGGAATTCCGCAAGAAAGAATACTCGAAAAAGATTTTTTATTTGCTTTGTATTCAATTTTATTTCGAATTGCTTATTGCCCTATACATAGTTATTAAGCTTTTAGTTTTCAATATTATTAATTTCAAAATCTATAATATTTGTAATTCATTATTTTAATTTTAAGAAAACAATTCAAAAACACACTACATCTTTTTATTCTGTCGAAGAAATAAAAAAATGTTTTTGAGGTAAATATTGATTACATGGCTTTATATTCATGTGCGTTCAATGCCTACAAATTATTTTAGGTAAAAAGCGTAGCATTATTAGTGTGCATTCGTATAATATTTTTAAGGAAATTAAATATAATAGAAATAATAAAGTGCGTATGTATATCATTTAATCGATTTATCTTTTAAATCTTTTCCTCATTTAAAATATCTGTGGTTTTTTTTAAAATTTGGGTATATCTTAAGAATGAGAATCTATAATAAAATCAAAACCACAAATATTCATCTTGTAGCATTTTAATAATTTAGCAGGTATATTTTACATGTATACAAAGGTATTTTATATTATTTTTTTTAATTTATTGTGTATAAACTCTAAAAAACAACGTATGTCATTTTAATTACCCCTATATTTTTAATGATGCAGCAACCGAAATATTTTATATTAACGCAAGATTCGCCAGTATCTGTCCAGCAGAGCAACATTCAGTCAATTTTGCAGCTGACAACCTTTCTAAAAACATGTCTTGGCCCAAAAAGCTATCAAAAGATGCTTCTTACAAAAATAAACACGATTGAGTTGACAAACGATGGCCACAACATACTGAGAGAGTTGGACACAAGCCACTGTGCTACGAAAATACTGGTCGAGCTCAGCAAGACACAGGAAATTGTCGGTGATGGCACTACGAGCGTTGTTATTTTGGCTGGCGAACTTTTACAGAATTTACTTGGTGTTTTGGAGGATTTCCACCCGACGATGATCAACAATTTTTTGCAAAAGATCCAGAAAAGAATTTTAAGATTGATTGAGTCGAATTCCCTTGAAGTGGACAATAAATCTTTTTTAGACGTTGTCAGATTTTGTTTGAATTCGAAAGTCTGCAAGATTATGGGAATCGACGTTGGTGAAATGGCAATTCGAGCCTGCGAAATTTTGAAAGGCCTAAGCAATAATAATTTCAGTAATTCAAAGAACGAAAACAGTCAGAACAATTCTACCGATTTTAGCAATATAGACAATATATCAAATGACATGTCTGTGTTAAAGGCAAATGTTAAAGACAAATTGGAGGCGTCAAACTTGGGACTGTCATTAAAAGAAAATTTAAAAAAACACGTATTGAATGCAAAAGAAATAAAAAAGCAAACAAAACAAATCGATCCAACATATCTTAAAATCGAAAAATTTTTGGGAAACATCAATGAAACACATTTAATGCCCGGTTTGATTTTTAATAAAACCATATATCACGCCCAAATGCGTACGAGTATTACAAACCCACGTGTAGTTTTGATCCAAAGCACGCTAGAATACAAGAAAATAGAAAGCCAAACTAGCTATTATTTCACAGCATCCGGTCAATTTTCAGAAGCTTTGCTCCTAGAAGAACAGACAATCAAGCAAGAAATAGAAAAAATATTAAAATTTAAACCAGATATAGTCTGCTGTGAAAAGGGAATAAACGATTTCGCTCTAAGCATATTCCAATCAAACAACGTAACCGCACTGCGCAGATTCAGAAAAACAGAAATGGAAAGATTGAGCAAAGTGACAGGCGCAAAAATTGTTAACTCAGCTGATATGCTCAGTGATAAGGCAATCGGCACACAATCAACTAAATTTGAGTACAAAAAATTCAACGAAGACTACTACTGCTGCTTTTCGGGATCAAACGTCTGTTCTTTCATTATCAGAGGTCCTTCAAAAGATATTATGAACGAGATTGAACGCAATTTTTACGATTCTTTTGGTGTTGCGAAATGTCTCTTCAATGATAATCGTGTTGTTGTTGGCGGTGGTTCGATTGAATATTTTGTCGCCGAGAAAATCTTAAACGAGGCGTTTTCTGATCTTCCCAATGATAAAAAATTAAGTTTGCCAGCATCACCAGTAACACCAAGTTCATCGCCTAGCAGCTATCTAAAATCACCAGAAAAATTTAAACAAACATTTAACGATTTTGTTTATGAACCTCGCAAGACTTCAGAATTCAGAAAAAAGTATAATTCGGAGGATTTGGAGAAAAGAATAAAAGAAGCAGTTTCCAATACATTCAAAACAATATCTATTTTACTGTGTAAAAACGCTGGTGGAAACATTCTAAAAACACAAAATGAGTTGCAAACCAAGTTTAAAGAATTTGAGGAAAAACAGATATCAGTATTTGATGCGAAAAAAGGTAAAAAATCATCAGAAAACGACCTTGAAGGTGTTTTCCAATACGGTGTAAATGGGGAATCAGGTGACGTTGATGTTATGACAGAAATTATATTGGAACCAATTGCTGTAAAAACACAGTGTGTTAAAAGTATGTTTGATATGGTGACTATGTTGTTGAGAGTTGATGGTGTTATTCATGGAACGAAAAGTGATCAGATTAAATAATACAACTATTAAAAAATAAAATATGTGGGGTTTTTTCCATTTATCCCTTTAAATAAATTTATTAAAAGTATTTATTTTAACATTTTCAAAATTTTTTTGAATGTTTTAGATCAATGTTGTATCCATAAATACCTCTATTGCTTTCAATGTTTATGTCTATAGAAAATAAAATTCTTACGAAAAAAATAATCTTCTTGAAATCCTATAATTTCTATTGAGAATTTCGATGTCGTGATTCAGTAAGCAACACTCTTTCTAGAATAAGCTATTTGTATGATCTTTTTTTATAACAATTTCATCAAAGATTTTCTTTTTTAATATTTTATACTATATTTTTAATTCATCTGTGCCATCTAAAATTATTTTAGTTAGAGGAATAATTTAGACATACATAATAAAAATCAATCAACAACTGACTTTCTTAAAATTTGTTTAATTATTAGTTTTTATGACTTTAAAAATTTGGTTACTTATATTTTTTAATGTTACTATTAATAATTTGGCATGATCAAAATGCAACGTAAAATTTGTAACCTAAGATAACATGAAAATAATAGTTTTTTTAGACAGAAAAATTAAATATACAATGTGATTAGGCTAAAATTATTTATAAAAATCAAAACAACCTTTCAAATTTGTGTCTATTATATATAATTGCAGAAATAATATTTGATAATCTAAAAAAGACAAGAAATAAGACTTTTTTGCATGCAACAAATATTGTACACCAAATAATATTTATTTTATTAAAAAAATAATTCACAAACTTAAGTTTGATTTTTTTTAATGTTTTGTTTTTATTTTGGTTATGCAGCAAGCACTAAGATATTTTATTACAAAAAATTCTCAGTAAAGATAATAATATGCTTTTTTTACATATTTTTAGTATTTTTTTCTTCTAAATATTATTTATGTTACAAATATTACAAAAATCAATTTGTTTTTATTTTTCAATTTATTACAATTTTTTTTTCTGCTATAATAACTGAAGCAAAACAAATTTACAGTATTTACCTATTTGAGTAACTATCTAGATTTTGTAGCTCAGTAAAAAATATTTTTTTAATTTATTCAGACCTTAGACACATTTTTGTATAGAGATAACCAAAATTTTACATGTGCAGAAAATTTAAAGGTTCTTGTTGTTAAGCAAAAATTTTAAATAACAATGTCCTGTAAAGAAGAAATATTATTTGCTTTTAAATAAAATTCTAAAATTTTTAAGATATTACTCCTGATGAATATATTATTATTTGCGTTTTATAGTATTTTATCACCATAAACATTAATACTGTCACTACTATTATTTTTATATCATAACTCTTTTCTCTTTTTTTTTGTTTTAAATAAATTTTTGTATTTCTTCGTATCCCTAGAATATCAAAAAAGTTTCTAATTTGGGCATATTTTAACTGATTTTTTATCTATACAAATGTCATCGAATTCTTAACGAAAATCGTTCTTAAAACATCATTTATTTTGCGGAATTTTAATGAATGAAGATAGTAATATACTAAGAATATCGTTTTATTTATGAATATTGAAGATGAGCTTCCCCAGAATTAATTGTCGCCGGGAACATAGCGTCTTTGTTTATTATGGCTGTTTTTGTGTTGTATGTGTCTATAGTTTTGGATATTTTCATAGTTTTTGATGAATTCTACACGCTGATTGATATATTCATCTTTTCAGAAGGTTGCCGTTCTTTCTTAAAACTATCACAACCACGGCTGTCCAGTTCGAGAAAAGCATGTTGTAGTATACAAAAATACTGAATAGATTAAAATGTTTTAAAAATACTAACAAGAAATATTATAAACATAATTCTTTAATTTTGAAACTGAAATATTTGTAATATCTTATATTTCGAACAATCAACAAAAAAAATTATATATGAATATGATTTGATAAAAGATTTCCTGTCAAATTTATATTTTTTTGTAAAATCATTTTTGTAAATATAGCTTTTTCAAAAAACATGTATCTTTTACAATATATAGAATTTTATTTTATTTATATCAATAATATTATAATAGTTATGAGTTTGTTTAAATTACTTATGTGATAGTTCATATAAATTTTATTCAATTTTTTTATCTAAAACTCTTATTTTATTATTCAATATATTATTATAAGAATATAAATATTCTTAAAAGATATATTTTAGTGCAAAAACATTTTATAAATATACAATACCTGATAATTCGCGTTAAAAATTGGTAATAAGTGTATTTTTCCTGATTTAAATATTGATTTATAAAATTTTTTAAATACTGTCTGCATGAATTTTTTCTTCGTCAATCTTTTAATTACTACCATAACAAGCACAAAAAAAAAGTAAAAAAACTTTCTTGCTTTAAACCATTATATTTAATACACTAATAGATGAAATAGTTGCATTTTCCAGCGTTCATTTAAAATCTTAATAACAGATCTGTTGTTAATGTCGTTCATAATGGAAATTTTAAACTTACTGAACATATTCTATTTGAAAAAAAATTGAATGACTATGAATCACTATAATTTAAAAAATCTTATATATGTTAATGTTGTCAAAAAATAAACACCTATATATTTTTACAAGAAATCGAAAAGTGTTTTAGCATCAATTTCTAAATGAGAATGTAGTTTAAACAAAAAATCAATACTAAACTATTAAAAGAAGAAAAAACAATATATTTCAAAATATACTGAAATAATTATCGGGAAAAATTAGGTTAACAAATTCAAACTCAAAAAATGTTTCCCTCTATACTACAATTTTTATAATTTTGTGTTTCTAAAACAAAATTTTCAATCACGTTAAATTGTTTCATCTTGTCTTGTTTATGTGTAACAACTACCTTCATGAGGAATGATATATACGCTTAAAAATTATAATGAATGAAAAACTAATGGAATAAGACTATACAGCAAAAAACTTTTTTCTTTACTTTCATTTTTTTTTAAAAATATAATAATAGAGAAGAATGTTCCTTAACCTTATCAATTATAAAAAACAAATAAAATTCTCATGGAACCGGAGTCCAAGTCCTAAATTGAAAAATTTTTATAATAAATTATTTGTGTCTTTTGGTAGCAGAATTTTTATAATATTAAGATGGTACGTTACACTACCAGATTATGGTTTTTTTTATCTAAGAAAAGTAATTAAAATTTCTTATAAAAAAGAAAAGTTGCGTACTTTTCGTTTTTTTAACATATTTGAAAATATATTGTGTACACAACAGTTCTATGTAAATTTCTTGTTTTCTTAGTAAATTTTTTTTAAAGTATAAATCGTTGTTAGAGAATGATTTAGTATGATCATTAGAAGAAATTTATTGGTCCTAGATACGTTTAATCACTTTTTTTATAAGAAACTTCATATATAGCTATTAAGATATTCGTTTTCATGTTTTTAACATGGTTTATATAACTTAATATTGTCTTCTGTGGTGTAATTTTTTTCGTTATATAAAATGTTTTTTCATTTTGTGAAAAGAATTTAATGTTATCTAAATACATAAAAAAATGTAAATTATGATTTTTTGCATAATTGTTGCTTTTGGATGTCATGGATTTGTTAAATAATGTTTTCTAATGATTTAAAACCATCTTTTTAAAAATAAAACTCTCGAATCACTTTTAATAATATTTTAATGCGTAGATAAAACATTTCTATTTCGAATTCTTAAGAATATATCATTATCCAATCTAAATTTTCTCAAAAACCTTACAAGTAGATTAGCAGTCATAAATAAATTGATTGCAAAAATGCTAATAATATGAATCCAATATAAAAAATAGTTCATCTTTATTATATTTAAATGTGTATTGTTAGTCTAATACTTATCAGTTGCAAATTTAATTTAACAACTAATAGATATTTTAAAATGTGTGCAACAATAGATTTTTTTATCTTGAATCTAAGTACATTTTTTTGTAAAATGTCTCAATAATAAAAATTTTCATAAATATTAGTATATCAAAATTAGATTGTTAAATGTTTATAGATCCAAAAAAAGATTGAAAAATTACATAATATTTATTACTTTCAAAGTAATTGATGCGAACTTTCTTATTTAATTATATTTGTTTGTTTAAAAAGACTATTAATTTTTCAATATTGATTATCATTATAATAAAACCTTAATTGTTTTTATGTTTTAATATTTTAATAAAAAAAATGTAGATCTTAAAAAAATTACAGCTTTAAAGAATTAAAAATTGTTAGATATCCTTTAATTATGCAAAAAGTTTCATTTATTAAAGCTTATTAGAGTAAATTTATTTGGTAAATTTTTTATTAAAAAAATATATTTATAAAGATACCATTTTCGTATCGGTTTTAAATATACTGGCATTTTTACAGAAATATTTCATCTATATGTTATTTTTATATATTT
This sequence comes from Edhazardia aedis USNM 41457, assembly GCA_000230595.3. Lineage (NCBI taxonomy): Eukaryota > Fungi > Microsporidia > Culicosporidae > Edhazardia > Edhazardia aedis. The sequence continues at coordinate 183,787 of AFBI03000057.1, forward strand.
ATATATTTGTCTTGTATTCTTTGTAGATTTTTTTAAGATTTTTATTCTTGAATTATTTGATTGGTTATGCATATTTCTTGAAAAAAATTCACATAAAAATTGAGATTAGAAGCTCTAATGTTGTTTCAAACCTAAAATAAAGTTTTACCGGGTTCGACTACAATATCATAAAGAGATAAAGGTTGGCTAGGCAATTGTATCGACTTTGATAAACATAATTACATTTAACAAAGTGATATCAATTTTTATAGTTTTTTTTTTGGAACGTTTTTTAAAACCTATAACTTTTTTTTTCAATTACACATGGGTTATTATTGTTATCTCTTGTAGAAATATATTCCTTCATAATATTACGTAACACTAAAAAAAAGGAAAGTTAGTGGTGTTTTATCTTAAATTTGTCAAAAATAATCTTATAAGGGAATATTTATGTTAGAGATATTCTAATTATAAAGAAAAAAATACTTTAAAATTCTTCAGATTCTTCACAAAAACACAAAAATTTTACAATTAACAAAATTATGAATTCTATATGTCGTAAATAGGTTAACCATATTATCTTTTTCTGTGGTGTTACTTCTTAATTGTGTGGTGTTGCCTTTAAAACTTCCTCCATATCCGCTTTAAAGAGAATCCCAAAATTCCATCCTTGTTTGACAGTGGAAGGAGTGACGAGCGACGAAGTAAATCAGATGTAGACGCCAGCAGGTACAACCCTGGCCGTTTAAACGAATTTATAATAAATCAAGTCTTAACCAGAATTGTCTCTTTACGCAACGTATTCACGTTATTTAAACTCTTCTCATTTAGTTACAGCAGTATACATACTGTCGTTTTTTAATGATCATGGATATGCGTGTATTATTTTCGTTTGTTTTTATTACGATGATCTACAGTATGATTATCATTATATGCAAAAGTATTCGGTTAAAAAATTTTTGTATCACACTGATATACATAATTCATTACTTTTTTACATTAACAAAATATCATGCTTTTTATTGATAATCGAAATAAAATAAGCAATTTTATTTTCTTAATTTTTGATAAAATATCTTACAAAATTAAAAATACACAATTATAAATATAAAAGTTAAATTTGCTGTCTTCAAAATATGATGAATATCAAGGTTATAATATTACCTAATTTATTGGCTTTTAATGTTTAATTTAATTTTTTATAAAAAATTCAATCTAATTTAAAGAAAGCGCAAAATGGAAAAGCGAAAAACGAATGTTTTAATGAATGATTAAATATTTTTCATAATCATAAAACAAAATTTGTGTATATATATAGTCTGGTTACAATTTTATGTTCGATGTTCATTTAAAAAAGTCATTAATTATTTAAAAATTATTATGATTTATTAAAGGAATGAAAATATAACATTAAAATATAATTTTGCTTATAACAGTGAATATATTGTGGCTGAAACAAATTTAAAACTATACTCGAAATTCTTATAACAATGTAAATAACATTCATGAATATTTTGTAGATTTACTTAGTAAGATTAATAAAATTTTTCTTACATAAATTTTATTTATATTATTTTACCATAAGTTAAAAGTATATAATACTTTTTGTATGCAAATCATACAGATGATTGAAGGTTATGAGTTTTAAGGGATAATTGACACTTAAAACCGTGTTATAAAACTGACAATCTCATGTGAACAGGATATACTATTAGTATTTTAAATTGAATGAATAAATCGTAGTAAAAAAAGTAGTCTAAATCCTAATGGCTATTTAAGTTATAATTAGCTAAAATTTTAAATAAAGTGTGTTCTATAAAAATAGTAAAAAGTCTTTGGTTATTTATTATGCTAAGAAGGTTAAAAAAGGTAATTCGACGTCTCAAATCAACCATAGTGTTATTTATAATTGGCACACAAAATTCAAATTGAAACATATTTTATAATAGATATTGCAACAATTCGCTTGAATTTCATATTAAATAAGAGGTTTGCAAAAAATTTAAAAAATAATGAATATATGAAAATGGAACAAAAAAATGATCGTTCTGAATTGCCAGTGATCGGTATATAATTTTTGAAAAACTTTATATGAATTTGATATCAAACAAAAAATATGAAAACAATGATACATAGAGAGGATCAATTTCAAAGTTTAAAGATTACCCAATTCATTCATTTTTTTGATGTAATAAATAAATATTGATTTCCAAGATATATTATCATTTTAGTTTATTTATATATTTTCCCTTTTCCTTAGTTTAAACACTGACAATTATTTTTAAGGTTTTAAATAAAATTTTTTAATACCTTTTTGACAAATCGGTATCATTTAGCATCAAAATACAAAAATTCAGCAAAAGATGTATTTGTATGATAAAAAAGAAATGAAACTATCTTCTGTATTTAATAAATATTATTATAAATTTATTCAACCGAGGATAAAAATTTTTTCACTATCATAAAAATCTAAGAATTGTATTATAGTATCTTTTCGAATATCTCGATGTTTTTTATACGAAAATATATAAAGATTTATATTATACTTAAATAATTTTTTTGAATATTAATTGTGTAGTATAACCACTATTTAGTATATAGAATTTACTGGTTATTATATTTTTTCAATTTGGGGGTTAAAATTGAATGTCTCTAAGTATTTTGATAAAATATAAAAACTAGTTATTTTTTCTTGCCAAAAAAATGTAGTTATATGTAGCTCCTAAATGTTTTAAATGCAAATTTTAAAAGATCGTCTTTATTTCATCTATTAAAAATTTTTTACAATTAACGACTATTCTGATAAAAAAATTATCGATTATGTATTAGTTGGAAATACAAAAATGGGATAAAATGTGTAAAACGGATCAAACCATGGAAACATAGATTATAATAATTTTTTTATGAAAAAAATAAAGACTTTGCGACAACCTTTTCATTAGAGACTCAAGTAATGTTTTTGTGTTTTATAACTAAATTCTCATGTTGAAAAAACAGTTTTCTACACCAAATTATATTTTAGCTTTGCAAATATCATTTAAAATATTATTTTTGGTTTATTTTTAGATGCTATTTTTGAGGTTGTAGATTGCTTTCAAGCAAAAAACATCAAATACTTTTTTTATTGTTTTAAGATCGCTTATAATCAATTTGCAAACACTATAGCTGAGTAGATTGATAGATTTAATTTTTAAATCATGATTATAAATAACAAAATGGTAACAAAACATTAAATATCACAATGAAGGCATAATAGTATGTAATAATAGTAAAATTCGTATGAATTATCTTGTTTTTAAAAAATTTTTGTAATTTGGATTTCATGTTTTTTAATAAATATTTTAATAAAAAAATCATTACAAAGAGTATCATTTTGGACTCGCCACATAACATTTTTTTTTACAAATATTATTAAAATGATCATCTTTTTCATAATTAGAATAAAAAAAATAAATTATGTAAAATTTATTCATCTTTATATGCAAAGAATAAGATTTTTTTAATAATTATAACTTTAATAATGTGATACTCTACCATGTATATTATATGACACAAGATAACATAAAAAACATTTTATGTTGTAAATAATGAAAAATTTGTACCGTTAATAATAAATTTCGTATTTGCACGGTATCCATGTTGCAAAAAATCTTGGCCAAAAAAATTTATGAAAGAATTTCTATTATTTTCATACACGTAAAATTATTAAAATTAATAAATTATTATGCGACTATATTGTGAACAAAATTGTTTCAATGTTATGATATTATCCAAAACATTTTTAGCTTATTCCACATTAATAAATTGATTCTTTCCTGTAATATCTTTGATAAACACTCCAAAGAATCGCAAACAGTAAAAAAATCTTTTACAAGCAATCTATAATTTTTATTAGTTATGTTAGAAACTTTAAAATGAAATAAATGAATTATGTTTTGGGAAACTAAGGAATGAAATTGTAACATTAATAGAGTTAGAATAAAAAAACATTCTTACATAAATAAATTTTCTTTAAAATTTCTTATTCGTATTAGTTTTTATTATTTTCATAATATCAAAATTCTCTTCTTTGCAGTTTTACCGAATTTTTATGAAATTTGGGTTTCCTATATTTTCTTTACCAGATATGCTCGAATTTATATTTATATATGCTAGTATATTTGATTTTTTATATCAATTTATATCATTTCATCATTTATATTGTTATATATGTTGTAAATTTTTAAATTTAGTTCGATTGCTTTTGATTTCCATTATTGAACTAAATATCAACTTTAAATAATTTTTTTGAGCTAATATAAAAAATTTTGTTCTAATATGTTTATTGAATTGTACATGTTTTTTCTTTTCTTTTGTTCTTGAAGTATTTCCCTGATTTACTGGCGGTTTTTTTTGGAAAAACATCCCGCTTCGCTTGTGCTATTTTTGTGAATCGGCTCTCAATTGCACGATCGATGTTTTTTTTACTGTTTATTGCACCATAAGAACCTGATTTTGTATGGATGCATACTAATAGCATCTTAAAAAGCAAAATTTACAACAAAAAACATACAAAACAAGAAATTTTGATCTCTAGCTCTTTTTGAATTTTTGTTTCAATTACATGAAATTCTCTATAATTTATGTTTACCAATACAGTTCTTGATCAATACGTAGGGTAACGAGAAATTTCGATATTTAAACCGTAAAAAAAATTGTTAAAAATTATTCAGCTAAATTTTAATATTATCATAGTTTGAATCAAAGTGATTTTTCAAGGAGATTTTCTGGGCACAATGTATTCTAGAATAAGCATTTGTATATTTTTCCAATAAAAATAAAATCAAGCAATTACAAAAACCCATTAGATCTATAATTTGAATTTTATGATATTCTTATAATTTTTAAAAATAGTTGTTATATCATAATTCGTCTTAATATAAATACTAATGTGAATTTAAAAAATCGTACGCTGCATATCGCATTGTTTTAAATTGCAAGTATTATTTTATTAATCTGAAGATTAAATTTTTCGAAATTTATTTTTATCTGATAAAAATGTTTTTTTAGTTAATAAATTAGTTTGATGATTTGAATATATAATAAAAACAGGCAAATTTTTACACCACTTATAAAAAATTTAGGATTATGATGGCAATTTTAAGAAAATTTTTTCTTTGTATGATGAATAAAAAAAATAGTTAAGTATATATTTATTTTATAAGTTTTGTAACATATATAAAAATAATCAAAAATTTCAAAAAAAAACAAAATTTAAAGTAATTTGAGGAATTTGTACGAATGAATAAGCTTTTAAGTTTTTTGATAATATAGTAGAAAATTTTATGTTTAACCTATTGTCTAAAAATCTAAATTATTAAATTAATTACAAAAAAAAATTTTGCTTACAAAAATCCGAATTATCCTCTCTGTTATAATAAAAAATCTGATACAAGCCTGCTTTAATTAGACATAAATGTTATATTTTTTAAAAAATTGTTTAAAACTTTAAAAAATTTGCTTGTCGAGTTTATTGATAAGCAACATTTATGATAAATTTAACGATACAAAAATTTACTAAATAGATATTAACTTTTTAAGTATTCATAAAAAATATAAAGAAACAATCAAATTGAATCGAGTAAAGATATTAAAAAGCATTTAAAGAAATTAAAAAATAGAAAATTTTTTTGTATAAATTTAAAATAAATATTTTCATTTATAAATGAAAAATAAATAGATCTTATATATGAAATTATTTTAAATTGAAAAGTTGGTTAAATTAAATTATTTTAAAGTTTTACGTATTGTAAACTTAATATTTAAATTTTTTTGTAGGCTTTTGTACATAAAAATCACAGAAAAGGATGATATTAAAACCTATAAAAACCAATATTCATATAATTCGCACATATCCATTTAGAATATTGTTTCTTACCTTTTGATAAAAGCTTATATTTTTTTATCAATAAAAATTTCCTGTTTTATATCACACTTTTTTAAAAATCACTTTATCAAAAAAAATGTTTTATTAAAAAATAAGCTTTTATGTATATTCAAGACAAAGTAAACAATTACTTTTTATGTCATATAATTAAAGATTGTAACCATTAATATATCTTATGGTGAGAGTTCCAAATTTTGCAAATAGATCGTTATTTTCTATACATAAATTAAAAATAGTATGCATTATCAAATTATCATTATCTATAAAAGAGTTCATTTAATAATAATGTGACTTCCAAATATTAAGATACAACTTTTTTAAAAATAGAACTTACAAAATAGATTATTTGTTAATTTATCGTGTAGTAAATGTCACTATTTTCAACTGTTTTATAAACTTATATTTTTAGACTAAGTACATAAAAATTTAAATTGTGTGTGCGCATTATATATATATATAAAAAAACAATTTAAAAATTATACTTTTATTAAATTTGCAGAGCTTGCTTTAATTCATGAAATATATTGTTGCATACCACAACATACTTTTCTAGGACTAGCTAGCTAAAGGTTTTTATAGTTTTAAGATAGAAGGGCAATTTTATGAATGAGATATCCACCAATCAGCGTGCAGGATTCCTAAAAAACTATAAATAGTCCCAAAAACTTAGTCGCATGAAACACAAAAACAGTCATGGTGAACAGAGAAGCTATTTCCTTGACGATAACTTAATTAAGAGAAGCTATTCGTCAGGACTAAAAAATTTAACAATATCTTTTTTCAATTATTATCACCATTCAATAAAATCATTTGCCCATTACCGCAATATAGTTTGTAGTTTGTCTATATTGTGCCAAATAAAAAGTTTTTAATGTAAATAGAACATAAAATTTTGTTGTTCAGAAATTATAGTGCATTGCATTTTTATTCGATTCAAAAAACATTATTTAACATTTAATACTAATTTATTATTTCAGAAAGCAAAATTTTGAAAATTTCTTAATAGAATTTATAATATAACAATAAATGATAAATTAAGAATATTTTTGCGAATTTTTATGAGATTATACTAAGCTTAAATTAAATTTTTCAAGCATTGATGCGATTTTATGCAAGTAAAATATTTTAAAAAAACTTTTGACAAAAATAAAATGTTTGTTATCGTATTTATTATTTCTTTTATTTACAAATTTAGCGTGAGTTAGAAAAGAATCGAAAACATTTAAACTAAAGAAATGCATGAAAATCGCAAATATTTAACCATTTTAATGTTAAAAAAAATAAAAATTAGAGCAAACTTTGTGTGTGTGAAATTTATTATTTTTTTATGTTTTTAAATAATTTTTTTTCAACTTTGAACCAGGGGTAAAAAAGTGTTTGTATTATTTGTAAATTTTACTTAACTGCAATTGAATTTTTAAAGCCTATTTTTAAATATAAACACAAATTTGGCAGGTTTTCGTGATAAATTGCTTAAAAAGTTCTTACAGAATTCAGTCCTTGTTAAGAGAACATTTACCAATTGTTTTTTCAAGAGGATTGTGGTTTTAGATATGAATATCCACCTTTATAAGTGAAATATTTTACAAAAAAAATTAATGTTAAAAGCAGTTGTTTTTGAGTTTTAACAAGCATTTAATTACATTTATAGTCTTTCTGTACGTAAAAAGGCGGCTCAAGTTATACGAGAGTAAGCGTAGAGTATAAGTTTTTGTATTATAAAATAATTCGGATTTATAATTAAAAAATGTAATAGTATAAAAATTGTTCATAAACTGTTTTTATGTGAGTATTTTATTTTAAGCCTTTATAAATTACTGTAATAAATGAAATCATATTTAGAATAGTAATAAAAAAACTTAACAATAGTTATATTTATGTTTTTTTTTGCTTGTTATGTTTTACATGTATGATGTTCATTCTGTATTTTAAGTAGTCATGGATATAAACATGTCTTCTGTTTATCGTTATTGTATCTAGATGAATTTCTATTCTAATAGGATGTAGGCTTAGGGATAGTTATGATTTTTATTAGTAGAAAGAATCTTTAATTGTAGATACAGTGAAAAGGGCCTTGGCTCCGTGAATTCGAAAGATAAGGATCATTCATATGCAAGAAAAGTTTGTCACTACAGTATTGCAATAATAAACACAGAACAAGAGCGATTTGGTATTACTTTAAAATATTTTTATGTTTTTATTAGTATGATTTAAAACGAAAAAAATTTTATTACCCTTATATTTTGTTCAATAAAAACAGGAAAAATTAATACAATAATTTTTATATCAATTGAAAAATATATAACGACATATCTTGTAATAACAAAAAAACTTACTCTTATGATTTTTTTAAAAAAAATTAATTAGAAAAATAATAAACTTGTTATTTTTTCCTATTTAAACATGGTTTTTATAAAATCAATCACCTATAATTTATAATGTTGTCAATGTTTTAATATATAGATTTATTACAGCGAAATAGGAATATCTGATACTATATACGAAAAAATTCAAAGTAAAATAAAATTTTAAGACAGAAAACATACATATACAACACCCAATTGTAAAATTTATTGAATGACTTTCGTCAAATGAAACGATAAAAAAATAGGCGTTTTTTCAATATTCAGGGCCACAAAACTGTTCGTTATTTACGAAAATAAAAGTAAATAAATAGAATTTTTATATTTCAAAAAAATAAAATAAATTTGAGAATATCTCTTTATAATTGTATTTGATTTTTTATCATATAAACATATCATAATATTTTACAATAAAAAAACAATTGTTTTTTTTCGAACAATTTGATAAAAATATACTTAAGGTCAGGTTTAAAAACAGTATTAATATAACATATACTATATTTTGTCTAATTTAAAATTGTTTAATTATATTGATGTGTGTAATTTTTAGACTCATATTACATATATATACCAGTATATTCTGTAAATACGTCTTTTTTTCTTTTTTCTTCAAACTAACAAATAAAATAAATACAAAAATATACTATTAATAAAGCAATTTTATTGTGATTTTCTCGATTTTTAATTATTTTTGTGATATTTATTTTCAGAAAAATTTGTAAATTCTAGAAAATGTTAAATATCATTAAGTGATATTTATAGTTTTTATTTAGACTATTTTTTGATAAAAACATGTATTTATGATAATTTTTTCCTTTATAGAACTTTTCTTGTTTTTTCGTTGAATAGCAAGATGTGCAAATACAATATTTGTGATTTATATGGTGATAGGCGTTTTTCAATTTATTACTTTCTATTAATAGAAAAATAAAAATGGACAAAAACAATCTTCTTTTAGTTTGAATCTCTCTTCAATGATAAAACACATCTCACATCATGAAATATCAAATTAGAATATTAATATATAATTTAAGCACAATAAACATTCAAATTATATAATTTTAATAGACATAAAAAATCAATTGATCCATTGCTGTAAGTATAACTATTTTGAATATTACGTTATAGGTACTTATATGAAAATAAATCTCCAAAAAAATTGAAAATGATCGGTAATTTTCAATGGGTTATGAAACTGTTGTTGTTTTAGGAATTTTACTTCCGTTAATCTTGTAATATTAAAACAGAATCGAACTATTTTCAAAGTATTTTTTAGTTAGAGTACCATTTTGCAAAAAAAATATGTTTTTTTTATTACTAAGCTAGTTGTAATTACAGCCACTTGCAGAATTAAAAATATATAAAAAAATTTTGCTACATTTATATACTTAATTTCTTCTATTTTTTTGTCTTACATAAATATCTTCCAAAATTAGCAAAAATAAAATATAAATTTTATGTAAAATGTCTATATGATTTAATATAATAAAATAAAAATGCACCTACATTGCTAAAAATAATAAATATTTCTAATATTATCTAAAAAATTTAATCGTATATTTTTGAAAATTTTTTAGTTATATTCTAAATATTGAGATTTAGAAATAATAATCAAATCTTCGTTTTTTTATGGCAAATTCTGATATCATTTACATAAATTCTTATATACATAAGTAAATACATTTCTTCCGTAGATGCAGAATCCATTGTTTCGGTAATGAATTTCAGTAGGAAATTAAATATTGTTAGTGTGGTTTTTTATCTGTTAAAAAAAGACAATTCATTCTTTGCTGTTAGAATAATGTCGAGCATTGTTTAAATATTTTGTTTTAATTAACACTTCCTCTTTTTTTGTTTATAAATTTTATTTATAGTCCAACGTATAGTAAAATAGTATATTGATTCTATTATGTTTTCAATAAAAATTACTATTTAGTATGCAATTTTCAAAAATATATATAATATATAAAAATGCTAGTATTAGTGCAAATTAAACCAATTTTTCTGTTTTGAAATAATTTGCTATAAATAATTAGTTTTAGTTTAGAAAAATCGTAACTAGATTTAGCTTTATGAGTATATCATTAAAACAAAACTTTATAAGTATATCACTTAGAATATGTGGCTTCAGTTATAAGATTGTGTTTTTATTGCATCCTATTTTCTACACCTAAATAAATAATTACGTAGTGTAATAATACTTTTTTAAAGCTATTTTAAACCGGTCACAACAAAAAATGATCTGCAAATAATAACATGGTTATTTTTTTAATTTTTAAATGGCATTTTCCTTTTAAAATCAATTGAAATTTTATAACAAAAAAACTTCTAAAGGGTTATTTAATATCTAAAAATAACATTTTTTTTATTTTTTATTGAAAAAAATATTTCCCGAAAATATTGGTTAGCAGAACGAACCGAACAAAAATAATAATAATATTTTTTATATAACAATTAATTCATAAAGAATTTTATAATTGCACATTTTGAATTTTTTGATCGAATCATTGGATATCCGCATTTGTTTCAAATTAATTTGCTGCATCAGCATATTTGTAACATTTTATTGTTTTTTAAATCTTTTTTATCTGCTTTCATATTTAAAAAATCGATTTTCTTAAAACTAAAAAACAAACATCGCAAATATAATCATTAGACTAATAAATACTATAACGGAAAAAACCAATAAATAACCATTAAAAATCAATTAAAAAATAAAATTTAGATGTGTATCACCGACAAGTCAGATTGTAATACAATAACCTATGGCAACTACATTATAATTTTTAATAAATGTCAAAAAGGATTTTTTTGAAATAACAAAAAATATTAATAAATTTTGTAAAAAAATTTACCTCAAGAGAAGCATTTAACTTTAAAACAATAAGTAATGACATTAAAAACATTAAAAATAATCATATTTCTATTTAAAAACATATATACAACGTTATTCAACCCTTATCTAGTGTGTGGTAAAAATATCAATATTACATAAATAATAAGATACAATTTGTATAGCATAGGTAGAATGACTTTTATTGCACATATTGTTCATTTGTACCAGAGCTAGAAATGCTATCTATGTTTATGTGGGAAATAGTGTCATTAATAAATGGTTTTAAACATATGAAAATGTATGTTTTTATAATATAATATTTAATATCAATGTTTTTCTATTCAATCTTTTATAAGCAAAAATAATGTTTATTCTTCAAAAAAGCAATTTTTACTTATACATTATCATTTTCATTATATAATAAAATTTAATTGATTTATAGATAATAAATATTAAAATTAAACTGGCGACACAAACTCTATCATATAGTAAAAAACATAAATAGTTCTTAGGCCGGTGTATCACTGTACAGAAATCCAACATTATTTAGCATAAACTACATTTTTTGATCATTTTGTTTACCAATTTTTCAAAATAAATTGATTGTAATTTTTTTGTGTTTTCATATCATACAATATAAATAATTTAAGCTAATTAATTTACCAATTTATTTTGTGGTATTATTAGAAACATTAGTTTCACAATAAATTGTTTGTGTCTAAATGTTTTTTAATACAATTCAATATAAAAATAATTATTTAAAAAAACAAATTTAAAATATAACCATTTTTTTAATATATTTGAGATATCAATTCGATAATCTTTAACTCGAAATTAATAATCAAGAGAAATCATAAAGATTTAAAGAGCCATATTTAAAGGCTACCTATATAATGCGAGAATTAAAACAATGATATACAATAATAAAGAGTTGTTTATAAGTTTTTTGACCAGATTTGTGCTTAACTCCTAAAAAAATTACTATTTGTCTGCTTTCATGTTTATATGATTTTCATTCGAGAATTTTGCAGTGAAAGTTTTCATTTTGTTTTTAATAATTTATATTTATAAAATATGTATTTTTTAAATTTCTACTTAAGATTATAGAAATACAATATTTTTACATGTACAAATTATTCAATAATGTAACTTTTTTTTAAAAAATAGTAAAACCATGATGTAATTTTTATTAAGAAAAACCAATAATAAAAACTTTTATTATAAATCTGGACGAAAGATGTTTTAAAACAGAATTTGGTATTTAATATGGATCGGAAGGCTTTAATTAGGAAGAGTAAATAAAATTTACTATTTAAAATTAATTGGTTTCTTTAAGTGCGATTTTTATTTATTATAGGTCTTTTGTACTCACTAGTGGCCACCTCTTATTCCTTCTTCCCTTGATATACCGTAGCAATTCCAAAGGCTCCAATATAAAGTAGCATTATAATAATGTTTTAGACATAAAAGGAAGTGATATATCATCAACTACCTTGTCTGTATTTTACTACACTGATACAATTATTTAAAGATATTTGTTTTTACTTTGCAAAATCATTTGAAAATTATAGATAAATATTTTTAGTTTTTACCATTAAAATACTGATTTGCAAGAATGATTTTGTTTACTGAAGCTCTATATTATTTTTTTTTCATTTTGAAAGAAGATAAGAAAAAACAATATATGCCAATGCGTCAATTTATTTGAAAAAAAAATTTAGTCAAAATTGCGATCAAGATCATACCAACGCCGAAAAAAATGATTTATCTTATATTATGTAATTCTTTAAAAAAACATTTATAATCTGTGATCATTCATAAAAATCAAGAAGGCTCTTTTTGCTTGTTATTATACAACTTATCAACTTTTTGTTGTTTTCGCATAATAACCAGATAATTTCGAATAAATATAAATATAGTGTTATTTATGATAATTAGTTATCAATTGTTATTACTGATAAAAAACTTATTATATTATTCATTTCGATTACAAGTGCAAAAATTATTTTTTTGATATATTCTTTAAAATGACAAAACAAAATAACGTTTACTATGTGTAAATTGGTATTTAAAATATATTTAATCAATTTTTTTTTGCTTTGAAAGCTAAAAAAATACAATGATAGTAAACCTACAAAAAAATAATAGAATACATGATTTTTTCTTATTGTGATTGTGTTTTCAATATTTTATCCGCAACATATAACATATTTTAACAAAATATACCATAATATCTAAACATATAGTTGTTATACAACCAATTTCTAATGGAAACTTCATTCTATCAGCATCAAAAAAATCTTTTATTAATATATTTATAATAATTAAAGATATTTGTAAGTAATAAAAATACAACCAGCATAAATTGTATATTTCCGACGCATTTAGATTATTTTATAAAATAAAAAATATGTTTAGAAATTATTTCATCTAGATTAACACATTAAACATGTTGTTTTTTAGAGAAATTATAATTTTTAATTCTATTCTTTAAACCTATCTAAATTTTAGATTTGATCTAATAAAGAAATTATTTGCTCTTATTTATTATTGATATTCAAATTAATGAATAATTTTTCGTGCAAAAAAGACACAGAAATCGTATCTTAAACAGACTAAAAACAATATGTTTTAAACGTTGTAGGATAATTTATTTAAAATATAAAATATATTATTTTGTTTAAATACAATATGCGTCTTATTCTAGCTAAAAAAACAATGTAATGTTTCTAATTTTTAATTTCGTGAATTTGTGTGAAAATTAAAACACAAAAACTAAATATAATAAGCACAAAACGTATTTTGAGCACGTATTTAATTTAACTAGTAATAAAAAATTAAAAGAAATGCAGTAAAATATTCGGGAAAGACTTAAATAAGTAAATACATGAGTTAGCAGTTCGTAAATAGAATGTATAAAATAAAATTTTTTTACAGCCAATTTTTTATATTATTTACTAATTAACATGTACATAGAAGTCAATCACTATCAAGCTCATCTCCTTGTGGCGCACGCCAATTATAAAATGGTGGGCTTCTAACATAACCCTTTTCTCGCATTGCATCGTTATAAGCAATTCGTGAGACCTCATTTTGCAAAACCATAGTTCTTTTAAGATTTTTTTTAACTTGCATAATGTAGCGCTCATTTTTCTGTTTTGCACATTCTTCTACTGTTGGTCTAATTTTAGAATTATTTTTAGTGATACACGTATTCATTAAAAAATATTCCAGCGGAGAGTTATTTTTCTTTCTCGATTTTCCTGTTTTTTTTTCATCTCTTGATTGCCTGGTTATATTATATTCCGAAGCGGAACCCGAATCTGTTAGACACAATTGCTTGATAGGAAGAAAGGCCCCTAAGACTTCATCGTTTTCATCGGAAACTACGATTTCTGATAAACCAAATATTTCTTCATTTTCTGCGGTAGCTTTAGAATGGCAATCATGATTCATTTCTTTGTTTTTATTTGAGCTAGAATTTGAATTAAAGGAAATTAATTTCTCTGTTTCCACGTTACCTTGATCATTTTCAGGTTTAGTTGATTCTGTTATGGTTATATCCGCATCTTGTGTGGAAATACTGCCTCCTGTTTCTTGTCTTTTTGCTTCTATATCCAAAATAAAAGTATTTTTTTCAGCAAACATTTCATTTGGCACATTAGATTTTATTATGAACACATTATCTTTACTATTATGAGGTATTAAACTTTTTTCTTTTTTCGTTTCGATTTCGTTTGTAAGTTGAATAATTTCATTCCCTAGATTTAAACTATCTGGTGATTTTTCGTCTATTTTGGGTGTTTTTTGAGTATCTGACAATGGAATGGTATATATAAAAGTATTGTCTTTAATATTATTTTCAATGTTTTGGCCTTTATCGGAGCACAATTTTTTTTCTTTGGCTCGACTATTCAATGATTCCTTCTCAGAAGATACATGTTCTCTCTTTAAAGTAGCTGAATTATTTGCTTCCCTATTTTTTACCAACGAACCGATGCAAACAACAGCAAAAGTACAGAAAAATATCATTGAAAAAAAAATTATAATTATATTTTTTGTTATTTTAGAGTCTTTTGTGTCATCTTGCATTTTTATATTTCTTCAACTTCTCACTTAAATAATAAATTAATTAAAATTAATATGACATCCGCTTTTTGTGATTTTTTTATTAAAAAGTAAAGTGTTTAATTTTATCACACATGAAACAAAGAAACAAAGAAATAAGAAATTCTGCAAATTCCGTTTGTATATCATATATTTTTTTTAAACTACAACTAAAAAAGAAAAGATATGTGATTTTTTTGAATTTGAAATAAAGGAAAAGAATTTTGAATAATAAATTTGGATCATTGATACAAAAGTTAAAAATGTTTTTTTCGAATTAAAATTTAATTCTTCTATTTACATATTAAACCGTTAAGAATTATTTTTAATATTAATTATTTTATTTCTTCTATTTTAATTTAAAGATAAATTGTGATTAAATTTAATTATAACGTGTACGAAAATTTACAAAAATAAATCTTAATTATATTGCTTGAATATTGAATTTATTAAAAGATATCATAATATTTGCTTTTTTATAAAAAAAATAATTAAAATGCATTTTTAAAAAAATTATTTAGATACGTAATTTATCATATGAATATTTTTTCGTTTTTATTTTTCGTATTTAAAAATAATTTTGTTTAAATTAGATGATAATATTTAACAAAAGAAATTGATTGAAAATTTGAGTAATTATTTTGTATAGATTAGTTAGTACAATACTTCTTCAGTAGAATTTTTAATATTCTTTTATTCGAATATTAAAAAATCGTAAATTTGGCATTAGCCTTACTCAAAAACATTGCTTGATTCATTTGCTTACAAAAAGTATTCTGTAATAAATTTCAAATAAATGAACAATACAGACTCTAAATTATTTGCAATTTTAAAGAAAAACTAAAAAACATTTTATAATAAGATTTTATTTTATGATTATTGGTTGTGCGGAGCTGACCTCTCGACCTGCTAGACTTATTACTGCTAACATTAAGAAGATTACTAAAAAAATAGTTGAAAACACGGTAAACTTTTTTAAACAAGATATTTAAGCTTTTTTTCTGGGTAAAAACACCAAACATTTTTTAATCGAAAACATTGATCAAATATTATACACATCAAAAAAAAGAAAAAAAGGCCAATAATTATACATTTTTTTATCGCAATGTAAATTTTAACCTTATGACTATCATACAAGTAAAATTCATTTAATAAAAAATTTATCTAATATTGTTATATGTATTTTATAAAAACAAAATGATATCATTGGAAAACTTTCGAATAGATCATGCGATAGATAGATATATATGATAAAGTTTTTATCGCAATGATTTTTTTATGCATATAATAAATTTTATTAAAATCGCAAAACAGGAAAAAAGGCCTTCATACCGCAAAGGTTTCCAAAAAAAATATTCGTCCCTCGAAGACCACGAAAAAACAGGCCGAACTAACTTTGAAAAACAGCAAAAGAACAAGTATGCAGGTAATATAAGGCGCGAAAGATGTTACTTGGATAACTTTACGGCTTATTACACAAACACCCGTACTTTAATCATCTGCTCACATTATATTTATCACATTGTCATTCAAAAATTACAATTTGGTAATAACACAATATTATATAAATACAAAGTGTTGGATATAATGTTTCTGTGTGAAAATTATTATCCATTCTGATTGGTTTAAGTTTTATCTGTAAATATGTAAAACGTCAAAAATTGATGTTTTTGATGTTTATGATGCTTTTTATGTTTAATTGGTGTTTTTGATCTTGATCAATTATTTGATCGTTTTTGATCAGAATTTTTGGTTCATTGGTGTTTGTTATCAAGATAGTCTTGATATTTGATGTTTTTGGTTTTGATCATTTTTGATCAATACAGTGATTGGTCATAAATGATCAGCAAAAAGCTTAAATAGCTTTCTTAAATAAATTGTAACGAGTTTAAAATGGTTTTCAAAAAGATAAATAGTTCTCATAATTGTAAAAGATCGGGTAGACCAGAGGTCAGCCCGGATCATCCAACCCAAAGTTTTACAAAAAAATTAAACACAATTTATAATGTTATATATTATTATAAAAATCGCAATGAATGTTTAAAAAAATTTATTGGTTTTTCGGTGTTTCGATTTATAAACAAATCTCATAAACCCAAATCATAAAAAAACCATTTTTTATTCATGAAAATTACACATGACTTTGTATTAGCAAAAACTAACTTTGACACATTCGTGTTGTTTGATGTTAAAATGTAGCAAAATTTTCTGCTTTTATGAATTATTATAAAAACACATGAAAATCAATATGCTTGACTGAATTGCATTTGTTATTTAAACTGTTTTATAACTTTTTCATTCAACAAAAATTTTATAAATTTTAGAATAAAAAAATTATAATATTGTGTTATTTATCGCAGCACACTATTATGGCTTTTCAAACATCAAGTATCAGCAATTCTATGAGGGAAAGGTGCAAGCCAATAAGAGGAAAACAAAATCAGCTTGCCTACCTTCTAAAAATTTTGCTGAAGACAACTTGAGGTCTCTGCATGATGACGGGGGTTAAATTAAATCAAAATTTACAATCATCCGGGGTCAGCTAATCAGATTTTGAACGAAAAACATAGAACGAAATCAATTATTTAAATAATCACATTTATAAAACCAAGCAGATAATAGTGGCAGAGAAGAGAAAGGAAAGGGAAACTAAGATGGTGGTCGGCGAGAGACCTAGCCATCGACGCATCGACAACTTTAGCATATATGAGTTCTTTAATATATTCCTCTCTATAGTTTTTACATTTATTTTCCAAATTTATGTCACGAAGCCCGAACTATAATAGCCGAATCCAGAACCAATGTAAATTCAACCATTTTAATGATGAAAAAAACATTGTAGACAGCCGACAATACGTAATATGAAAAATTCACATATTAACGACCTTTAATAGTTTCTGTTCGTTATTAACTTCATTTAGTATTGTCGAAGGTGTTTTAGATATTTATAAACTTCCAGATCTTTTACTTAACTACTTTTTTCAAAACAATAGTTGTATCAATAGTTCTCAATAACAAAATTCATATTTTTGTTACTATTTGGTAGAGTTTTATGCATGATGCATTGTGATAAAAACATCATAATTTTTGTAATATTTGGTCTGCCCTAAGTCAACTTACCCAAGGTATGGTAATTATTGACTGTGATTTTGATTTGAATCCGTCACGCTGGATCTGTGAATTGTTCTGTTTAACAGGTTTGTTATTTGGTGCATAGTTCCTTGACTGTAAAAGTAAGTATTAGATTAAATAATATTTTGTTTTATTTTTTAAAAAAAGTGGGTATGTTTACTGAAGGTAAAATTTATAGCTAAGGAATTTCTTGAAAATTTCATGTTAACGTCCATGGACTCATAACAATAGTAAAATTCAAAAAGTACGACCAATAATAAATTGGCAATAAACTAGTTTTGTAAAAATAGAGAATTACAGAAGAGAAATAAATAGAACAAATTCAAAATAAAGGGGGATATTACCAACAAGCAACGATGTTATAAATCGAAAAACGACAATAAATGTAGAAATTTTATATAAGTACATAAATATTTATTTTTACAATAAGTTAATGCATTAAGCTTTAAAGTTTTAAATCTTTGATAAAAATACTTCAATAAAATATATAACTAATAATACATTAAGAACCAATATTGAAAAAAAAGCATGTAAATTTTCGATTTTTTTTAATTTTTTTTGTTAAAAAATTGCCTAATTAAGTTGAATGATATGGCTTAGGCATCATAAATATATTTTTATAATATTAAAAGTATATAAACGCTATTTATACACAACATAATACATAAAAAATACAAAAATATAGATCGTTTTTTATACAAATCATAATACATAAAAAGTACAAAAATATAAATCAAAACAATATTAAGCATATATTAAATAAGAAAAAAAACAAGCATACAAATTGCAAATTTATTCTATTTTTCGTTTTTTTATATATAAGATACATATGATGTGTGCAAATTTAAAATCATAAAAATCAATATTCTTGTTGCATTCAACAAATTGTTGGAATTTTTCATTTTAAAAATGAACGAATTTGAATCAATCGCAGGTTATGCTAAATATAAAAGGATTCAGGAATTTTCATTCATTCTTACAAAATTTTTTATAATAATGATAGAATTTTTTTCATGCATAATACATACACCAGTTTTTTTAGAAAAACTTTTAAATTAATTCATATAATACTTTTAAAATATCATTTCTGTATATTTAGTTATAATTTACGAATAAATATGATATGAAGTAAAAATACAAAAATGGTAATTTATTAAAATATTTTGAACCTTTCTAGAATTGTCAAAATTTACAAAAAATTAAAAAAAGAGTCTGATATATAAAAATTTTGGTATTATGTTATATTGACTAAGATTTTTGTTTGTTCTGCGGCCGTACAATTAACTCTTGAAAATTATATATGATTCTGAATTTTTTTATTTTTTATCTAAATAAAATACTTTTCATAGTGTAAAATTGTGTTTTCTTTAAAATTACTTTTTTATATTTTGTAAAAAAATCTAATTTGAATATTTTGGGGTAATTACGCATACATTTTCAGATTCAATCTGAAATCATGTTCTAATTTGCTATAAAGAATGATGTTTTATTAGTTATTATAAAATTTACCAGCTGGTGGTATTGATACAGACTCTGATAAGGATATAAAAATGTGTTTCGTGTATATAAATTAGGTGTTAAAATATTTTTATAAATATGTATATTATATTGAGATCTAGTTTTTTTTATTGATTAACTGTAAATCAAAAGTGTGGTTAAAATCAAAATAGTATAGGTTCAATATATTGAAAAATGCTAAATAGTCAATTATAACTATAGTATCAAAACAATTTTTAATTTTACTCTTGAAATGCTTAGCGGGTGACAATAATGTCAATATATATAGTTGGAAATAGTGTTTTCTAGTGGTAACTGTTTTCTTATTTTGATTGGTCTTCTGAAATCTCCTTATCTTGAATATTAAGAAAAATGATGTTTTTGACATTTTTCTTATTTTATTGGTGTAATTTGACCTTATTTGCATTTGATTGATTTTTGATCAAAATTGATCTTCTTTTATGATTTTTATAGGTCTTGTTTGTTGATAAAGAAGACAATAAGCATTTGTTGATTTTTGATATTTTTTGATCAAAATGTGATTGGTTCATTCTGATCAAAAATCGGCTTAAATAAGCCAAAGTAAATAAATATATCAAGAAAAAATGTCTTTTGATTTTTATAAAACATCAGATAACAATGATAAATCGAGAAGGCCAACAGCCCGACCCAGAAATTCCAACCTATATCATCTAAATTTTTGATATCTTATATTTAATACTTTTATAATAGACACAAAAACATGGTCAAATAAAAAAAAATCGTGTTAGATATTTTTTAACAAAAAATATCATCAGATAATATAATTGTTTAGAGTAATTCATTGTAAAAGAATCATAATTTTCGCATTTTAAAGCATTTTTCATATGCGAAGTATTAAACCTAATTCGAAATAACAATTCAAACTTATATTATTCCACAATAAAAAATAAGAAAGATGCTCAATAGATAAATGGTAAAAAACGTTTTCGAATAAATGATTATCAAATAGCTTCACAATAATAATATATTAAAATCATATGATTCTCTTAAACATATTATTTAATTTTACACAGTGCTTTTACCATTAAAAGTTTGTTTCGTAGTGGCATTAAAATTATAATTATCTTTTAATATTATTAAAATTTTATGAAACAGAATTTTAATTCATTTTATAAAATCTAGTATTATACTTTTTTATTGGTAATATTACAGTATATTTTACAATAGTTAACATATTTAAAGCATTCAACCGTACAATGTAATAACTATTTGTAACTTATGTTCACCGATTAGATGATTTAACACTCAAAGAAATTCGAATTTTTAACATTTTTATTGAGCCAAAAACAATTGTTTTCAGATAAACAGCTCTGATTGCTTTTAGTAATAATTATATGTATTGATGAAAGATTCGCTGTTTGTTACAAAAAACTTTGCTAAAAAATATAATTTTTAACTACAAAGTAAATGGCCTTTTCAGAAAAAACCTGTTTTTTTTGTGAAGGATTATAAAATATACATAATATTACCCTTTCTATTTTTAATAATCAAATATAATTTTGTGTTAATAAATTTCTAGAAATTTATAGAACAACCAAGAAAAATTCTTTTAATATTAAAAACATTATATAAACATATGAATGCAAAAAAATTCTTATTAAATAGTAATAATAAAATTTTTTTAGTTCAAGCTTAACGCAATGATAAATTTCACACTATAGTATAATTTTAACTATCGATGTATGTTTTAATGTGCAAAAAAATTCAAAATCGCTTTAAAAGTCATACATAAAAAGAAAAAACAACAAATTATAGTTCCTTGCAATAGTCGTTTTCAAAGCTACTTGAAAAAAACAACCTAATTGTTGTATTATTTTTAATTCTTTTGAAATAGTAATTATTTGAATTACAATTTGTTTGTACAAAAGGATAATATTTTTATATTCTTATCAGAATAACCTTTTTTGGTTATTTAAAGCAGAATATAAATATAAGGAAATCACGTGATAGTATGGGCCTAAATTTTAAATAAAAATAGTTTTAATGAAAATCGGGGTAATTCAGAGTTTAACATATAGTTTTCAAAAAAATGTTATTGCATTACTTTGAATTTTTATTGATTAAGTAAATACCAAGATTGACCCAACAATTTATATGACTATTATAATCTTGTGTTTTATTTCTAATCGTATTTTCTAGAAATTTAAGGATATAAAAATGGTAAAAAATTCTAGAAAGGATAATAATATGCATCATATTGCGATACAAATATTACCAAAATAATACAATCCTATTCTATTATAACTTGATCCATAGATTTGTAAGTAAGTGTTTGATTTTTTCTCAAATGTTTTTACTAAATGATATTGTAATGTTTATTGTTAACATTTTGCACAATTTCAATCAAATATAAAAATAACATTGAAAGCATAGTATAATACGACTAGAAATATCGCCAAAAATTTGCGAATTCAAGCAAAAAGGTAATATTAAAATATTTGTTTTTGTACGTGTTAGGAAAGCATGGAAAAGTATTATAATCAGATGAGGAAAAATAACAAATATTTTTGTTTTTCTTATTAAATTAAAAGTTTCATCTAAGAATTATTGAGAAGTGTTATAATATTAACAAAATACGTATTTTTCATAAATAAAAATGTCAAAAAAATAATCATCTCTCTGTCATTGGAGGTTGTGACTCATCATTAAAAAATAAAAATAAAAACATGACATCTTATCTGTATTGGAAAAAAAAACATACATAATAGTTACATCATTATATGACCAAAATGAGAAACAAGTCAAATTTTCTTAAATAAGTTGCGTGCACATTTATCACTGATGCAAAAAGAGAAATTTGTGTCTCATAGGCCTTTCCGTATCTACAGTAAAAAACAATAGGCGAATATAAAGATAGATTTTGAAGCTTTTGTATAAGTTAAAATATTTTTAAACTATGAATTAAGACCTACGTATATTAGTTTTCTTCAAAAGAAGAACCTACATACTTTCATTCAGATTATAAAGAGTTCATTAAACAGATAGATAGTTTACAAATCCTTGTTTTAGGTGTTTTTTCACATTTTTTATAATTTTTGTTGGATAATTGCGTCTGATCAAAATTAAAAAAAATATTATGTTTTCTAAAAAACATATTTATACATTCTATTGTCTATTTATAGACAATATCTAAATAATTACACCAATATATCACTTTTATATCGATAAAGTTGTCAGACTCTTTCAATAACTTTCTGCTCCTATCATTAATCAAAATTATTGACAATAAAAAATTGTACAAAAATTAATTTCATTTAGCATACTGTTCTAATTTATCAAATAGATTGTGAAACAATTAAGTTTAGATAATAAATACCAATAAAATCAAAAATGTCAAAAATTTAAAATATAGACATAGTAATAAAAAACCAATTAATTTATTAGTATGAAAACAAATTCAATCAAACAATTATAATTACGCGTAAAAGTCGGATTTGATGATTTAGGTATTTAAGAATGGTGGATAATTTTAATATTAAACATTATCAAATAGAAATTTGTTAAAAAAATTCCTTTCGACGTTGTATTAAGTGATATATATAATAACAGGTGTTTTAAATAATTAAATATTTATCTGTAAAACCTTTTTTTAAAATAAATCTACAAAAAATAAAAAAAGTTTATAAAAACAATAACATTCGCATTTTTCTATTGTCATTACATTGAACGAAGAAGGTAATCTTAATTACAAAAATATCTATATAACACATATATAAATTTTGGTAAACTACAAAACAACAAATATTACAAACAGAATTAAAACAAAATTTAGTGAATTTATTTATTAATGTATTTCGGCATGTTTCCAGATATCTATAGATTGAGATTGTGAACAAAGAAAAATAATAGATGATATAAAACAGAAAATATTTTGGTAATTTAGTTTAATCAAATCCTTTTTTTTGCCTATTAAGTGATGTTCGGGTATTTTATATTTGGTTTTTTTTATAATTGAATGCAAAAAAAAGTTTTATAATATATTAAAAAAATAAAATGCTGATCTTCTTAAAGCTACTACATTTACCAAAAGAAAACAATTTCACAACTCAATATGCTGAGATTAATATACAATTCCCATGAAGAAAGAGAATAAATTTCAATTTTTATAAAAATACAATGTCGATTGTACTATAGGTTGGGACGAGTCGGAGCTTTAGATGAAGACTTGGAAGCTTTATTATTTTTAGAACGCTTATTTATTCAAACATAAGCCTATTTATGGGCACCATATCAATTCGCATCAAATTGCGTGTCAATCTTGCACCAATCAAACTTTTATACTTATCAATTTGATAAGCTTTCTTTAAAAAATTGTCAAGCCATATGATAACGAATGGCAGGAAAATGACCAATCCGGTGTTTCACCGGGAAACACCAGAATACCAATGAGCATACATTAAATGCCCACGTGGGTTTCTGTACCCGACACTATATATTTTTAAAACCAATCCTTTTGACTACTTTTTTTCCTTTTTTATAATTTAAAAATATATGTGAAGTTTTTAAAATATAAAGGGCATTTAACAGAAAACATTTTATAAAAAAATACTATTAAAGTAATTAGCAAGTAACTTATAGTAAGATTTATATAAAACGTAAATATTTTTGAAATGAATGGTTTTTAAGATGTTTAATCCATAATTATGAACGATGAATGGTTTTTTTTTCATTGGTGCTTTGCTCGGGATTAAGCTTAAATATTGAAAAATTTTGAAAATAATATTTCGTAAAATGTGAGTTGATATTTAGATAAACATTTGATTTTATTTTTATAACCAAATAATGTTATTGAACATCCAAAAAAATATAATCCCGTTATGATTATATACTTGAAAGCTACAATACGAAAATATCGTTTCAAAAGCTTGAAGGCATAATACGAAAATTTAAAAAGGATATCAATTTGAAATCAATAGATATGAAATGTTTTTAACAATCAAAAACAGCGATACATTCTTATTTTTGTTTTTCATCATATTCTATTTTTATGTGTAAATCACCAATTCAACTGTGTGGTCAGCAGTAGAAATTGAATATATTTGATGAATATTATATTTATGTAACGTCTAATCACAAAATTTATTTTAGAAAATCCTTTTGTCATTGCTTACTGGTCGAAGAACATTGAAAACGTCATAAGTACTAAAACTAAAATAAACAAAACACGAATGAATCTCATAAAAATTGTCACTTTTATTTTTTGAACTGTTCCGCGTTTATTATTTCTTCACTTATAGTTTTTTGGTTATCGCTCATTTTTATTTCAAATATGAAGTATTTTAAAAGAAAACAAAGAGTTTCTTTGAAGAAAACAGTTATTTGGGTTCTAAGTGAACGATCAATTCATACACAGTTTGCTATTAATTGTTTTACATTGTCCT
The DNA here is from genome assembly GCA_000230595.3 of Edhazardia aedis USNM 41457. NCBI lineage: Eukaryota > Fungi > Microsporidia > Culicosporidae > Edhazardia > Edhazardia aedis. The sequence continues at coordinate 209,050 of AFBI03000057.1, forward strand.
CATTAACACCTTTATTGATTAAATAGCTCTAGTTATCATAAATAACGAAAAATCGCTTTTTTTCTTTAACATAAAAATCATAAAAAATATAAAGAGTAGCTGTTTTGGGATATTATGCTTCTTGTTCCGTTAAGATTGCCAATCAACCGCTTTTTTTTGATATATTAGAAAAAAATTAGTATTTTTGACTATTTTTTTCTTAAAGAAAATAACAATTTAATTCTGATATATTGATGTGATTTTCGATTTTTTAAGCTTACTACCGTACTTTTTGGATGACCAAGACGAGTCGCGTAAATAATCTGCTCAAAGACAGAAAGGTAAAATTGTGTATTTTTAAAGTTTTCAGGGACTTTTCTGTGATCACCGTTTCTATCTGTGGATGGGCAGCATGTTAATCCTTTGTACCTTCTATGGAGGAAACTTTGAGAGGCATTTTTGAGAGAGAAGGGTTTTCTGGTAGGAAGTAAATTGTCCTGTCATCAACACCAGAACATGTTAGGTATTCACCAAACTTACACTATTTGAATCAAAAATGCACTTAAAAATTGTTTCTTTGTAATATCTAATCATTAAAACATTTTTTTTCTAAAAGTGAAACCGATGATAATTTATAATCAGTTTTTATTATTTTTCTAATATACAAAATTTTAACACAAGCGATGATTGAAAAAGTAAATTAAATACTTGATAGATTTATTTAAGGTGCATTTTGTATTAAAATATGACCTTATAATATTGAGTGAGAATTTCAAAATAAACTTGCCAATTTCTTTAGATCTTTTATCATTTTTTGAATACAATATTTTCTGTGTTTTTTGTGTCTATAATAAATTTTATATTTTTTACATCAAAAAATAAATTTCAAAGAATGAAATAATCTTTATTTAAATTATCAAATAAAAACATTGAGAAACACAATATACAAATCGATATTATCAATGATTTTATATATACAATCAAATATTTTGAATTTTTATCTTATGAGCATAAATTCTGGAAATTATTTGAATTGAATCGCAATTATTGCGATAGACAAATATTTTTAAGGAAATGCAATATTTAATAGCATTCAAATGACGTATTTCATGATTAGATGGGTGGATACTTTTTATTAAAATATAAATTTTGAGCAAATTTTTACTTTATTCAAAAACCCTCATATTTTAATTGCTATCTATCAATCTTACAAAAATAAATGCGTCAAAATTAATAATACACAAGAAAATCTGAAAATGGCAGATTAACTAAAACTATTTTTTCAATCTTTATATTCTTAGATAGTGAAAGTAATATTTTTGCAAATTAATTTACAAATTTAAATTTTCATTTTCTATCTTTGGTACTAAATAAACAATTTTTTCATGAAACAATAATTATATTACAAATTCATTTTTGGCATATAAAAATGTATAGTTTTCTGAAAAAAAAATATCGCACATAAAACGAAATTATAAGAACAATAGTTTAAAGACAAAAATATGCATTTAATAAAACAATTTAAATTTGCAATTCTTTGTAAAGTTTCTTTTGGAAATTTTAAATTTGGTGTTGCAAATTATTTTAACATAAACAGAAAGATAACCTAAGTTATTGGTGTAGATATTTTTTTATATTTACGATTGTTTCAATTTATAGAGAATATAAATAGGCCAATGCGCCTCTTTTTCGGGTTCTTTTTTTATATTTTTTGTCTTTTAAAACATTCTCTATTTGAAGGAAAAAAACTATTTGAAAGAATTTCACATGTAAAATTTGGCCAAAGTAGAATCGAAATCTAAAAAATGATTATTTTTTAATCAAGAAGATCCAGAAAATACACGACCCCTTTAATGAATCGACATGGTTTCTATTACCAAGGTTTTCTAAATTTGACGGGGATATTAGGATTTCTTGCGCTAGCATCTTCTTTAGTGCCCAAAGAGTGTTTAAAAGTTTATAAATATTGTAGTATGATAATAAGTTTTCAGTTCAATGATGTTTATTGGGGATCCATAACATTTTTGATTTTGCTTATGATGTGTGTTAATAGCTTTTTACTGCGTAGATGGAAAAGGTCTGTGTACGAAAGAAAGAAAAAAGATATTGCCAATGTAACTTACACAGGAAAAAACAATTATTTACAAATATTCAATATTTTATCGCTTCTAATGTGTTTTATTGTTATCTCTTACATGATTATTTATAAAATACATGATTTTTTTGTAGAAAGTTGGATTTCGGTAATATTTATTGAGTACATCCTTAAAATAGCTTCGTTTAATTCTGTATTATCAAATTTGGAAAAAGCTGACAAAAGAGGAAAAGAAACTGAATTGAAAGCTGATGAAAAAGATTGTGAAATATTTTATTATCTAAACAGTAAAGGAACCCTCGACTTTAAACATTTTTTGTATTTTCTTATAATCCCTGATTTGATTTATAGCGACAAATTTATAATGAAAAAATCTAGAAATAGGAGAAATATTCTCTTTTGTGTTTCAAAGCTGATAGTCACCACACTTGTTTTCATTTTTGTGAAGAATCAGTTTGCGTTACCGCTTTTGCGGGAGTTAACGGCAACAAATAATATGATAAAACTTATAAAATTATACGGATATTTTGTGTTATCCATTTGCGTATCATGGATACTCCTGTTCTATTCATATTTTAACTGCTATTTGAAAATATTTTCCGAGCTTTGCAAAGTCAATGATCTTAAAATTTATGGCCCCTGGTGGAATTCAACAAATTTGGCACATTTTTGGCGCGAATGGAATCATATTTTCCACAAATGGATGGTGAAAACCATTTACAAACCTTTATTAATGCGAAAATACTCAAAATTTACAGCAAAACTTATTTGTTTTTTTGTTAGCGGTTCACTTCATGAATATGCGTTTTTCTTGGTTTGCAAAAAATTTGGTGGGTGGATGCTGTTCGCTTTCATCATGCAAGTTCCTTCAATCTATATAAGTGTGAAGATCGATAAAATATTTCCCAAGATAGGCAATTTTCTTTTTTGGATTGTGTTTTGTGTTTTCGGTCAGCCTATTTGTGTTCTATTGTACTACAAAATTTATATTTCCGAATAAAGATATTTCAAAATTATTACATGACCTTTTTCATAGAAATATTGTTCAAAAAAAATAAAAAATGTTTTGCAGATATGGAACATTTGTATCGTAATATGTGTTTGATTTGTTTTTAATTAGGTTCATATATTAAATAAAAATAAAATTATTTATTATGAATCATAAAAATATGAATATTGGTTTATTTGAACTTATTTTTAATTCGATTTTTGTAATTATTTTTAAATGTAAATTATTTCATCTATTCATTCAGTTTTTCAAATTTTCACTTTCTTAAAAAACAGATTTATTGTAGACCATCATATAAAGCCACTGTTTTTTGCTTAGCATTTAATAAAATAACAACAAACTATTTTTCACGCGATAAGAGTTTAAATAAATGTTTTCTATAGGTTAACTATATGATTCAAACATTGCAAAAAATTATGAACCATATTCAAGTGAATTTCTTATTCTTTCCTGGAGATCAATAAAAACATGTGATTTTTTAAAGTGTTTCAAAAAAGACTAAAAAGAGACTAATCGCATATAATCACATGAATTTCCGAAACAGTTTGATAAACCTTATTTTTGTTACAAACGAAATTTAAAACAGTGTTTGATTTGAAGTTTAAGTTTTATCTTAATTATTTAAGGAAAAAAATCGGTTAATTAAGAAATGAAATATTTGAGTTTAATTTTCGCTTACGTTGTATACGTTTACACAGCTGCACCCGCAGCACCAGCTGCACCAGCTGCGCCCCCTGCTTCTGGTGATGCAGCACAAAATCCACCTGCTGGTGAAAATGCCGCTGAAGGTGGTGAAAAAGATAAACCAGAAGAAAAAAAATTTGAGACCTTCATTTGTAAAAGTCATGCTGCTAAAAAAAGTGAAGCTGCTGAGGCACGTGCTAAAAATGGCAACAATTCTAGTGGTTCGAATTCAGGCGAGGGCGAAGGAAATACAGTTACTACTGCGGAAGATTCAAAATAACGCAGTTTTAACAGAACGATATTAATAAAGTCTCTTATCTTTATTTAATTAAATAATATTGCACAAAGATGAATTTGAGAAAATTCTTAATATTTTTTGATTTTTTATTAAAAATATCATAACTTCAATCTAAACTAACAAGTTTACTTAACTATAACACACATCAAATTTCTTGATTTGTTAAATGCCTAACTATTTATAGTATTTTGACCTCAAAATTATTGAAGTAGCTAGAAAAATAAGATATTTATATAATAAAAAAAAATGTCAGTATCAATTTAACCATCAAAAAAATATCATGTTTTTTTATCTATAAAAAAATTCAATTTTCTAAATAATCATCTAAACAATGTATAAAGAAGAGAATATATTAACAAATCCTTGATCACTTGAATTGTATATTCAATGTTATAAATATTTTTTATGTTTCAAGTTTTGATGAAAAATTCTAAACATAATCTAAATATTTTTTCTTTCTATAATGGAATATTTGTATTCATTTTCTAAGAAAAATCCATTTGCAATTACACCACATATATTCATACTATTTTGAATAAAATCATAATTGAAGTCAACATCAAAGATCAAATTTCCATTATCTGAAAAAATAGGACCAATCTTTTTATCACACATTCTTAAAGAAAAAGAAAGGCCATTTTCACTCAAAATATTTTGGAAGTAAGTCATTGCACATGGAAGAACAAAAAATGCACATGTACATTCACCAAAACCATCAATCCTTTTTTTCTTATCGATTATTATATATGTTTTTCTAGACATCTTCATCATTAATTTTTCTTGGTCGGCTGCTCCACCACCACCTTTCAGCAAATTACCGTTAGAATCTACAAAATCTGCACTATCAACATAGCAATCTAAACTCCCACATAAAGATAAATTTAATGTTTTATATTTATTGCAAACTAAAATTCTCGATGTTTCCAAACTTGAAGCAACGTACGTTTTATCTTTTGGGAGACTGTTTATTAAACTATTGATTGTTTTTCCTGTTCCTATGCCTACAATTGTCGATTCTTCTATATATTTCAGTATTTGGCTGTCCATATTCTTAAATATTTCAAAAAATGCTCAATAATTGTATTATCTTTTATACCAACAATCTTAATTATAATGTATAATTGGTCAATTTTTCGAATTCTTAGCTCCTTTTTAGACTCAACCCTTTTAAATAATGTTCTAAAAAATATAGGCGACTTGCTATACAGTTCAACTTTAAGCGCATTAATACTAATCATACATTTTTTATCAATATTTGATTTTGAAAATACTACTAAAAAATTTTCAGTTGATTTCTCATTTAAAATGTACAAAATAAAACATTTTAATTATATAAAAAAAAATTATAGCTAATAATTCATACTTCATTATTCTACTTTGAAAAAAGATTACTTTGATTAGAAAAATTCATTTAAAGAAAACAGTTTTATATTTTCTTATTTTTTATTTTTAAATAACATTTCAATATCACAAAAAAATCAAGTGAATTTGAAAATACTAAATAATTTATATATACCGGAAGACAAAAAAAATTAGAGTGTGCTATAATGGTAAATAAAAGTACCACTTACACCAACGAAACCTGTCGTGGTGTTCTAAAACATAATAACCTTTTACTAGATAGTATGTACCTCCAAACTTGACCTCCAAACCCTCTATAAAAATAATAAAACCCTAAACAATAATGGAAACAACAAGGCATGAAGGTAAAGGTAACAGAGATCAGCTACATCCAACCAGCAGGCGTAACCCTGGTTCAGGCAGCTTTAAAATAAATAATAAATATCTTTATGCCTCTAACACACACCTTATTTGTCTTTATACGTTATTTGCAAGACGTGTCAATCAATCCCCGTTGACTTACGGCAGCTATATATCAAAATTTTGTTTACATGAATAGTTTATATATATTATAAACTTGATCTTCTCTTTGTTATTCAAACAATTTTTTAAAAATTTCTTGGATTTATAACGCGTTAAATTTAATAATTTTTAAAGTTGAAAATGATTTTTTTATTTTACCATTGATCAGCAGCAACTACATGTCTATAATGTTAAAAATGTAATTTGTGCGGATTATCACATATAAATACAACAATAATTTGATATAAACATATTTTTTTCTAAAAATATTATTCAATGTAAAACTTAAGATTTGCTCTTTTTTTTATAAAAAAATTCAAATAAATTGGTGATATTTTTAAATTTAAAATGTTGAATGTACGGGGCTTCAATGAGTCTTCCCGACTTTCTATTTATATATCAAAAAACTATTTATTCGCTTAATCAATTATATTAAACGAAGTAATATAGGTTTTTCAATCATAAAAATACTTTTCATCCTTCTGAACCAATCGTTTTACTATCGTAATTATATATAATCATAAGTATCAATAACGTCTAAACATGACAAAAACAATAACTGTGAAAACATTAAGACGAAATGACAGAAGCAAACCACCCAGATGAGCAACAACTTTTTTATCAAGCAATGCTATATCAGACCGACGATTTAATATATAGTGATAAAAATACCATTAAAGAATATCGTAACGTGTATTTTGAACTAGTTAGAAAATTGACCATTTCTCTCAATTTAGACAAATTTTAAAAATTAACCTAATAAGTTAAAATATTACTGAGAATATTTTAGATTTAGCATTTATATCAAATGTTTAGTTTTTAGTGAATTATTGGATAAAAATCTAATTTTAGGCTCTAACAATGAAAATGATATTGATAAAAAATTCAATCCCTATAGTTTTTGAAGACCATAAATAATTTTAAATTTTTTAATAAACAAAATGATCTAAAAAGAAAGTTATTATTGACTTCGATATGATAAAATTTAAAATTTAAAATATTTATTAAAAACAATATTTTCATATTAAACCTTTATTTTTTTGTATATTGATAATTAAGATCTTTGAAATTCGTTTTTACCACACTATCAAGCGTGCAATTTAAAGCACACACGATTCTTTTTTACGTTGCCTTAGGAAGTATACTTTATCACCCAATTTTACTTTTAAATGAAATTTTAAATAGGAGATATGTTTCTGATTTAATTAATCAAAGCATCAAAAATATAAACATATATGGCCAGCGAAAAAATTGTACTTTAAATCAAAAAAATAGCATAAATTAATGCTATAAAACTTGTTTATATCTTAGATTTTTTTTATTCTCTTATGTTGTGTCACAAAATTAGGCTTTTTTTTGTGCATAAAATTTTATTTATAAATCAATTCAGATCTTTTTATCAGCAAAAAAATAAATAATGAATTAAAAAAACTCAAGCAATTATACATTCAAAGAACAGATAATTATTTTCTTTATCTTTTAGCTCACAATATAAAATCAAAATCATAAAGAATAACAGTTGTTTTACATAAAAATCTATTTTTTTAACGGAAACCTTGTTTAGTTATATAGATTTTATGAAGATTTTTTAAGGTAATTTTGGTCAGTCCTTAAAACTATTTTATAAGAAAAGGATTTTCATCTTATATTTATAAATTTTAAAGATTTTCTGTTATTTTTAATAACAAGTTCCTTAGAACTATGATATAAGAAAAAAAAATAAAAAATTCAACAAATTTTAGAAAAGAAAAAAAATATAGATCAAAATGTAGCATTTAGATGGTTGCTATTTGAGTTGTGTGTTTTTAAATAAATAAATATTATAATGCCATTGATATGTATGTCATTCGGCAAATACTAGTGAAAAGTAATATATAAAACAAATCATGTTTTTTTATCTTTCTCTAACTTCCATAAAATTCTTTCGTAATTGAAATATTTTATACTGCAATCATTTTTAATTCATCTAAGCATATTTATTGAACTTATAAAATTTATAATTAATACAAATTTATGTCGCAATTATATTACAATCATTTATTTTATTATTGTACAATTCATATGTGATTTTGAAATTTTATTTACTGATTTCATTTGATAAGTTTTTTTGTGTCTACTTTAAAAATTTATTACTAATCTATTATACAAATATTATTTGAAATTAAATCATGATATAGATAGTGCATTTATATAATTATAAATAAGGTTAGATTTTACGAAGATAAGTAATAAACATATACAAAAACACACAAAACTATTCATTATATATATATATATTGGAATCACAAAGTGTGGTATCTAAAACATTGTATTTAACTATATAATCATAAAAAAATATATTTTAATTATATTGATGATAATTTATGCGACACTTATTATTTATAAATGATAAAATTTTTTGGTTAGGATAAAATTTTAATTGAAATGAATTCATATTTTCACAAAAATACGATAAAAAACATTAATTCTGTTAGATTAATCTAATTTATAAAATAGAGTGTTTTAAAGAATAAAAACTGGCCAAGATATTATATGCATAAAGTCGAAAATAAAAATATTTTATAAAAAAATTTCAAGATAAATATGCGCAACACAAGCTTTTTATAATTATCGAAAATAGTTGATATATTTTCTGCGCTCGAAATTGGGAGAAAAATTCTAAATCGCGACAATATATTACTATTGTGATTATTTAACCATAAAATTCTTTTATTGGATATATTTTATAATAATTATTTCAATTTTTGTGTAGATTCAAAATAATTTAATTTCATAAGAAAATATAAATTTTAAATTTCGAATCAAAGGTTAAAATAAGAATATTTTATACATATATTTGCATTCTATTTATAAATTTATGCATGAGTTTGTAAAATTGTTATAAAATGATGTATAAACATTTTTATAAGTTTGATAACTTTTTATATTTCGAACATGTCAAAATGATAACGATCTCTTTAAACACCAAGAAAACTTTAATGAATTACAACGTAAGTAAAAACTATATCAATAAGTAATCAGAAATTAAAGATTAGAGAGATTTCATGAATTCATGTTATATGAAAAAATTATGCCACATTTTTCCATGCGAATAATCTTATCTACACTATAAAATAATGATCTGAAGATCTTTTTTGGCTTCGTGATTAAATGATAATATCGAAACATTTTTTTAAAGAAATCTTTTCTTCACAACATAATGCTTTTGAATTGATAGCAGCAATTCTATATATTTTTCTATTTTATTCTGTATATTTGCATAACTAAACCCAAACATTTGTTTACCGTAAAGTTTAAAAATTTTTTAAGAGAACTGAATATGGGTTATTATTAAAATCCATAAGAATAGTAAATATACATAAAACAACGACATAAATATAATTCGAAACAGATTTTGTCTAATTAAAAGAGAAAAAAACCTGTAAGTATATATCATGAAAATGTTTATCAGTTAAATCGGTTTGTAAGCAATAAAGAAATAATTTTCACCTCGAAATACTAAAATATAAAAAAATTATTTATAAAACACATATTTTATACTCATAATATATCATTACTTGTTTAATATTTAATTTTGATTTTTTCGGTTAAAAAAGAATAACTTTCCAAACGAAAGAATTTACAATTATGGAAATTTTAATTTCGAAACAATATAGTGCCAAAAAGGGTCTGAAATGTTATATTTTTTTCTAGTAAACATTCATTTAAATATCTATAAAGAGATTTTAATAGCAGTTTTTATTAAAAACTATTTAGGATAAAATAGTTTATATGCAATTTTTTTTGTGTTGCCTTCATTAAATTTTTATATACTTTTTATCTATATAAAAGATATAATTTTTTCATTTTTAAAATATGTTAAAAGTATATTGGGTCTATTTTTATTATATAATGCAGAAAAAAAGTAAATTAAAAAATTTAAATTAATTTTAAATATATTCTAAATAAAATTTCCTACTTATGCTTCTAGTGTTAAAAATTTATCAATAAAACACACGTTTAAAAATCAAAAAAACCTTTGATTGATGATATAATACAATTCATTAAAAATTCAAATATGTGCTAGTATTCAAAAAATCTATTCCATCACATTTAATATGTGTTGCAAAAAAAAATTTATAAATAATAAAAATAAAAAAGAATATAGCAAAACTATTATTCCAATAAAAAATATTTTTCGATTGTAAACCTTTACTTAAAGCCATTTTTACTGAGAGTTTCGCTGCTATTTCTTCAGGAACTTAGTGACGGGTTTTCTTTTGAATATTCCTGAGGTGAATCAAAAAGATCTTTTTTTAAGATTGAATACTGAAGAACAGCATCTTTTGTATTACTTTTATCCAGGTCGTGTGAAGTGAGTATATGTTGGCTGGTAGGAAAACTATCTTCCTCTGGTTTCTGTTCTTGTTCAATAAATCTTCGAATTTCATGAAGCTTTTTGTTTGTTATCATTCTGGATTTATTTAGGTTGACTGGAATGTAATAATGTACATTGTCTATTAATTCGTTTATTTGAGCTGCTTGACTAGGTATTTTTGATTCCGTATTAAATGAAGTAATTATAATATTATTTTGGAAAGGTTGATGTTGTTGCATTACATCTACATGGCTTGAAGTTTCTGATGAATCATTCTTCTCGCACACCGTGCCAGTTTTTGACTTTTTTTTAGGATACAAAGGTGGTTTAAGTTCTGCTTTTGAATCCGTCCGTAAAGGTTTAATTTGTGGCGCTTTGTTTTTCACGGCCAGAGCCTCGTAATGTTTTATAGTAAGATTAACTGGGGAAATTTTTTGATTTGTGGTGGGTTGATTGCAGCGCTTTTCTGTCTCAAGTAGAATTTTATAGAATTCGTAAGTGTTTGTATTTACGCCTGATGATGTTTCAGTGATTGAATCAACCAGTTGTGTAGATTTTGTTTCAGGCAGCGTTTGTGTGTATTCAATATAACGGTCATCCTTTTTTTTATTTGGAAATGCTGCATTTATGTATATTATATAGCAAATAAGAATATTATATTTTATCATTCTGTAAACAGTGATTTTATATTTTCGATTCGTTATCTTTTTTTATATGAATAAATGGATTGTCTTAAACGTGAAATTTTCTGTAAGGATAAAATATTTTTATGTATATATAGTTGCATTACTAATAATTTCCCTAATAACTAATTAATTCTTCACAATTAAAGCGAAAATTAAGTAATTTTAAGTGTGAGTGACTAAAAAATCACTAAAAAAACAAAAATATAGCTTCAAATTGGGTAAATTTCAAACCAAAATGTTTAATATACTGATGTATTCATTAATGGAATTTAACATTAAATTTCTATAAATAAACACAATCAAACACCTATTCAACATATTGTGATGTTTTTTTCATAAAAATTAATTAATTTGATAAGATTTTTATTAATTAAAAATACTGCCTTTCTTTTTTATATCAAATCTTTGGTTATTAAAATCTTCAAAAAATAGTTTTCTCTTCAAAGAAGTAAACTGTAGATGATTTTTTTTCCTGTTTTTATAAAAATATATATTAATTTATGACACTATAAAAATGATAATGTAAAGCATTCATTTTTTATTTGTAAAAAAAATAATATAGAAGAATTTAAAAATTAATTAACAAATCCTTCAAAAGCAAACAAGCAATTTTTTTAAAAAATAAGTAATTTATGGCCCAAAATAGCTTTTAGTTTGTGAAAAAAATATTCTCGGGGTAGAATTTTCAATTAACTAAAACGTCAACAATTAAAGAATTTAAATGCAACAAAAATAGTGAAATATTAAAGAAGTTCTTTGTAATCTTTCAACAATAAATGTGTTATCTCAATAAAAAACCATCTTCAAACGAAATATTTAATATTTTGATTTTGAAATTTAAAAATTCTCTACTAATTTTGTATTTATAGACAGAATTGAATTTACAAAAAAATCCCGTTTCAAACCCTACATGACAAAATTAGCAAAATAAAAATAAAAAAAATACTTTTATTTTTGAAATGATATATTATGAATAAAACACTATATTTGTAAAATCAAACTAGTGATTGTTTATGAAACAATACAATTAATGTACATAAAGTATTATATGAAGCAGCCAGCATAGTTAAGAAAGATCTTTATAAATAACCTTTTTAATTTTTTAAAAGTTTTTGAATTTAATTGCATATTATTTTAAAAATATTTTATTATTTATAGCTTTCATATCTTATATTAGCTATCAATTGCGCGTGAATTGATTCAACTGATCATTTATAAAACAATAACATAATCCGAAACATTTTTATTTATATTTAAGAAAAAAAAATAATAATGTAGTGAATCTTAAATATGACAACAGAGTTGAATAAGACAGTTCTTTTTGCTATCAATCATATTGTGAAGCAGATTTTGTTCAAATACATAATAAATTGTACATTCTAATTTAAAAAATTAGAATAAAACTATACTTATCGGATAATATTATAGAGTTAGTTATAAAAAAGTGCATATTTAAGATAAGAATTTAGGACAGAAAAATAGCATCTAACTTTTAATTAACCATAAATAATATTATAAATTAATCAAATGATAAAAACATAAGAAATATTATCAAAGGATAGAAAGTATATTTAAATCAATGATATATTTTAATATTGCTGTAAACCTTGAACAAATTTATAGAAAAAAAATAAGAAAGATTTATCAAGGCGATATAGATAAAATTTTGCTCATAATTATTGAAATCGAATTTAAAAATGCACACTCAATGATTAATGTTTTCGGGAAAATAACAAATGCGATAGTTCGATTCGTAACAAAGAAAAAAAGTATATCTATGTGTTGTATGCCAACATTTGAGGGGTAATGCCAATTTAAATGTGTGCAATATGGTAATTTATTATAAATTGATATTGAACTAGTTTTACTAGAATTTGGACAAATTCGACATAGTTAAATACAATTTGAAAAAATTACCATAAATGAAATTCAATAAAAAAAGTTATGCTAAAACTATAAAAGGATTTAGTTATAAATAAAAAATAAAAAATGAACACTAATAATTGTTTGAATTCTAAAAATAAAAATCTTTACATAATTATAATTACAACCATAACAATATAAGCAAACTATATTAATATTGATTTATATTTAAGAAATAAATGGATATCCGACGCATAACGCTCTATCTCTGTATTGATTAGATATTTAACCTTTTCACCATAGTCCTTACAAATCTTAAAAATTATATTTTAGTATTTCATGTTCTATTCTCTGTTTGTAATTCAAGCTCTTTAAACTGGTTCAAATAAAAGACAAATAAACATTATAAAAAATATAGCGTCTTAAATACATCATACTTCACCGAAACCGCATCAATTTTTTACTTTAATATACATTTTCAGAAATTCGCTAAGGTAAAAAATTTTACTTGGATAATGCTTTTGGAACTTTATTTATAGAAAACCTTTATTAACAAGCATTTGTTGTTGGCTTACTATTTTAAGATGTTATATAAAATTGATTTATTTATGTTTATTCTTTTGTACGAATATCAATGACATATGAAATTATAAAAATATTTATATTTCATTGAAAAATGTGCTTTTTTTTAGCATAGAGCAAAAGTAATAAAAGTGAACATAAAAATACGAATGAAATCGTTATGATAAATAAGAAATCATTAAACGAATTGTATAGATTATGATAGAAAAATTATACATTGGTTATGATGCACACATTGTAGATTCACTTAGTATTTTTTATTAATTTAAACTTATAAATATTATTCAGTACATACTCGAAATTGTGTGATATTCTTTTTTTTCAAATATTATTTATCGTATTTACGATTTTTCATAAAATTTCACGCATAAAGTGAATGAAAGTTACGGAAAAATTTTAAATTGAGATTGAAATATTGTATTTAGTCTTAAATTCCTTTAATTTATATTTTTTTAAGATTATATTGAATCAATATTGATATTTAGATAATAAAATATACATTATAAAAGTATATTGTATTTAATATATATATGGTGCTATTGATGTCAAAAATTACAAAAAGTATAAATATATTCAATCCATTTTACAAAATTTTAATTCAACAAAAAAATAACTTTATAATATAATTTATATAATGAAATTTATCAGTAACAAAAAAAACCGCAAATGAAACTATTTATTTATGATGACTAATTTTTTTTAAAAATTATGATACATTTTTCACTATTAAAAAATTGTTCGTAACATAAATTTAAACATTAAATTGTCAAAAAAGTGATGTATAATCATATTTATAACCATTCTTTCATCCAACTCAAATCGTATGTGACATTTCAATCACAAACACGTACTTTCTTCTGAAATTAAGTTATTACCATCCGTCCACATATTCAAAATTCTATAGAAATTTTTTTATTATTTTTTTAAAAAAAATAAATATTGTGAATAGATTCATGCAATTACACCCATATCATTGAAAAAAAATAAAAGAAGCATCAAAAATGAAATACAATGTACAGTATAAACAAATGCAATTTGGTAATATTTTTCTTGAATTTCTAACACATTTTTAGTTGCAATAACTATTGAATATTTTTTGATATTGATAGAAAAATTATAGCTTAATATTATCAATTCAGACAGATTACTTTATAGAAACATAGTTATTGTATTCGAAAGTCAAATCCATATAATATTTGACTTCGATATCATAATAGTTTAAATTTTAAATAATAAAAATAAAAAATAAAAAAATATGACAATATGATGTTTGAGGTTCTTTATAATTAAAATAATATTCGAAAAAATTTTAATTGTTTTTCTGCATCAGTCATACGTTAAAAAACATTTAAAGTTTGATTTGCATATATCAAGTCATTTTATTTGCAGATAAATGTTTGTCAGTTGAGCTCATGCATTATTCCCATAAAACACTTTTGTGTATGATTCTAACCTAAAAGGTCAGATCGAAATGTAAAATCTTTAAAACTACCTTTAATTGTCATTTAAAGAAGGAACAAAAGTTGTTTTAAAATGGAATTATTAAATTTTATAAATATTTCTAATGTTGTATTTATTTTTATAATGGTTAAATGGTCTTTTCACCATAAATATTACTAAAAATACTGTTAATATATATATTTCTACAACATTTCATACTAGAATTACTATTACTACTGTTCATACTAAAATTACTATTACTATACCACCACCACCACCATCTCCTCCTCATTTTTTTTTCTTTCTTTCGTTTTTAAATAAATTTCTGTGGTTTTTCTTATCTTAAAAAAATCACAAAATTTCAATTAAAAATATTTTAAAATTAGTTTTTTATATGCACAAACTTAATCAAATTTTATCGATGCATTTTTATATATTTTACAATTTATACTTATTTAAAAATGCTAAAAACAAAATTTTGAGAATAATGTAATAATGAAAACATCTAAATATATTGATAATCAATAGCATGAAAGACATATTAATTTAAACTGATATCATTAAAACACAACTTTGAATTATTTTTTAAAAAATAGATTATGGTCATATTTTTGTATTTATCACATGAAAATATAAATATTAATTTTCCGAGTAGAATGAGAATAAGAAATATGACTCATCTGGGTTATATATTTCGTGTTTTATTTCTTGCACATTTTTATATAAACTATTCTAATTTTTGTTCTCTACTTGTATTTTTGCAAATTTCCGTGTTGTTATAGACACAAATCTTTTTATGTTTACAATTTTATATTAAAAAATTGGAAGACCCTCTTTTTACTGTTTTAGTGTTCTAGTAAATGTTGAAATATATCGATCAATTATATTTTTTTATAAATCTAAATTTTTGTGTTAATATTTGATTGTTTCGTGTTATTCTATTCTAGAAGCGATAATTAAAAAACGTCGTATGTAAAAACTTCAATCATATATGAAATTTGTGTCACACTTGATGAAACAAGTTTTTAATATCATTGTATTGATTCTAAATTTTTTAGATTTTATTGTTATCTATGAGTTTTATACTTCTATTTTTGATAATCAAGAAGTATTGAAAACTTTATATATTTTTATTTTTTTAAAAAATTCAAAAAAAATAAGTTTCATTTTTATTGTACTTGAAATAGATATTTTGTGTGCTGTATAGCCAAATCATCTTTTTTTTGTTTTTTTTATCAACGATTTAAGCAAAAATATATTATATTTATATGAAGTAATGCATATTCGACATATTTAAAATTTACTAGTAAGCTTGAATATTTTGGAAAAATTACCAATCACAGCCTTTTAAAATTTACCAACGTAATATATATTTAAACAATTGCAGAATCAGATATATAGATATTAATATGTTGGTACAGAGAAATTTCTTGCAAATGTTCTTTAATTACAGAAGAAAAATCGCGCTAATTGAACAATGAAAAGAAAAAAAGGCTGATTATAATATCTACTAATGCTTAGTTTATAACTTTTATTTTAATATGCGCAAAATTTTTATTAAAATATTCCAAATGTTTAATAGTTGCAATATCTTTCTGACGTCATATTTGTTCTGTTTCCTATAAAAGTAGCGATAAATGTGGCTAGAAAATATATATAATCCTACAATAGCGCCAAAACACTAATTAAAAAAAAACCAAGACAAAATATAACAAATCGGTAGAATGGGAATTATTCGAATAGAAAATATAAATCTAAAAAGAACGTATAGATAAACAGGTGAATTAAAAAATTGTGTATAAGATAATTTATCTGAAGATAAAGGTTAAAGAAAGGTATTAGATTAATCTATAAAATCTAAGTATAGTTCAAGTAAAAAAGAAATTTTAGAATTGATACATGATCATTTTGAAAAATATATATAAATTTTAAACCAATCGCATTATACACCAGAAAACTTAAAATACTGCGTATTAAAATATCAAAAGTATTTTTTAAGAACCAAACGATCGATAAATTTACTGAAAGAGTTCTCAGATATGATTTGCATACAAAAGAAAAAAAATATACAAAAAAGGCGAAAAAAACACAAAGAAATTAAGAAAATGAACAAAAACAAAGAACAGTAAATAAAAAAAAGAAAAATGCATGTGAAAATCTAGAAAACTTTATAATTAGGAACAAAACATTAACTATTTTAGATAATATTCAACCTTTTACAACAAAACAATTTTTGAAAAAGGCCAGAAATCGGTATACAAAAATTGTCTATTTCAAAATTACTGAATAAATTTACTAAACATCTCATATTTTCTATATTGATTTAGTAAGCAAGATCTAACATTTTTACATGAAAATTAGTTTATTTCGACAAAACCATTGTTTTAGAAATAAAATAAGAAAGTTTTTCATAAAATTGAATCAAGTATGAATTGTATGTTTTTTTTATAATTTAAGTCACATCGAAATGTTTTCGCTTTTAAAAAATTTCTAGAAATCTAGTAAAAACACGTAAACACTAATTAATAGTATGTTCTTAGATTTTTTTGGTTTTAAAACAAGAAAAAAACTGAAAATACCCATGATTCAATATTTAAAAAATTGTTAGAAACCTAGGTTATAAACAAATGAATTTATTATTTAGACATTTTAAAGCCAAAAAAAATATTTTTAATCTGGAGACCTGATAGACAAAAAAAATGTTTTTCCTGTAAAAAATATCCGAATCATTTATTGACTTCAAGTTTTTATTTACAATTATTTATTATATGAATTAAAAAAGGTGATTCTAAAATTTTTACTTTTAGATGCTAACGGAATTATCATGTTCGAATAATGAAAAAAAAGATTTATATATAGACATTTTATCGAAAAAAATATTGTATATGGCTGCATTCAGACAACTTTATTCAAATGATTTTATTTGGAAAGTCTTCGGTAAAAAGTGTTTATTCCCTATTTGATTGATGTAAAATCTTTAAATAATTAAATTCAAAATTTATTAATCTACTTAAATCTAAAGAAAGTAATTTTTTTTATAATTTTCTGGTTATGTAGGATTAATTAAGCAATCAAGTTGGTCCGCTTTGTATTTAGATTTTTGCAAAAAAAAATAGATTTGTTCTAACCGTTTCCATAAGTATCAAAAAACACAATAAATGAATTTTTCAATGTTTTAAGAAAATAGCGATCATGAAAAAATGCTTTTTCATGTATTATTTCGCACAGAATATGAATGTAAGTCGGTGTTTTAATTTTTAGCAAACATCCAAATTAAATACGCGCGAAAATTCGTAATAAAGCACATAATCTTCTACACTCCAAAAGAAAATATTTTATTTGTTAAGAATTTCAAAGTCTTTATAGGAGATAATATAATATTAAAAAAATATTTATTGAAAAATTAAAACGCCGTAAAAAACATTAAAAAGACACCTGCTCTGCGAATATCAAAGTAAAATTACAAAAACGTAAATTTAAAAAAGTTAATTAATTTACAATGTTTGCAATGTATTTTTAAATTTTAAACCAAAAAAAAGAACAATTGAAGAATAATATTTTTATTATCTGCCTAAAATGATTAAATAGTCGAAAGGATTGTGTTAAAATTAAAATTAATATTAATCATTTATTCTGGTTTTTCACAATACATAATCTTTAGTCTGACTTGGTATATAATAATAAAACTTACAGATCCAAGCTAGATGCAAAAACTTTTACAAATGCTAATGATTTATGTCAATTCTAATTATATTGTCACCTAGATACAGAAAAAAAATGGAATGAAAAAAATGATGCATCATTACATGCATAACAGAAAAAATTTTATAAGTAACGTATATTGTGATAAAGAGTTCAAAAATTTAAACAGCAGATAAAGGAGGGATTCTAAAAATAAGTAGAAATCGTGGATATTCTACAAAACAATAATATTATTAAGACATTTTTTAAGATCTCGAATTATTGCATGCACAATTGGATGCATGATTTATAAAAATTTTTCTTGATAATAGGGTGCAGATACGGTTATTTTTATTAGAATCTTGCAAATGCACTATTGATCATGGTACGGATATGAACAAACAAGAAACAGGTTTAAATAATAGAAACCCTAATATTGTCAATTTAAATGTTTATAATCATCTATATCAGACAAAAAATATAATAAATCATGAATAAACCTATGATAATTTAATCGTTGCTACTTTTTATTCGATTATAAAATAAAAAATTGGATTTGAATCAAAGAATTTTATAAACATAAAGATATATGGTTAATGAAATTCCTCTAAAGTATATATCCACACTTGTAAATTTTTTAAAAGCAACAAATTAACAGAAAAGCCATGTCTAACCAAATTTCACACCTAGTAAAAAAGCTATTAAAAAAACTTCAACTAAAAACATATTTTCTGACAAAAAAATTATAAAAAGAAGATATCATTTGTTATATGCCCTTGGAAAGTTACAAACAGATATTTAAGATACTTAACTTAAACACAAGGAATTTTGATCATTACAATTTGTGTATTCCAAGAAGATGAACAGTTATCTTTACACTTAAAAAAATATAAAAATATTGTGGTAAACAAAATTTACTTAAAATGATAACACCGATTTCAAAAAAATGATTTGACAGGTTTTTTACACTTTAATGTTACCACCATGCTTCTTTTAAATAGTGTAAAGAGATAATTGCTTAAAATATAGGAGTAGCTTCAAAAAAGGTAAAAATATGAGCCAAAGACCCCTTTTGCGTATAATAGCTAATATAAAATATAAATATTTGTTTGAAATGCCCATAAAGTACCATTTTATATACCTTTTTCACTTTAACAAACAGAGGGCACAATCTGGCAGAGTACATAAGAAATAAAAAATATACATTTTACAAAAAAAGTTTTTTAAAACTCTATAAAAATAGATTAGAACAGATATTTTATCTAATTATGTGATCGATAAAACAAAAAATACCCCAAAAAATAATATTATTTACATACCGTCAAAACCTATGCGCGTTGTTAACGAAAAAAAATAGAAAATTCAATCTTCAAACAATCTAAATTCCGGTATTTACAGATCCATGAATTTGAATTTTTTATATTGAATATGTATGCGATTTTTATTTATTTTATGCTGAAATAACCTGTATAAAGCTAATTTGAACATAAATACTTTAAATCATTATAAACCGGATAAAAAAGAAGAAACAAAAAAACCTAAAACACACCCTTTAAAACAAGAAAAAAAATAAATAAACCAGACGAAGTAGATGTTTTTATGTTATTTTTTATAAGAGAAAAACTTGTACCAAATCAGAATGTCCCGTACCAAGTTGTTTAAGTGAAAAGGGATGGTAATTATATAAGTTATTAAGCTCATTCTAAAACAAAAAAAAACCAATAATTTAATACATTCATATTTGAACAGTTTAAATATTTTAGGAATGCAATATATTCTTACTTTCTTTGTTTTTGTTTGATACGATGAACAAAACAATTACTAAATTTTGATATGGAATGTATGTTTAACGATTTATGAAAATATTAAAAGCGCAAACGGAAAAGACCGGAAGACTAAATTTTGGGTTCAAGTCTCTACTAACGCAAAACATTTTTATATATATACTAGAACCAAGATATGAAGAAATGGAGAGAGAGGATATTTTGTTTTAAAAGATCTTATAGATAACTAATTAAATTAAAATACAGGTATTATATTAAAGTTGATTAAAGTTTATAACATAAACCCATTTAAATATTTAAAGTATTATGGATATAAAATAGACCAATTTGACTTTTTTATCTATGACCTTTATAATATTTGGTTCACTTTTATTTTTTTAGTTCATAAAATAAAAAAAATTACTCCGATTAACCTATTATCCTGAATTATATGTATATAAAGTACCGCTTACAGCAAAAAAGGTGTTTTTCAAGTTATTACAAAAATAAACACACCAAAATAATAGATTAAATTTTTATGCTAAAATTTACATTATTTTTACAAAATAAATAATGGTATCGTGAAACAAAATTAATAAACATATTTATCTTATTGATTCAAAATGGATTTAATTTAATTGATTCTTATATTAAATCAATAAATAATCAATGAAATTTAGATGATTAGTTTTGGTTGATAAATTAAACAAATTATAATAATATTAATATAGAAACATAAGTTTGACACAAGTTGTAATGAGCATAACTTCACACATTTAATTATTCAATGTCAAGATGAATAATTTGTTAAAAAAATCAAAAACCAAAAATGTTTATTTGAATTACATGAGTTATCGATCTCATTATCTTGACCACGAAACAGGTTTTACTACTTTATTTTTTATATTTTTAAAATATTTACAATTACAAATATTTGTCAACTAATATATTTTTATGGTATAATTAGAAAATACATTAAATTCTTTAGAAAAAGGTCTTTTTATTGCATAAATATGATTGGCCTGTTCCGCGGAGTGAGTGAGCGAAGCACATTTTTATTATTTGTATTAAACAAATTTTAACATAATATAATGTAATTATTGTGAGATGTATACCAAAGTATTAAAAAAAATAGAAAATAAATAAAAGTTTCTAATAATTATCATATTGTTTCTTTTTAATTCTTGATTAATTATAAAAACACCAATAAATTGATGCAAAAATAAAAATATAAAAAATTTATATGCCCAAATAATATAGCTGTTTTTTACCAGTTATTCTAAAACCTAAGCTCTTAATGAAAAAAATTGGATAAATTTACATTTGAAAATCTTATGCAACTCAATAAATCAAAAAATTTAT
This sequence comes from Edhazardia aedis USNM 41457, assembly GCA_000230595.3. Lineage (NCBI taxonomy): Eukaryota > Fungi > Microsporidia > Culicosporidae > Edhazardia > Edhazardia aedis. The sequence continues at coordinate 230,712 of AFBI03000057.1, forward strand.
ACATTATTTTCTATAATATATACAAATCTCTGTTAACAGTGATATATTAAATAAATAATGTTGGCAATGTAATATATGTTAAATTTTTTTAAAAAATATTATGAAAATTACACTAGTGCGATTATGCAAATTTATTTGTCTATATTATGTTTTATTCTATATTTTTTCCTATATTTAAATGACTAATATCTACATGTGTTTGAATTTTTTACCAACCTGATCATCATAATGCAATTCAGAATTTAAATCACAAAAACACGGCACAATGTCGTACTTTTCAAGTAGAAGCAAAGCCTGAAAAGGAAGGACATTCACTTCCTTCATATTCTTACCTCTAATTTGGCAACTATTATCACTAAGAAGTTCCTTATAATTCAACATATTCTCAATATTATTCTGATCGTTTGCTGTGTAGAACTCACTTCTATTGAAGTCTTTTTTTACACCATTTTTCTTGTAGCTTTTGAGTGTCAATAGAATATCTTGCTGATTGAGAAGTTTTTCTATATCGAGATCGTAGTCGAATTTGTAAACTAAGGATTTTGATCTTCTATGAGATATTGAGCAGCATTTAATTTTTTTCGGGAAGTATTGTTTGCGTTTTTGTGATTTTTCTATTGATGATAATGGTTGGTTGCTTACCATAATTTTATTTATTTTGTTGCCTTTTAATCATTTGTGTTGTGATTTTTTTCTAAGTTTTAATTTGATTTAATTGGTCGAGAATTTTTTTTCAAGTTTCATTTACGTATTGAATTTGAATTAATTGTGAATTAATCTAATCGATTTTTTTGAAATGCAAAATTAAAATTATATAAATATTAAAAAGTCTTACTTTTAATCATTTTTTTCTTTTGTTGATATATTTTATAAATATAGAATTTTAAAAATTAAGGATTTAAGATTTTGAAGTTTTGACAGGATATAAGATTTTTCATTTCTTCAACAAAAGATTTTTTTGAAAATAGATGATGTCTTGAGAATTTAATGAAATATTCAAAATACAATAATTTTATATTTTTTAATTATTAAAAATATTGCGATTGTAGAGAAATTTCGGATAAAAAATGTAAATTTATAAATGACCAAAAGAATGTTGCTAAATTTTGATAACTAATCACAGATAGATGCATAAAAATTGAAGGCTGCTGAATTCCGAATAAATACAAGCTTTCACATTGTAAAGTTATAATTTTAATATCAAATAAAACAATTATTATAAAAACAACACCAATCTTATAAAATAAAGGAAAATATTAATTTTATAAAATCCCTCAAAAATGCATTTATGTGTAATTTTAGGGTTTTTTTTTAAAAATGTCTAAAGGTTTTCTTTTATATTCACAGATTTTTTTTTATTATGATTTTGTTTAAAGGCTAAAATATAGATAAGCTTGCAAAATACCTCAAAAAACACAACAGAAATTTTCTTAAAAACGATCTTCTTTAATGAGTAGTAAAAATCAAATGAAATAACTCATATAATCCACAATTTCTGTTGGGAAATCAATGCCTTTCTTGTATTTAAAAATATTTGATTCGTTTTTACAGTCTAATATATCAAATTCTTCCCACTGTTTTTTAACTTCCATCAAAGATGTTGCAGAAAATGGCTGTTTGTTAACGAGTGAATTAAAAATCAACGCGTGGTCTTCCAGACCACCTGTTACATACTTATTTTCGTTTAATATTTCATCTGTCAAAATTATTGGCAGGGTTATTTCTTCGTCATTTTTTGTTAGCAGGTGCAAAAATATTTTATTATGTGGGGCTATATTGAAAACAATGTGCAATTTTACGGTTTCGTTTATTAAACTATCGTTTAATTTGTAATTGCTATTGTTTTGGTTTTTTAAATATGTTGAAATATTTTGAAGAAATTGTTTTATAAATTCATGTTTTAAATTAACACGAAGTTCGGTCAATTTTTCATTCAAGCCTTTTCCAGCGATAAAAACTGTTTTTACTGTATTTAAATAAGTTCCTTCAATAAAGGCGTATGTTTCAGTGTTCGATTTACTTCCCAGTTCAGATTCATAATCATCGTATTGACCAAACAAACATTTTTCTTTTTTAATTTTTAAATTATTGAAGACTTCGAATCTTTTTTCACCTATCAAATTATAATCAATTAAAGGTTTATATAAATCTTTATTGGTTTTAGTTATATCAAAACTATCACCAAATTCATTGCAATTTCCTTTTTCACTACTCATGTAATTCTTGCTATTGGAATGATCGTAAAAAATTGAGCAGAAAAAGGCCAAAAGATGATTCTGTATAATATCCTTTACGATTCCAGTTTCGTCAAAATACAATCTTCCTTCGCTTCCTAAAATTTCTTTGCTGATAACAACCACGCTTTCAGCAAAACCTGCACTGCAATATTTAAAAAGAAGCGGATACTTTATTTTAAAAACTGGAATAGCGCTTATTAACGGTTTAAGCAAATAATGATCAATAAAAACAACACAAAATCTGCTAAAGTTTGCTTTCTGGAAGTTAAAAATCTCGTTTATGTCAGCTAAATTATCGCCAAACGGTTTTTCGAGCGCCAACACGCCCTTTTCGAAAAATTGAATCTGATTTAATAGTGTTTTGTAAATTTTCGGCGGAACAGCGAAGTAAAACAGAATTTCCTCATTTTTGTAAGCAAATAAAGGCTGTAAGTTGTCGTAGCTTCCTTCAATGTATTTTATGCGACTGTAAAATGTTGCGTTTTCTTGATCGAAAATTGTTGTTTTCGACCGCGAGTAAGCTATTATTTGCGTGTTTGGTAAGTTTAATTTGCTGAGACTAGGAAACAATTTACGCTTCGCTAGATCGCCACTTGCTCCAAAAATAACAATAATCATCTGCAAGGGTTACCACAAAAAGTAAACAATTTCATCAAAGCATTGTTTGTGTTTTGGATTGTTTCAATCTCAAATTAAATAGCATAATTTCTATTTTAAATGTTATATTCTTTTGTATGAATCAATGTCGCTTAAATTCGATTACTTTGTTCTAAAATGATAATCAATTTTTAAAAAATCAGTGAGGGAATGTTAGAAATTCAATTCCAATAAATTAAATAATTGTAAAATTTTGACATCTGCATATCAAATCCAAAAATTAGATATAAAGAATCCACAAATATATTCCATCCAAAAAAAATATTGAAGGAAGAGGAGAATGTTTTATGGGTAAAATTGATTAATTATTCAAAATTATTACTCCTTTATTACACAAAAATTGAAAGGCAAGTAAATAAAAATTTCAAAAAAGCAGTCACTTGAATGATAAGAAAAACAGAATTTTTGGCTTTGTGACTTCTTAAGGTAAAAAAAAACACATTAATAAAAGTAAAATTATTTCGAATGGTTTCTATGAATAGAATTAATATTATAGAAATCGGAATTGGCAAGATTTGAATATTTATTTACAAATTGATCTCTATTCTGGAATCTCTTCATGTGTTTTCTTTTTCAGATGTTTATATATTTTTATTTCATAAATTACTAAATTAACACAATAAAAATATAAATTAAAAATTCACAAAATTTCATCTAAACTTCATTAAATAATCTTTATGTAATTAATTATTTTTTTATATATTATTAGTTTATTAAAAATATTTATTAAATTATAATGTCTTATTTTTAATATAGTTCTTAATTTTTTTATTAAATGTCTGAAAATCAATAAAAATCACTTCGCTAAGTCAATCCAGACTTTATTGACAGTGACAGTTTCAATAAATACAAAAATCTTTGTAACAGAAAAAATTAATATCACTGTTGGATGGATATTAATTAGAATTGTGAAAAAACGAAGATAAATTTCAATATTATTTTTTATGCATGTTTTTTAAAAGAATTTCTTTTTTTATTTCTTTTTGGTTTTTTAAACCAATCATCAGTCATCAAAATCAATATTTAACACCCACTTAATTTCCAGTAAACCATCTTAAATCATTTTATGTCAATTTTCGTAAAAATAAATAATTTACATTAGTAATGATTACATTAACCAATGACAATTTTTTATTTCATATTTTAAACAATTTTTGACAAGACTAATTTGTCGAATAAAATTTTTTCATTTTCACAAATTAATGACGTAATTTCTATAAATAAACATATATTTTTCTTAAATATGTATAATTTTAATGAAATAATGTACACTAGACTCTTAATGCTCTTAATATTCAACAGATATCATTTTAACTTGAAGTGATGAGTTTAGATAATTATTTATTAAAAATAAATTCAACTATTTTTTCTTTTTTTATTAAAGCGTAAAAATTATTGTATGAGCACAACCTTCGAATTTTAGCATAAATCTAAATGTAAAAAAAACGTAATTTATGATCTAGTATTTGATAAAGTACAAATTCAGTATAATAAAACAAAATTTCTTTCTTTTTAATTGACTATGAATAGATTACTAAGATGTTTTATTTTGTTTGCAATTTTATACAACTAGACATTTTTAATAAAATTTTGATTTTTAATAAAACAATTGAAACATGATGCTATTCTTTTTATTCATAAAATATCACCTAAGTCGCGTTATTAGTATAAAAAAGATGAAAATGATATTCGCTTATACTGCATTTTTGACTTGATTCTATTTAAATGAAGCAGTAGTTCTATTCTGTACATATTCTAAAATAATTTATCAATATATATCCTTATAGCATATATACAATATAGACTTTTTATTTTGCTTATGTGGTCTGTAGTATAAAACCATATACTTTTAGATTAATTTCTTTTTTTAAAAAAAACAAAAAAAGTTCTGAAGTAAGGTACTATTCTTAAAATTGAAATTTATATTATTTGTAATTTTTTTCGACTAATTCATACAATTTTTGCAATTATATAATTTATATGTAAGTTTACTCATTAGTGGGCTATAAAGTGTTTTTGCGCGATTACAATAGTTATTTTTTTTGCTAATATGCACACCTTCAATTATATGACAGTGATCTATATTTACTTAGAATACATCTTTTCAATCATGATATAAATAATATTTAGCAAAAAACTTATAAAACTTTATACAAAAAAATAAAATTATAAATTTTAAATTTTTATAAATCGGAATTTTATCATCTTTTATAAAATTTATCGCCTTTATAGCCAAAACTATACCTTCATGAATTTCATAATTGTGAATGATCTTTAAACTTGATTTGCCATGTTTTTTCGTAAATTTAAACTACAAAGATAATATTTAAGTTTTATAAAATATTATTTTGATTTTGATATATTTTGCTGTCTTTTACCTCAAAAAAACTATTGTTATTTTTTTATTTAATTATACTTTCCTACATAAATTTATTTTTAAAAACATTCTTCAATACCATATTATTGCGAATCCAGTGTGCTTTGAACGGCGAGATGATTTGAATGAATTATTTTATAAAAAATATCTTGTATGTAATATCGTTATTTTATGATTAAGTTTTTCTTTATTATTGCCGACTAATCTTGGTGTTGGATTGAAAAAAAATTTGTGTTGTTTGACGTTTTTTGAATAAAAATATTTTTTTACATACTATATCAATTTTTCTTTTTTTTATGAATCTTACAGTTTTTTAAATAGCACTGTTTGAATAAACGAGGAATAATCGAAAAAATAACAACAACATAATTCTTTATTTTTATCAAAAAAGCACTTTTAAAGTGTAAAATTAGTAACTTTAAAGTATAAATATACGAAAATCGCTGTTCTTTGCTAATTATAATTTTATTTCCAGAAAGTAAATTTTTTATGTAAGCTTAGGGTTTCTTGTGTAATATTGACGTATAATAACCAGTAAAAAATAAAAAAAAGTTTAGAATATACTAAAAAACGACAAAAAAATTTTTTTTTATATTAATGTAAATTATAAAATAAATTCACAAATAAAATGATTTTTTAACAATTTTTTTTTTTCAAATCTCTAACCTTGTAATATTTAGATTCAGTAAATTGGCGAATTTAAAAAATTTTTTATTTAATTATAATAATAAATAGTATGCAGTTAACAATTAAAAAATCAAATATCTTGTTACATATCATAATATACCTTATTATTTTTTTCGCATCGTAAAAATATACCAAATGCCACCGATTGCTTCGTTTATTTTTCAATCAATCTTTACTTAAATTTTTTTTAAGTCAAAAAATTCAATTTTATTAATGAATTTTTTACATTTACTTCGTAATAAGTTTTTAAATGTTACTGTATGAAATATTATGGATAAAATTATACGCTTTCCTAAATAAAGGATTAACTGAAAAAACTTTTCACAAATCTATTATAAGAAAAACAAATCAAAAAATAATGGTAAAAATCAAAGAAAAGAAACATTTCTAAGTATTTAATTTATGCAACTATATAACTGCATAAAATGCAAAAATGGTTAATGTTCAAAATATTTTAATTTATTAACATATTTGTTAAAACTTTTTCTATTTTATTTTTAAATGAAACAGTATTTTTAGATCACCAAAACCTTTATTTTTCATATAAGAATATCGTGTTTGAAAAGTATAAAATATGATCCTGTTGTATGCCAACATCTATGGGTAATAATAATTGAAATTCTTCCGTTTATGTTAATTAATTAGAAATTGTTTTTGTTTCAGTTTTACCAGAATTTGTCACATTTTAACACAATTCGAACGAATTACCATAAATGATAATATACGAAAAAATTATGCTTAAAATATAAAAGCAGAGAATTTAAAAATAATAATAAAATAATGAACAACAAAATTTCTTCTGAATTTAAAAAGAATGAAAATTTTACAATAAATTAAATTATGCCCAACAAAAAAAATATAAAATGAATTCAATTATTGAATTGTATCTTTCAAGCAAATGTATATCCGATGAATACCACGTATCCTTATATCTTTATATTAGTTTTACAAAATTGGAAACATAAAATTATAGAAACCATATAATACAATTTTATAATCACATTTTAAATAAAAAATGTTTTTTTTAATACTCAAATTTATCAAAATAAAAATCATTATTGTTATATAATTCGGCCTAATAAAATTAGTAATTTTTTTACTAGTAAAAACATTAGCCATAAATTATATCCAAAAAAATATCTAAAAACAACAGAAATTTAAAAAAATTTAAGAAAAAAGCATAAAATTATATATTTGTGCTATTCTCTGGCATAATAAAATTTTTGTATTTAAAACAAGGAAAATATTTATAAATTGTATGCAAATGTTACAAAAAAAAGAAAAACTGTTTTTTATAATCCCTTACAACAAAGTAATTTGTCATTATCACAAGAAAAATGAAAATAGAAAAAAATTTACAAATGACATGGTTTCGTTTGCTTACTTTTAGAATATTTAGAATTATGTTGTCTTTTGTTGCATAAGAAACCAAAATATCTCTTTTTTACTTTACATTATTTGGTACATTTTTGATGTGCCAGATAATAAGTGTAGACCTCTCTATGATCATAATTTGATTGAGAAATGTATGGACGCGAAGAGTTGAAAACATATGGCATCTGTGTCTTGAGAGCTTTACAATTTAAGAATTTTTGTTTGTATTTGATTCTTTTCATTTATTTATGTTTTATATTTGTCAGTCTATGTTTGTTTGCACATATTTATAAAATTTCAATATATTCTCGATAAGCATCGATTATTTTCTTGGATTATGTTTGATCCTGACGAGATAAAAATGATTCGTTCTATCGTTTGTGTGTAGAACTTCAGAAAGAGATTTTTGTGATATGCAATCTGAAACAATATTTTGTTTCGCATATCACACATGGTTTTTATATGTATGGCCTTGTTTATAATGGAAAGAAAAAAGTTTTTACATACATTAAAACGGATCGAATTGATCAAGTTATGCTTGATAGCTTTTTTCTAAATAAATTTAAAATTAAATAATGAACAAATTTTACTCTAATAATTAATTTAAACAATCTTTTAAGTTCGATTTATCCAAGAGCAAATATTTAAGTAGTATTTCATTTTTTGAAAACTATTTTGCTAACAAAAACGTTAACTACAGACACTAAATATTTGTAATTTTTTCTATCATATCAACTTTTTCCTATTAATATCATTATATATATAATACGAATTAATTTACTTTTGTAGCTAACAAAAAGGGAAGAATAATACTTCAAATAGTTTAGATTAAGAATTATTTTTCTCATTATATTTCAGGTTTTTAAACATTTTTACTGAAAAATGAATCTTTAAGATTTTTTCTTGAATACCTGTTGTTTAGAATGTTGCTATTACATTTTGGTATTCATTTCTTTTGCTTATTTTCTAAAAATTGCACTCTTAGGGAAAAGATAAGTATACTTTTCACAATCGAATATAAGGTATTATTTAGTAGCGGTCATTCTGTTTTTCAGGTTTTTTTGTACTAAAATTTCATACTTGCATAAATATTAGACATTTCAATAGAATGTTATACATTTCGCATTTTATTTACTGTGTTTCCCTGCTTTTCCTTAAGAGAAACGTTGCAATTCAATTTAATTTATAATTCTCCTAAATTGGTATAATATATGAGTTTATTTGTTTCAAATTTTCTTATTTTAATGTGCTAGTATAGTATAGGTTTCTCAATTTTCTAGAAAAACAATCTATTTAGATAATTACATACCAGCAAGACCAGAAAATTTCTTTTTATTTTTAATAAAATACACAAAAATTACAATTGCCAAACCAATTCTAGCTATCGTTACCTGCGAGATGCTAACTCGACAAAGTTCATATTTCAATACTACCAGAGCTTTAGTAGAACGAATGTAGGATATTACTTTAATTCATTAGACAAATTTTCTTTAATTTGTATAAAAATATTGAAAACTATGATCATGATCTATACCACGAATATAGTAGAGTGTGTATTAAAAAATAGAAAAATGTATGATATAATTTTAATTTCAGATTTGTTTAATACAATAAGGATTTGTAATAAAATTTAATTAAATATTTTTTTTATTCAAATAATGTTTCTTACATAGGCAGGCTAATTCTTAGAATCCAAACAATTGTGATAAACGTGCATTCAGAAAAAAAATTTTAAGAACTAATGGTTGCATTATATTAAACTTAAAGACAATTGTTAACGCATATTTCCTATTTTTTCTAAAATCCACAAAAAAAGTTAAATATTTCGGAATTAAAATGAATGTTTTTTAGCGTATTACTTTTCCAGACTTTGAAATCCGAATGATTAATTTCAATTTAAGAGCTTAACAGCATGTCAAATGGACGAAATTCGCAAATTTTCATATTTTTGAAGGGTTTGACAGGTTCAATCCAGCGTTCGTTTCTTACATGCATCAAACATAAACTATTCAGTCAAAACGTTATTCATTGGGAAGTGTTAAAATTTCTCTTGGTATTTTAAATACAATTTTTACATGTTATTTAAAGTATTAATTTTTTAAATGCATTTTTACTCATACTAAAAAGATGATTTTTTGTGTTAATAATTATGATATTCTCTTTTCGAATTTAGTTATCAGCAAATACAAAAAATATGGCATAGATTATATATTAAAATAAAAAAAGTGGTAAGAATTCTGGAGCTACAAACATTTATAATTTCATTTTAATTAACATTGTTCATGGTGTGTATATAAAAAAAATATTACATAATGCAAAAAAGGGAGGTAGTTGATCTCTCAAGCAGATTAAAACACATGATCATGATTTGGTCAACTAAATTCCCTAAAATTAAATTTCAACATATATGTAATTTCTTGAATAAAATAAGTTATTGTGGTTTTCTATTTTTTTTTTATATAATCAGCAAATACCCAGTAAATTTAAAAAAATTGCCATAAAATAAATTCCAATCAAATTAAAAAAATTAAAAAATTATTTTTATGATACATGCGTAAAACTTGAAAATTTTTTAATTGCTGTCGTAATAACTTTTTTTTGCATAGAACATATTATAAACAATTATTTTTTCTAACGTTAATTTCAAACAATTATTATCAATGCAGATAATTACAATGAATAAACATGCACAATATGAAATATTGTTTGCGGTATTCATAAAAGATAGTAATAAATAAGATTTTATATAGACATAGAAGGAAAATATTTATATTTTTTTTGTTTCGGGTTTTTAAAATACATTTGTCAAGAGATAATGTTTTTTTGGCGATTCGAAAGATTTATATTGTGATATATATATCACAATGTTTTATTTTGAAAATAATTAAAATAATAAGACGAAAAAAATAGTAGAAGAAATAATAATAAAAGTTAATGTTGTCGTTATAGTAATTGTAATTTGGAATATCATAAATCTAAATTATATAAATCAAACTAATGTTCAATTAAGTATTGTGATTAATTGTAATTAAAATTTTAAAAATATTATTAAAATTGTATTTTTATTTTTGGAATTAAAGAAAAATAGTATAGAATAAAAAACAATTTCGAATATTGCTATTTTTAAAAAATTGTGTTTTTTCAAAGAAAAGAAAAATCACACTAAAGTTATTTATGATTAAAAACAAAGTAAAAATAGGAAGAGAAAATGTATAATAATTTTTAAAATAATAATGATAGTAAGAATGATGATGAAAATAATAAATTTATTAATAGTATTAGCAATCGAGTAATAATAATAATTTTATTTAAAATATTGGAAAAAGCTAAACTGAAGAATATTATAAAATCATTATAATTGTATTTTGGAATTTTATTTAAAAAATAATTAAGTTACTCCATTAAAGACATATATAATAATGATATATGTATATGATAGAATATATTCTACTCTATTTTTTTTTGAAAAAAAACTTATATTTTTGTCTTTTACAATTGATAACAATTTAATATAGTAAATCAAAAATAAAATTAGGAGCATTCCAAACATTTTTGCATAATACTATAAATTAGTTTTTTATGTTGGTTTCTATCAATAAATGCATGTTATTTATCTATTAAATGCACATTTTTGTAAAAGACATTCTTGTAATGATAGAAGCTAACTTGGTAATTTTCCGGTAAGAAAATAAATTGAAATTTGAGGGTTTTTCGGTAATACCATTGTAAATTAAAAACCTTTCAAAAAAATTCAAAAAGTTATTAACTATCGATAATTTGCATAGCAAATTTTTTTTTCTATTTTTTTGGTATTTGCTCTGGGAAATGAACATACCGTAAAACACTTCAACATAAATATTTATCTAAATAATTAAAGATGTATTTAATTTAATTAATTCTAATATTTATTGATATTTAATTAATTAAATAAAAATATTTAGTCCGCGTCATCTAATAAAAAAATATTAATGAGTATTAGTTAGAAAAAAAAGATTCACTTCAGTTGCTATATATATATATATAAATACACACATTTAGCAATTATAAGTTAATAGTAATAATTAAATAAACAAATCTTTACCAAAAATATTCATTTTTTTTATATGATATCAATCTCGTTATCACGATCATGGCTGTCCTGTTCCATTTCCCTAATACAATTAGTCTGGTATATATGAAACCGCGACTGTTTTTAGACAGTATTTGTGGATAGGACGTCCCTCCTAATTTCTACTAGCCTTGAAAGCTTGGTTTTAATTTATAATAGGTATCACAGGTTTTTATTTTTTAGATGTTATATTTGATTATATTTAATTTATAATACTCAGAAGATTAGAAAATATGGGGTCTAGTTTAGTATGCACAAAGGCAAAATTTTATCCTGTTGTATTTCTAATGTGCAAAAAATTAGAAAATTAAAATTTAAAATTAGAGAAATTATAAAAATGCTTTTTATTCAATGCTGCAAATAAAAGCCAATATGTGGACAAATTTCAAAATAATTTAATTTAAATTGTCTTCCGATAACTTTTTTTTTGTATTGATCAAAAAACGACCAGCAAAAAAATTAGAAACCAGTAGAAAATATGGGAAAGCGTAGAAACCTTTTATCGCTTAAATAAATTTTTTTTATAGTTTAAATTAAAAAAGCTACGTTTTTTGTCTTAAGATCAAAAAAAAAAATGTTAAAGGTTTTTTTATATAAAATTTTTCCCAGGTTGTTCATTAATTTTACCCCTATCATAAACACAAAAATCTTTAATATTATAACAAATGAATAGATTTTTTCACTATTATTTGTTTTTCATAGATGTATTTTAGTCTATAGTTAGCTTTGACTTTCCACTTCTCATCAATCTTTAATGGCAAATGGTGTTATTGGACAAAAAACGCATAGAATATTTTTCAAAGTTTTATTTATTAAATAATTATATTGATATATCTATAGATAAAAAAAAGATTACTAATTCGACTAGTTATATGTTTCTTAATTATTATATATATGATTAGAATATATTGAAAATATTTTTATGGAGAAACTTTTGTTTAATATATTGTTCTAAATAATCTTTAAACCTTTAAACAATTCAGAAATCTGTGTTAAGAGAAGTCAGTTATAAATTTTGTGTGTACGATATATTATTTTTGTTATTATTATTAGCATAATACGCTTACTTTAAAAAACGATTTTATTATTTTATGAAATAAATAATTAAATAAATCTTACAATTGAGCTAAATCAATTTTTTAAAAAATTAAAATCTACAAAACTTTAATAATTTTTTTTCACCTAAAATGCTTGCGATATTAATGCTAATGGTTCAAAATTTGTAATTAAAAATGAGAAACATTCAATTTGTATTTGTAAATCTGTAATATGCTTGGCGATTAAATATGTTAAATATCCTGTTATCTTGAACATGAAAATGATACTATTGAATCAATAAGAAACCGGTTATCGACAAAATTAGCCGGATAAAGGGGCACAATAAGATCGTTCTGTATTTATAATCCGCTATTTTTAGCTATATGATAACCCTAGAAAAATCAGAATATATTAGATAAAAAATATTTCATTTATTACATGAATTTTTGCAGGAAAACTAAGATGGACAAACGATCCTAAAAATAAAGCATAAAGAAAGCCTAAAAGATTGGTAAATTATGTCAGAAGAAAAAAGATAAAAAAATTAGTGAATAATTCCTATATTCTTCTTTTTGTTTATTTTTTTATTATTTACGCGGTGAATCCAAAAGGATTTTTTACTTGCTTTGTATATAGCTCAGGAAAAAAATACAAAAATAAAATATTGTACGAATAGAAATCGCAAATTCTCAAACGCAAATTAGTTTCCCAAATAGATTTTCACCATTCGGATGCTATCTTAAAAGAAAATCTGTGCGCCAAAAATGACAAGTCAGATGAATGAAAAAAAACTTGGATTTACTAGATTTACTGCTTAAATCAAAAAAAATAGGAAAGATGATATGTTAAAAAAAGTATTGCACAATCTGCTTATTTTATATATATTTTTTGAGTTCATAAACAGCGGTTTATGAGTACAATAATAATTTCAAAAACGCATATTTTTAAATTTGAAAGAAAAACAAATATTGAATACAAATATAGTTTTTTAGCAGTATTTAATGTTACTTGCTATCAAATACTTTAATAAAAGAGTCAAAATAATGTTTGTAACACACAGATATGATTGAGTGGTTCAGAAGAAATGCTGTATAGCTATTTATAAATTTAGGTAGTATAATTTCATTAACGTCTATTTGTTCAATTGTTGAGTACGGCAATTTGTTTAATTTTTCTAAAAACAAAATAGTAAAAATAGAATTTTTTTGCAATTTTGTAAATATTTTTGTAATATGTTAAAAGTATATTAAAAAAATGTAATATAAAGCTTTTTAGTATTAAAAATTTTCTTGAATTTTAAATGAAGCAATTTAACTCGAATTTAAATTAATTTGGAAAAATATTTTTCATTATTTATGATATTAAAATAAGAAACAATATTCATTTAATATCAAAATGTTAAAAAATATTATGCAGAACTAGCACTTCACAACATATCAGGAAAAGAACTTATTTTAATGTTGAACTTTTTGTTCAAACGCAGTATTATCAAAGATACATTGCATAAACAGATAATATAAAGTAATAAGTGAAAGAAAATTTTACAAAATATATCATATGATTCAATATTCTAAGAAATACGTTAAAATAATTATAAAAAAAATATCATTGTTTTTATTATTTTTTCTTTATTTATCATTATCTATTTTGTAAAATATCAGCTTCTTTTGCGACATTTTTATGCTCTGTAAAAATATTATTATGTTTTTTAAAAGGTTGATTGTTTTTTTTTATATTAATGCTGTACATATAATATATTTGTATAAAATTCATTAAATTATACAACATATTTTTTAAAAATTCGAAATTCTAATATTAGGAAAAAAAATCGTAAAACCCATAAAATAATATAGATGACTGTCAGACATTAATGCTACTTGATTAGGAAATATTTTTTCGACATACATAAAAAAACTGTTTGGTAATATGTCAAAATTCGACATATAGGACTTAGAGCAAATATAAAGCGATAAAAAAACGCATAAATATAAAATTACTTTGACATAATAAGAGGCATGCATTGACTAATTCATACCTTTACACAAAAAAATTCTTTAAGATTAAGCAACCGACTTAAAATAGATCAAACATTATATTAAAAAAAACAATATTTAAATGTTGCGAAATGCCTTAAAAGCATGTATTCGCTGAGCTATAAAAAATATTACAAATAGCTTATTTTATTATTAAATCTGTATATATTTTATAAAATTTAAATAGTTTTTGATTTAGGAAAAGAATAAAAATTTTATCAATACAAAAAAATGCAAATGTGAAAAAAAAATCTCAAAAAAAAACATGAATAAAAATATCAAAAAAATATCAAGAAGCAAAAGACTGATATTTCTCGAAAAGGATAACGAACTTCTATTAGACCTAGGTTACTTCGCACGCTAATAAACGCATAAAACATTAAAATAATGTAAAATCTACAAAAGATGCAAAAATTGGTTTTTTTAATAAGCGTTCTTTAGAATTGTAAGTTATGAAAAAGATTCTAAAGGTGGCTTTTTGTTTAAATAGTCTGTCGTAGGTTTTTTTGGTCTGTTTTTCTTGCATGGGAATGTTTGTACAAAATCCTATAGATATTTTTTATCAAACTTTTCACCCTTTGTTCTTTTTAAAAACCTGATGATTTCTTTAAAAACTTATTTCATGCTAAACACCTATTTTAGAATTTTGAAAAAGAGCATGAAGTGAATTGTTTTTGTAATTTCTTTAATTTAATATCATAAAACTTACCAATTTTTCTTAATTTTACAATAAATCGTAAGAATGCATCTATTTGGACCCGAATAAAAGCTGATTTAAAATTTTAATCAGATAGCTAAGCTTATACTATAGTTTTTTTTAAAAAAATCGCAAGTAAGTAATGTATAAAGTTTTTTATTTAGCATGTTGTGTTACATATGTAACAAATATTTCCCTAATGTGGAACCGAAATGTGTAATAAAACTTTTTTTGTACTTATATTATTTTTGGATTGCAGAATCATTTTATAACCATGAAACATATGTTTTTCAATAAAATACATACAAATGATGAAAAACGTAAAAAATGGTTTCTTATAGAATTTTTAAAAAAATAAATACAAAATATATTATCTTACATTCTTAAAACTTTCAAAGCTTGTTTATGCTAAATAAAATGTTTTTTTAAATATTTTGTGTGTTTTTCAATTTAATTAATTACGAATTTTATCGATTTTTGCTCTTCTAATCGAAAATAAAAAATTTTAAATTTACTTGGAAATAGTGGTAAGAATTTTTTTACATTTACAACAGTGTTTATAAATATGAACTTTGATTTTTGTTATTTCAAAAATAAAGCTAATATTGGCAATCAACTAATTTGCTTTTTAAATGCCGAATTAACGAGTGGATATACATTATAGATATACGTTGATGTGATATTATGTTTTTTTGGATATTTTTTTCTAAGATTTTCATAGTTTTAAATTGTGAAGAATCATCTAATTTAAGATTTTGAAGATTTTTCACTGATAAATAAAAAATAAAGCATATATAGCTCATTCACATAAAAAACTGCTTGCTCAACGGTATCTGTTTGATTTTTTGCCAACATAAATTCATACTTTGCGTTAGGTCAAACAATTAACAATTACTTTTATTATTTTACACTATAACACAATTCTCTCTTCCTATCAATATAAAAGATACTATGGATTATGTGTTTAAATGGGTTTGCCCACTAAATTTTATGTTCTTACATGTATTGTAAAAAAATAAACAGAACATATAATTATTATACATAACGTAAAAAAAATGTTAATTGCAATATAAGTTATTTTTTGTATTTAAATAAATATTTTAGAATGAGCGTAAATTATATGCACAGAAAACTTATTGAAATCGATTAATGTTTCTTATGTATAACAAAACGATGATTGTATCGATATATTTTTGAGAAGTAGATATTAAGACGTGAAAACGTTACAGATTTAATTCAAAAAAGCATATCGCAACAAACATAAAAAAAATTATGAAATACGTAATTATTACACGCAGAAGTAGCATTAAATCGATAAAAAAAAGGTTTTAAATATAAATATTGACTGTAAAATTTTAAAATGAAGCAACAACTAGATATCAAATACTACAAACTACGAAGAAAAAGATGACGAACAAAAAATAAAAATTTAGAAAAACATTACTACAGGCTAAGACAGAATAATATCAGAAAAGATGAGTTTTAGCTAAAATACAATCTTAAGCCGTTATCTTTATTTTATTACCATTTTATCTCTAAATAGCGTCAATATATGACAAAAATGTTTCCTAGTTCATATATAATTGACATCTATTCTAGATCAAAATTTAGTATTTAATTGCATTTGTTAAAATAAAACACACAATATCCTTAACATTAGAAAATCGCATTTACTAAGGATGTATACGAATAAAAAAAATGAAATAAGGGTTTTTTTTCTTCCAGTTTTATAATGTTTACATGTAGGATGATAAAACTCGTCTATGTAAAAATTTATTCTTTCCACGCAAATTTATTACCTAATAACAAATGTTTTAGTATAATAAAATACATTTTTTTATTATATCACAGCGAACATAAATCAAAAGAAAATTATTTAATCACTACAAATTCAATACAAAAACAGCTTACAATCCAAGAAGGATCTTTATAAAAAACGGGTGTAGGGAATTATTGCATTATGGTAATACAAAAAAGGTAAAAGTGTAAGTTAATGAGTGAATAACCGTAATAACACGTATAACCTTATTAAATTCATAATTTGTAGATATTTTATTTCTATTTATTTTTCTAAAAGTCATAACTATTACTATTTTATATTAAAATAAGGAATAATGATTTAATATTTTCCCTTTGCATATAATAATTCTAGGGTTTACGCATAAAATGTATTTAATCATTTTGTAATTGTAGATTGGCAGCTAAAGCTGATCACAAGAACAGTATTTAAATATATATTCGCTTGTTTTATTATAGTATGTTATTTTCATTTTAAAAACACATACAAGTATGTAACATATATATATTATTCACAATAATAGAATTTTTTCCGTATATATTTAACATATTTCGATATTATCTGTACAATTTATTGTTAATAAATATGAAAAATTATATATTGTAAAACAAAAAAATAAATGTTGTTTTTTTTTCGAAATATCACAGAAAAATACAAATTTTGCTAATCATTTGGTTAAAAAGCTACAATTCGTAAAAATGAGTTGTTAAAAAACGGAATAGAATAAAACCGTTGATTTATGTAAATCATTATATATCATTAACAAAACACAACCACTTTATATTTTTCTGTTGAATTTTTTTAAAAATACGTTCATATAAAAAAGGTTCAAAAATAAATATACTACTGGCAATAACATACTTTGTAAACACAATTTAAAATGTGTCATAATAAATAAATGTCTAACCTTCAGGCAAGTATACAAATAATATATTATGATTTTAATTCAATCGCTATTATAGATGTTATGATAAATTTTTAACTAACACAAGAATTAGTAATATATGCCGTGTCTAAGTATTGGATACCTTTTTGATTTTACTATCCCTTTTACTACCTTTATAACCTCCATGTCGTCTATAAAAGCATAAAAGATTTATTCGGATATGGATAAAAGAAGGCATACAATTAAGCGATAAAGAAATGCATAACAAAATCACCGACTCATCCTTGGTTCTAGAGCATAATTTACAGCAATAAACATTTTACAATATTTATTAAAACAACTATTTTCTTTAAAATATTTGCTAGCCGTATGTGTCGAATACCGTTGACCTACGGCAATATGATTCAGAATTTAGTAGTTGAGATAATAATATATACGAAATATATTTAATTTTATTACTTTTGTTTGTTTTCTTTATCGCCTCACACTATGTTATTTTTAATAAAGGTAGTCTCCACTACTGGTTTAACTGTTTCCGTTCTTTCTTCATTTGTTTTTTTAGCTCCAAAATTTTCTTTTTATTGTAGTATCCTGCTCATAAAACATTTAAAAACATAAATATAAGATATAGAGTGAGCTTTTTTTTTCAAGTAACTTTATTGGTTAAAACACATGCCTATTATACAAGTTTTTAATCATACACGCATTAGCGCTTCCGTTAGCTTCGTGCCTATACTTCATGCTAAATCCCATTAATGATTCTATGTGGGGTCGATTCCGAAGCGTTTTATAGTTTTTTATAGAAGAAATCAAAGATATCTCCGCCAGAACCAAACCAAATACTATCAAAAATTTTCGGAATACCTTGCTTGCTTAAATATAGTTAACTTCTCTTTATGCTGTTTTTTATGTGTAGAATTATGTTCGATGCAAATCATATTTTTGAAAGTCTTTAATTTGGTTATTTACTCTCATAAATTCAAATGTTTTTTTTCTGAACGTTTTTTATTTTATGTAATTTTAATCGTAATGCCTCAATATTTTATTGATCAGCAATAATATGAAATTTATGAATAAAATCAATATTGGTTTTTTAATACAGAGGAAGCATGAAAATAATTGATTTAAAGAATATATATAGTAAAATTAAACATTGATACCTGTTGAGTTTTTTTAAAATGTTACGAATAAACAATAATAATTTTTTATTAATTATCAATCTGTATAAATTCGCTAGAATAATAACAATTATTTAATCGAAAACACTTTTGTAAAGTTTATTAATTTCTTAAGTTATATCGAATAGCTATCTTTATTACATTTAATTTTAGTATATATAAAATAAATGTGTATATTTTGTGAAGGAGATATTTACCCGAATAAGTTGATTATACAACGATAAAATGTCAATTTGTGCTTATATCAAACAAAATATTATCCTATTTACTTTATTTTATGTATCTATAGTAAAATTTCCTATATTATTGAAGTCATTAGTCCGATAATTTAAATTTTTTATCTTATAGAGAACTATAAATATCAAAAATACGTTTTCGGGCAAACATATAAATTTCATAGTAAATTTATGCGTAAAAATTTGTAGATGTAAATTTTTATCCCTTCTAAATTATTAAAAAATTTCCAAACAAAAAAATATAATACATTGGATTTTAAATAATTTTCATAACAAAATTTTTACCGAAAAATCATTAAAAGATTTTTTTATGTTAGCGTAAAATAGGTTTTCTATAATAATATTGTAGAAATTCAGCCTTACAATAAATAACTATATTTATGATCAAACCATATTTACTTAAAATTTCTGATATATATGTATAAAATATAATGATAAACAGCAAGTTACTGTAGCACTAGACAGGATAAAATCAAAAAAATTAAAAATTTTTAATACTCATTTAAGAATCCGATTCGATTACCCAAAAACAAATGTATCCATTAACTTTTAATAATTATTTGCAAAAATTCTTCAGATACACTTTTTGAAAATTTATACCCACTTTTTTGAACCTATTCCACTTTCAATTCGCAGATTGTTATTATCGCACTAGCCTTGATGTCGAAATTTATCCTAAACACGTCACATAGAAATATAAAAAATAATTATTTGATTTTCCTAAAAAGCTAGAATACTCGCCGATTTCAGTACTTTTAGGTTGTTTTTTATATTCCCTTTGCTTTTATATTTCTCGATCAAACCAATAAGTTTTTTTTCTATTCCAATAACGTTTGCATCGTAAAATGCGCTTTCTATCAAAATACTGCCACTATAAAATACAAATAATTCAAAATTTACGAACTATTTTTGGCATTATTTAGGCATTTCATCAGTACGCTGAGTCATGAGTCCATCGCAGTATTTCCAATCAATGGTCTTTTAAGTAAATCAAATCTATGCATATTTCTTCCCATAGATTTACGCAAAATAGTGTTTTGTAGAGCGATTTTTTGTGACAAATATAAGTACCGATCGCTGTGGTTTATTTTTTTAATATTTGGTTCGTCAAACAAAAAAATGTTGTCTTCTATTATTTTTCTGAATTTTCGTTAAATAATTCTATATGGACTTTTGTAGCTATATTTATGCTATAACCAAAGAAATGTATTCCTTTGGGCAAAACTCAAAACCTCTTGCAAATTTGACAAATATTGAAGAGTAAAGTATGTATTCAACTTTTTTTTTGTGAATTTTATTAGAGCGATTATATCAAAACAACTTGGTATTTCGTATTTAAATTATCATCTTGTTGTTTTAAAACTTCCCTATTCTAAACAAAAATAAATTGTTTGCAGTGGCTGCTAGATGATTAAGCCATCGTTTAATCAACATCAAGAAGACAGTTCTTTTTTCTTAGTGCTGGAAATTCTGAATCCTAACGAAAAAATGTTTGATATTTTAATTAGACATATTTTATCTCTTTATTTACGAAAAAGAGTTGAAATGATGGTTTTGACAATTTCGATATTGATTCATAGTTTTTGTGATATTTGAAGTTTGATCAATTATACATAAAAATTGATTGATTCTTGATAATTGAAGGTACATATAGTACCAAAAACAAAAAAGATCAATTTTTTGATTTTCGATTTTTTTTTTCAAAATGTGATTGGTTTTATTTAATCAAAGTAAAGCTTTTTAGAGGCTTTAGAAATATATGAAATGAGAAAAATAGGCTTTATATTTTTTATAAAGTTAACCAACCGTGAGAAATCAGAAAAACCGCGAGGCTACCCAGATAAACCAACCATTGGGGGTTTCAAACTTGGTCTAGCTAAGAAAAAAAAACAAACATTATGTATTACAACACGAAAAGAAATATTACGTTATTTAATAGAAGCGTGTCAAGAAAAAAATATAAATTATAGGTAATAAATCGATTTAGATGAAAATTATTTTTAATTCAATAACTTTATATTCATAAAACACAAAAATTGCTATCACTAAAATTTATAGAATATTTATAATTGGTATAGTTATCCACCAAACGAATATTATTACTTGACTTGCCTGGTTATTTCGCATCTTAACATATTATATTTAACATTTTCGTTTTATTGCATGTTTTTTATTATTACTTGTGTTTTTGGTTTGAATAAATTCATGATTTTACCGAAAAAAAATTTATTGGTTTCAGAAAACTACTTTAACGATGCAAAAACTGCTTAAATAAAAAATCAAGCTGTTTCAATATCTTTTAATAATATAAATCAAAATTCTATTATAGGAAAACTGATCAAGCCGTCAGGCAGACCCCATAAATCCGAAAATCATAAATAAATCCTTGTCAAATATTATTATATATAAATATAGACCGCGATCCAAATATTTTTTCTTTTAGAAAAACAACTTAGTTATTAAAATATGAAATTTATAGAATTGATTGTGTAGAATTTTTGTATAGAAACAATATTTTTCAAATTGTTATAAAAATTTATATCATAAAATAACGTCTAATCATTCTTATGAATTGAATTTTTATATAATAAATCAAAAGTTGCTTTTTGAATACAAAAAATTGAACAGAGATTTATAGATATTATATTTTATATTACCACGAATAAAAAAAACAAATATGAATATATATCACACTACTCACATAAAGCGAATTTTAAAACATTTGCGCTAGTTATTTGACGGAAATCAAAATAATAAATTGAAATTCAAACATTAAATAAAAAATAGCAATAGATGTTTTTTTTAGTACAAATAAAAATTTTAAAACCAAAAAATAAAATCCCTAAAACACATCACTTTTAAATATGTTTTATATGCAATTTAATAGTTTTTGTTAGAAAAACGCAAAGGTTTGAATTTTTCGATTAAATTTCCGAACTTTAGATACAAGAAAAAAAAACACTCAACAAAAAAAAAACTGGTACTGCGAGGTACAAACCTGATGATAAACTGTTTCTTAATATATTTTATTACGAAAGTGGCTTAAGGAGCAACATAAAAGAAAAAAGAAGTTTTTTTTTGGATAAAACTAATAGGTTGTATATTTTTTTAGGTAAAAACTATATTCTTTATAAACATCCAAATACAGTCAAAAAACCAAGGCTGATATTTTTTGATACTAAATACTAAAAGAAATTCGATTTCTGTGTAGACATGACGGATTATCACAAAAACTTATTTTTTTTTTTGTAAAATAAAATGTTTTTAATTATAAATAAGCTCCTAAGTAAATTCGTTCAAAAACAAAAACTTGCATCCCCGCTGAATTATTTCTGAAATGTACACTAATCATATTTTCTAGAATAATTTGCGTATAAATGTTTTCGAGATAGATTAAATTTAAATTTGCACAATATTATATGAAACGATTACCAATATATTATTCTATCCCCTTTAAAATTCAATACAAATAATTGGATTTTTAGTCACAAAATAAACGAATTAAAACAAAACAAATGAAAGCTTAAAAAGGTTTGTTTTATTAAATTTGGTCAATCTGAGATCTAATGAAGACAATAAAAAACAAAAACAAGAAAAAATTGGGTTGAAGAAAATCATATCATGTCCATTTATAATTAATGTGTGCATATAAATGAAGTAAAGCGTAAAACTTTATTGACTCTAAAATATGTAAACCATATGTGCGCTGTTTATCGTTTATTCGTTTCTAGTGCCTTCACCGGTGTACAATATTGTTGGATAATTGTGTCTGATCAAAATTAAAAATATAATTGTTTTTTCTAAAGTGCAATTTTATTTATTATATTGTCTATTTATAGATAAAATCCTTATAATTGCACCAATAAACTACTTTATTACTAATAAAGTCGTCAGACTATTACCAATAACATTCTTCATGTATCATCAATCAAATTGAGTTTGATAATAAAAAACCACATCATTATTATAATTTTCATAGTTATCATATTTATTTATAGATAACAATATTATCGATAATAAATACCAATAAATTTTTTATTATATAAATAACTTCAATCCAACAAATATGTTTTATACCATGAGTTATATTTTGTAGTTGACAGATTTAAGGGATCTATGATAACAGAAATAAGATTTACCAAGAATAGATCTCCAGAACCAGATTCAATTTTTTTAAGCTATATATTATCGTTTTAATTCACAAAATTTTTTTTTCCTTTACAATAATAATATTTTGTTTTTCGGCTGCATTTAAAAATTTATTATTTTTATCTACGAAATTATACTGCATACAACAAATAAATTAAAAATTTTTAATGTTTCTCACTTTTTATTTACGATTTGAAAGTAAAGTAAAAAATCTATAATTTTGTATTTTATAGATCCGAAAAGACAATTAAATTATCTAAGTTAAAGTTTTAAAGCAAGAAATATTATAATTTTCTAGATTTTTAATTAATTACAGAATACTATACATCATTTCTTCTTGTTTTGTAAATTCATTCTGTTATTTTTTTGAGAAATATTGTTAATCTAGAAACAAAATATATTTTAGTTCACAAGATCCTATAAGTATATACTACCAGGCTTCAAAAACAGAATCATTTTATATAATCTTTCACTTTAATAATAGAAAAATACTAATGAAACGGAGAGGTAGTTGATCACATTAATACATCTATATATAAAAACATATAGATTCATAATATTTATTAAGAATCGATGATTTATATTTATTTTTTTACAGTAAATAGAGAACTCGTAAAATATAGAAGAAAATCCAGATTTAAAGAAAAAATAAGAACAAAGTCGTAATGGAAAACAAATCTCAAAAAGCTAAGAATTTTTTGTGTAAATGGTAGACTATCTCAAAATGATTATAAAGTGAAGGAAAACAAGCAAATTTCTTATTTCATTTGAATATAAAAATGCAAAATATTGATTGATTGCATAAATAACATTAGATTGTTGGTGCTTATTTCTTTTTAAGACAGGTTTATACTAACATTGTCGTTACATTTGCATCTTTATTTCTTCAGCTTTATGAATATAAATAAACCTTATATTATAAAGATAATATGAAAATTTTTATAAGCTCAATCTAAATGGAATCTGATTTAAAATTTTAATTTTACTCTTAACTCATAATTTTTACATTGTGGTTTTAACAAACAAGAAAAGCTACACATAAAAATATTTGGTGCTACTTAAACAAAAAACACTTTTTAAAATAGAATTATGCTTATAAAAGTATTAAATGTGTTCTCGATAGATATCTTGTAATTTTTCAAATCTATGTAAGATCATTTATTTTGCGATAATAGAATTTTAAGTTTTGACAAAGGCTGTTGCGATTTATCTGCTTAACGAAAAATATACCGCTAAAATGTATATGGTCGAACGTTTTAATGTATGGAAGAAAATTAAATCGTTACAGAAATGCAAATTTAAGGTATATTGTATTAAAAAGAATTCATGTGTACTTAATACTATAAGAAAGAATTAACACTGTGTCATAATTAGATTACAACAACAAATTATCATACTTCTTTCTGAATTATGACATCTAAATCATTAATACGACAATAAAAAAAACAGATAACTGAAAGTTCTGTCTGAAATTCAACATAACTTTCAATCATTTATAAAATTCAATATTGTAAATTTAACATTTTATAGATAGTGTATCAAAACAAGTATTTAAGACTACTATTTTGAAGTCAGTAATATGCAAAAGTAAAATAAAATTACATAAAAAATAAACATTATTTAACAAACTACCAACAATATTTTTCAATTTCATTCTTTAATTGTGGGACTCCAGTCAAAGAAATCTAGAACGCGACACACTGTAAACTTCGAATTCTTACAAGATATAGAATTTAAGCGTAAAAAAGGCTGTTCAAGTATTAAATTCTTTTCAAGATGGTAATTTTTTTATGTTTTAAACTTGAATAAATTTTTTAAAAAATCCTCAAAGTATAGTATGATCGCCAAAATTTCAACAAACATGAATACTGTATTTTAAATAGGTATTTCTTTTTCAAACATTTAAAAAACATGGAAACATCTATACGATATTGTTATTTCATTTATTACATCGAATTTTTAAGTTACAAACGCTAAATAATATCTACATCTTTTTATGTTTGTTGCTTTTAAGATTTGCAAAATTTTTTATTTATAGGAATAAATTATAAATTAAACTATAAATGTTTTTTCTATATCAATTACATGAATTTGTAATTTTTTTCTTCGTTTTTAAGATATTATTTCATATAACAATTTAACTTTAATGTATTATAAAAAAATATCATGTAGGTTATTTATTTTTCTTAAAACAAATAAAAAATGTCGTACAAAAGAATGAGACATTAAAATAGGATACAAGTTTTTTTTATTTAGAAAATAGTAGTTTACTGTTTCTGCTTGGGGTAATTTTATTAAGTATAGCTAAAATACATCTTCTACATAAAAACATGCATAGAACAACCTAAACGTACTAAATTTTTTTTAATAAAAATCCCGCAATATCCAAAAACATTTATAGACCAAATTTAAGATTCTATGAAACGTATATTTTGTATATGTTTTTTTAAAACTTCACACGAGGGATTTGAAAAATTGAATTTATTATATCTGTAATAATTTTTATATATCAAAAAATAATAGGCATATAATACTCAAAAAACATACAAGACACAGTAAACTATAAATACATTAGTTATTGCATATCATTTACGAGGAAAATTAATTTTTTGTAGACTAGATTTAGTCTATACTGTGCAAAAATATGATGTGAAGGAAGACGGATTAAAGAACATAATTGAAATATTTTCATGGATAAGACGTTTATTGTGTGTCTTAATCGTATAAGAGCGTCGTTCGGTTTTCTTGACCGCTTCAAAACCATGTTTGAGGATTTTTTTGAGTGTCAAAATTAAATTGCAAATGAGAGACCCTGTTTGAAGTGTAATGATACTTACAAAAATATTTTCTTATTTATAGTGAAAATTAGCGATGCAGCTTTTTTGAATCATTCTTATAGGATTGAACGCTGATGAGTTTATCTCTCCATTTTCAGTCGTTGTCGACTTTCTCGTTCCGCTACCGTCCTTTTTATTATTGCTTTTGTAATTCTTATAAGATAAAAAATTTATGGAAATTGAGAATTTTTAATTTAAAAAAAATATTCAAAAGAATATTTTTTCTTTTTCTAAAACATTTCAATGGATCATAAGGTCCATCTTTACATCACTAATTAATACTATGCTAAGATAAAATAGACAAAACAATATTATAACATAGAATTAGTGATAAACTAAAAAATTAATAAACATATATCGACATTTTAATTGAATAAAGTACGGAATTTTTAAGAACTTGACAAATAGATAAATAAATAAACATAAATGAAGTTTGTCGTATATATCAAAAAGTTATTAAATATATATCATAATATTCTCGTTTATATTGACTTTGAATAAATTTTTTATATATAATTATTTGCAGAAATATTGAATTTGCATCTACAAACACTATAAGTAATACAGATTACAGTTAAAAAAATGTAAAATTTATATCTTAATAATATATCGTAGTTTTTAAAGAGTTATTGCAAAATATTAGAGATATGCACAAATATATAATTTATAATACTAAACATATATAATTTCATTTTGAAATCGTAAATTACACGATTCAAAAAATCACAAATCACATATATAAATCACAGAAACAAAATACTTTCACAAATCCAATTTACTTAACCGTCAATTTTGTGATTTAATAGTACTTTCTTTGAATTTTTTAGCAAAATTTTTATTAAAAAATTGTTTTTTTGCCATAATCCTTAAATTAAGAAAATTTTCATAATGACAAAAAAGGCAGCGAAACGAGTACTTTTCTGTATGAAAACTTTGATAACGATATATGACCTCTTTTAAAAATACTCAACGAATAAAAAAAATATTTTAAATAATGAAGTTTCAAATATCTCTTATGTTATTCTTATTTTTTTTATAATGATCACATAAAGTTGATTTGTAGAAATAGACTGTAAACAACAAGCATGAAGCTTTTTTTGTAAAAAATTATCTTTTATCAATGAAATTTACACGGAAAAAAAGTTGAATCTGTTAAATACTCCGCAATATATTCAGACAGTTTTCATCTTTTTGATCAAACAAAAAAATCTTATCAAAAATACGGAATATTGATATGAGAGCAAAAAGTCTTTAAATTAAACTTAAAGCTCAGATCATTATGTCTAAAAATTTTACTTTTATAGTTTTAATTATGATTTAAATAATTTATATAAAAAAATCTTTTTTTAGCCATTAGAGTTTATGAAAACCAGATTTCCTTTTTATTAATGAAATTTTTTTAATTTTTAGTTTTCTTACAATTTTTTTTATTTGCAAAGCATATTTGTATAAGTTTTTCTGTAATAAATACATTTTTTTTCTTTCTAAACGAAATAAACTTGTAGTATGTTCGAATGAATACACAGTAAACAAAGTAAAAAAGAATCTTTGATGTCAATTGCATATAGTTTTCTATCAATGAATTTTCTGAATAATTATTATGCCGCATTCTTTATTTCTTTTTTTTTCATGGTTGCAATTATGTGATCTTTGTGCAAATAAAAAACTTTTTAGAGTTTAAAAAATGAATCTATAAAAAAAACTTCACAAAATTTCGTAATAGAGGAATCTCTTATTTTTTTCCAATGCACTAGAAATTGTTAAAATATTGTTTGCAAACTATAAATTACTTTTTAAAAACTATTTTCTCGTTTTTTTTATTTTTTAAAAATTTTATTTGTTATTATTATTTATCGTTATTTACATAGTATTACGCAGCCAATAGTCCCTAGCTATAAATTTAAAAATCTAAAAATAATCAAATTCAATAGTATTTTTTTGTATATTTTACAATGAAAAAAAGTATTTATCGTTTGAATGCTTAAACTAGATACTCGTAGTTATATTAAATAATTTTTCTGATAAATATCTTATTTTTAAGATCGAATTACATATTGTTATTTATATTTAAGAATAAATGAAAACATATAATGCTATTATAAAAGATATTTTTATAATTTTTTTATCACTGCCTTTCTAATATTTTTAACGCATAAAAATGCCTTAAATGTTAACTTCCAAACAATATTGCTTAATCAGTACAAGAAAAACACCATGGTATATCTTTTTAAAAATAAAAGTTACGTGTATAAAAATAAATTTCAATTTTTTTTCAGATCCTACAATCTGATTATAATCAGAATAACAGCGAGATTTAGTTTGAGGTAAAATTTTGTAATTTATTATAATTTTTTATGTGAAAAAACGGCAATTTTTTTTGCAAAAGAATTTGTAAAATCATATTGTCGCAATCCATATTTATTTGGTTAGAAAATTTAATATTTTTAGTTTTCTTTCAAAATTATTTAAAGATTTTTAAAGTTACCCCAAGAAGAAGATAAAACCAAATTAGAGTTATAAAGAGTCACAAACAAGACGAAAAATATATCACCAACCACTATAGAAAATATTGAGAATTTAAAAAGTCATAAAAGCTTATTAACAATGAATTTTAATAAATATAAAAACTTCAGCTTATATTTTTCTTTCCTGCATAAATATCAGCGTTCAATGGAAGAATCCGTCGTATAAAATTTCTAAAATCTAATATATACATTGATAACAAGGTAAAAATATCACAATTGTTTCGGGTATAAAGCAACACATCAATCACAAATATTCGAAACGTTATAAAATATTTATTATCCTTTTCATTTTTAAACAGATATGGATATTTGGTTATAGTTAACCTTTTCAATTTTTATTGTTTTTTAAAGGATTTTATATTTAAGTCTACAATCATGTTATCTAATTCATCGAGCAAATTAAAGAAAAACGATTTAAATTATAAGAATTACTATTTGTATTCGTTTTCAAATTATATTAAAACTAATTTTTAAATTTTTCAGAAAATTGACGTATTTCTTCCCTTAGTAGTTCTGATTTATAAATTTATAGAGATTTTAAACCTTTTATGGTTTTGTAATTTGGATAAAGCTGTCTTGCCTTTCCGCAAGAGATTTCTGGATGTAAAAACAATAAAAAATTTTAAAAACATTTTTGGCATGAGTTAAAAAGTGTTTATTTATGATTTATATTTTAAATTTTCTGATTTGAAAATTTAGCAAAAGAAAATATTTAAGATGTTACTGTATGAAAAAAGTTTACTACTACGAGCATTATTGGCGAACACAAAGAGTTTTTTGTTTTGTAATATATCAACCTCAATAGTTATTTATTTTATTTATGATGTAATTGTGAAAACATGAAAAAATTGCATGATTTAATAAATGCCTTCTCATTAAACTTTTATTACTCAAGATATATATCCGAATTAAATTTGTTTTTTTTAATATCATTTTCCGAAAAATGAAATAAATATAAAAGATTGCTGGTGTTGAAGTGTTTTTTTAATTTGGCACTATAAGGATATTTTTTATCTAAAGCGCATATATCAGATAAATAGCATGAATATAATGAAACCATTTAATCGTTATTGGAAACATTAGCATAGTATCTATACAACGTAAATTATCAATCGCAGAAAATTAACCTATGTATAAAAAGCATTGTGAGTGTGCTTTATCGAAAAAACACACGAAAATACACTATATAGTAGCATATTTTAGACGAGCTGATTTTGTTGAGAAATGAATATAGCACATCCGATAATGTAAAAAGTTATAAAACAACTTTATAGTTATGGATATTTTTAAACTAAGGATATAAATTGCTTGTTTTCTAAAAGTTTAAAAAATGTTTGTTTCACTGAGTAAAAAAATTAATATTATATATACTAAACTATGAAAGAAACAAAAAATTATATCTTTGGTTAAAATTTTCAAAAAAACCATGTATTTACAAAACGAAGCGCATTACTCAAGGGTCAAGCCTAAAAGTACAACTTTTAAAGTTTTATAAATAAAACGTTTTCTATATCATTTTATTTTGTTATATTGCAGATTGCAACAATTTCTTAATTTTTAAATCAAAAAATGCTATTTTTAAGGAATTATAACCTTGTTTCGAATGATGACATGGTACAAATTTTATAAAAGTTGCAAATCACATACAAATTCATATTCGATATA
>AFBI03000058.1:0-22292 GCA_000230595.3 Edhazardia aedis USNM 41457
CATTTGTTTAATTTCCATCACAGAATTTTATTAAAGAAATTGCTCGCTGGTAGCTAGATGAATGTGAAAATATTTTTCACTGTCGTTTTTTGTTGCATGTATATATTTTTTATTTAGATATTACCTTGATAATAGATTTCTACTAAATATTATTTCTCGTCTGTTTTAAAAGCCTTTATTTCATAAATTATTTTACTAAGTAAGTTGTCATTTCTTTATAGACGATATAATAATTTTTATCGCAATTTTACACATAAAATAGATTTTAGAAACAAACATAACGTATTTTTCACTTAGACGATTTATATATA
This sequence comes from Edhazardia aedis USNM 41457, assembly GCA_000230595.3. Lineage (NCBI taxonomy): Eukaryota > Fungi > Microsporidia > Culicosporidae > Edhazardia > Edhazardia aedis. The sequence continues at coordinate 312 of AFBI03000058.1, forward strand.
AATTTTGAAGCATGCAAGTATTTAAATTAATTTTATTTTTTTTACATAGTTAGCTTAATAATTATTGTATTTCAAAGCCTATCAACTGGCGTCGCACAAATTGTACAATGATAAAAATCACACTAGTGTAGTTTAAGATCAATTCAAAAAACACCAAAATTTGATTCTGTGTTGTAAATAGTAGCGTATATATATATATATATATGTGTATATTGTACCAAAATTATTGCTTCCACTCAACTCACAATTGAATTCTCTAGATAATAGAAATTATCACCCCATTTTTCCTCAACCTGGTTATTTAAGGCTAAAAATGCCCCAGAGCGTTGACGAACAAAGAAAAACCACAAACTATCACAGATGTTTAGAACAGAGGACAAACATATCTGATTAATATAACCCCTGGACTTGAATCAGAAATTTACTAAATAAATACATTTCAACGATAAAAAATTGTTTATTAATATCTTAATTGAACCCTCTTAAGTCAACCCAGTTATCCACAACTAGTTTTAACAGAATACACTTGTTAGCTTTCATTATACCATTTGTCTGTTCCTCTAGTTTACTGTCTTACTTTACTAATAATGTTTTTATGGTTTCAAGAAAAATAGAGAAAATATAAAGTCGATATATCAAATAAATTATTTTGTATTGTATATGTCGCACACGTTACTCTATTGTTGTTTCTTATGACAGTTTTTATTTTGAATTATATCATACGGTATGTCACCAGCAATCGGTAAGCATTGTTCTGGAAAGGTAAATAAAGGGATTTAAAATAAATAATTAAGTAAAATCGTTAAGTAATCTTTTAAAAAAATTGATCCCGTGTGGTCAATACGGCCGCTTTGTACCTATTTCCTTTATATCCTATAGCAATTCTAAGGGTCCATTATAAGGTGTGTTTGTACCTTTTTTAGTGGCATGAAAGTGTGGGATTGTTCAGGAAAAAGATCTTAATCAAAAATTAACACTTTTATGTAGTATATTACTGTATATCATAAACTATAGTTGCTTAAAACATTAAAAGTAATTCTTTATAAAAAAAATCTTATGTGTTTATTTAGTTGTATGAATAAAATAACAATTAGGTTTTTTTACAAAAAATCAAATTGCAAATGCTTTTTTTATATATAAGAATTTATTTTTTAAAAAATCAAACCAAAATAAAATAGATTTAAAGAAAAAACTATTTTTATAATTCATCATTGATTGTTATATTTTTTACATAAATTATGAAAGTTTTTCGAAAAAAGATTATTATATAAATAAAAATATTTATAGGAGACGTACTCACACTGTGTTCGATGTTAGTTGGGAAGGTTGATCAATTAACTGAATTATATTAATTCGAAAGCAATTTTTATTTAGTGTATTGTTTTCAAACCATCTTTGACTGCCGGTCAAATGATGATCCGTGATGTTTGTTTCTTGGTTCTCTTGCTTGGGTTTATTTTGATTTGTTTGTTCATTCATTTATATATGGGTAAAATTTAAGAACATTATGAAAAATGGAATTAATGTTGTGACAAAACAATCACGACAATGGGTTACAGTATGCATACATATACATACACATATATAATTACTTTTGTGTATATCAAAATATTAAATTATATATAAACAATTATTATAAAATACAAAAAATACATTTGATTTAAATTTATTTAATAATAACACTATTAATTTAAGCAAATAAAATATAAGATTATTAAAGTGCCACAATAATTTTTTTCAAAACAACATATATGGCGGATCTTCATCATCATGCTTTTTGTCATTTTGATCGTTATTAAAATCGAAAGAGGGCATACTAAAATGTTTTGGAGGCTTATTTTCATCGACACTTTTCTTGCTTGAATTAAGTTCATTTTTCTCTAAACTACTCTTTTTCTGTAATTTCAATAGAGAACCATCCAAATTTCTTTTCAAATGACTAATAGCTGGTATCTTCCGAAGTGGAGCAGGTGAAATTCCTGAAAATTCTATTTTTCTATCTGCTTCATCATTTAATTTTTGTCTCTTTGAATTAAAGATATTGTAATGGCCAAATAAATTGTTAGGCTCATTTTTCAGGCTGTTGATTTCCTTAGTTTGTCCGAGTATAGGTTCTTTTATATTCAAACCGGCTCTCATTTTTGTTAAATTGTTTTCTAGAGCTAAATGATTTTTTCCAGATGTAAATCCTAAGCTGAAAATGTGAGAAAGGAATTCTACTATGCTTTGAGTTGTAAGTTTTATATCTTTTAGATGATTCTGCGAGTTTAGTAATTCGTTTGTAAGATCGTAAATGAGCTGCTGCTGTGTTGTGAGTTCCCTGTACAAATATGCTATTTCCTCTTTCAAGGCCTTCACATCACCGATAAGACTTCTTCCTCTTTCATTTACTCTTTTTATACTGGCAAGCTGATCTTCACAGCCTTTGTAGAACAGTTTGTGATAGTACTCATCAGATTCGTCTTCAGCGCGTTTTAGCTTGAAGAAACCGTAGTGATGGAGACTTCTGATAAATGCTGTATATTCTTTTGCCTTGCTGATGTGGCCCATGGCGTTTGCCTTGAATTTTTCTTTATTGGGAATGAAGACTGTTTTCCCGTCGTTCGACCATGTTATTTCGCTGATCGAGTCGTCGTTAGTTGCGTTATACAATCTTTTTATGAACTTTTGTATTTTTCCTTTTTGCAGTGCCAAGTTCTCCATAGTGTCTTTTGTTGCGGCCATCAAATCTTGAGCCATTGAATTTATTTAATACTTTTGAAACTAGCGGTTATAATTTAAGCTGGTTATTAATATTCAATAAAACATATCAGAGGCAAGAAATATGACAACATGGAAGCAAAAAAAACATGAAATATATCCATAACAACATTTAAAGTTGGCAAATAGACTGGAAAAACAGAATTCTTATGTTTGATTCAAAAAAACGCAACGAAAGGAGAAGATTTATTTTTAGGAGAAAAAATTAATAAGCACTTTTAATAGGATATAAGGGGTAGAACATATATTTCTTCGCTCACACACAATTTGATTTTTAAATGTTTCAAATTTCACCAATAATCTAAAGAAATATATTTTTTTCTGCATAAATTGTTTTGTTAACACCTATCAAGATTCATGAAAAATATTATTGTGAATTTTCTGATCTCAAGAAATTTGTTTCTTTGCACAGTTATAATACAAAACATTTCAAAAAGAATCAACGTATTTTTAATGCTAATAATTCACTATTTCTGTTTATATAGGATGGTTTTTCTTTTTATAATATATTCGATTATGATTATTTCAGTTTGCAAATTCAAAAAAGTAAAATATTGAATATAAAACATTCTTTCATTGTAAATATTTTCAACAATTTTTACGAAATTTTCTATTTTTTAGATATCTATGAAACTAGGTATGAATTTTTTGAAATGGAAAAATCTACATGCAAAGTTTGAGAAAAAAAATTAATATTGTTATAAAATGTATATAATTTAAAAGCACAGTAATGATAGAGAAAAATTTTTGTTGAAAATCAGTCTATCTAAATCATAATTTTGATATTCAATTACTTTATCAAAATTTAAATATTATATTAGAATTCTAAAAAATACAAGAAATATAAAACACCAATAAAAAAAAGTTGATATTCAAAGTTTTAAATACGAAAAAATGCGACTATGAAGAATTATGATATAAATTTAATGCAAGATAAATAAACACAATTTGAATTGTATTTTGCGTTTACGCTTTGTTAAAAATATTTTATAATCTTTTCTGCTTACATATATAGTATTTAGAAACTTAAACTTGGTGATTTTTATAATCCAGAGTACGAAAACCCTTGAACATTCTATATTTTTTTATTATAAATCAAAATTATGAAAACACTAGACTACAAATACTAGTTTTGATATAAAAATTTTTTTTGACAAATTTAAAAGATAACTGTGCTTAAGTGTAGAGAATTTATTTTAATATAAAGACATTAGCATTGTTCGCTATTTAAAAAAAATCAATAATCAAATTCATCATTTAAACATTGCTCTTGAACATTAAAATCAATTTTCGAATTAAATATAGTGCAATCATCATTTTTTAGGATCGCCTCTTTAAAAGAATTACTTTTTAGAAACTGGCTTGATCTTTTATCAAGAATTAATAAAAAAACATAATAGCCACATAATATTAAAAAAACCAATGCTGTTAATAAAAACGCAATATAGAAAATATCTCCAACAATGTAACCAACAAATGGGAATCTCACTATATTATAGCAGCATAAAATTAAAACAGTGAATATAGTGCACAAAAAGAAGTTAAAATTGTTTGAAGCAATGCATGTATTTAGCCATGAACAATGATGATCTCTTTCTAGTATGCACGAATCACAATATCTGCAATGCGATACAAAATTATTTTTGAATACGTGGCAATCTGCACACAGTTTTTCAATAAAAACACCTTCTTTAGTTGCGATTTCTCTGGTAAGTGTTTTAGCATTCAAAAAAGTATTTATTATTGTATTTGATCCAAGTATCAGCACGTTTCGATCATACTTATTATGTTTTTGCGGTTTAACGTAACCAGGATCAATTGTCCATGTCTTGTGGAATGATATTATTGAAACCGCACATATATAAGCAACTGAAATGAGTTCACATTTGTAAGCAGAATGAAATACTACATATATTGTGTATGTTATAAGAAATGCATGTAAGGATATGGTTGCTAATAAAGTTGGCGTGATTTTCCTTCTTTCATCCTTCATAGATTTCAAAACTCCTTTTTTTCTGCTTTTTTACATAAGGTAACCAATCGATTTATTTATTACGAATTTCTAATGAAATTCAGAAATTAGATATAAGAATCAAAGCAAATATTTTTGACATTAAAAAATGTAAATTTTTTATTTTTTTGTGATATTTTAATGTTTCTTGCCATTTGTATTTTTATTTTAACCACATTTTGAATAACAAACAATTTTTATTTGCATATCAAGCGAACGTCATTTAGATAATAAAAATGAATAGAGTTGTCCAACAAAAAATCCTCTATTTATTTAGTTAACTTCCTAAAATATGGTACTATAAAAAATATTTCAAATAAGTAAAATGAAATCTAAGCAAAAAACATAAATGTTGTATATTTTTCTTAAAAAGCAATTAAACGAATATTTGAATGTCAAAAAATACCTGAGCATTAAACTAATCAATAACGTACTAAGTATTTAAAAATAACTATAATTCGATAAAAATATATACCACATATTTTCTCAACTATTTAAAATAAGATTTTTAAAAATTTACAGATTTTTTTTGATGTAAAATTTTGTTAGTATTCATAAAATTCCTTATAAAAACACAATTTTTAGATTGTAGAGAAGCCATATTTTTTTGATATAAAATTGTTGTAACATGGAAAATATTAACATCGATAGATTCGTGATAAATTTTTAAATTTCAGTCTGATCTGATATTATTTGATATTTTATATGTTTTTAATCATTTGATTTTCAATAAAACTTTATTAGTATCGATATAAAAAATTCGTAAAAATTATGTCATTTTAGAATCTTAAAAGAAATTAAATTTTCAGATAATGCCTCAATATTTCCCGTTTTTTAATTTTTAAGATTGTGATTCTGATATATATTTCCTATGTAAAAACTTATATTTTTAATTTTGTTTTTTTAGAAAAAGTTTAAATAAGTAGAATAAAAATTGCAAGGACCATTTTGATGGATAATATAGTTTATTTATTGTGAATTCTGAATAAAAAAATAGGTAAAAATGGTTATATATATTTAGCCTATAAAAATATATTTTACGAGATATAAGAATATTATTAATTAATCTAAATCTTTTAGGTTAGATTTGAAAATATCTCTATTCTAGTTAATAGAAATATCTTTAATTGCCTTTAAGTTTATCTGTGACTTTCATCAAAAATCCACTAATTTAATATTATCACTAATCGGCTTATAATCTACAGATTTATTTATAATTATTCATATCGTTCCTTTTTTTACTGCCTAATTCTAGATAATAAAAAACATTTTTTTAAGACCTGAGATAAATAAAAATATTAATAAACGATATTATTACCACAATCAATATAAAATATAAAAACATTTAACAATTAATATCTTAAAATTACTGCTTGAATTACCATTCAGATCGAACCTAATAATCTGGAAAAATATAATTAAAAATGTTTTAAATTCAGTTATAAATATAATTCATGTTAATAAATAACTCTTAAAAAATGTGTAATATTTTCATTTAATTGATAATGAAAAAAGATAATAATTAAAGAAAAACACGAAATTTTTATAAAAATGCAATTTTGAATTTTTTTTAAACATTAATTATAAATATCTGATGATTTTTATTTTTGAAAAATGTTAAATTGCTTTTTTAAAGTTATTTCAACGACAAAACTAATGTTTTTTTTAATTCTTTTGATAACATGTTGATACCGGATTTAAAAAAACCTGAATAAAAATATTTATGCTTTATCTTTAATACAAATTTTTAAATATTTTGAAATTTTTTTTTTGTTATGAAATGCAGAACGCAATTTATATTTTTAAACGTGTAATTTACATCCAATCATAAATAAATATTTAATTGCACAAAAAGATACGAAATATAAGATTCGCAAATAACATCTGTTTGCAGAATAATATCATGTTTACTTATTTTATTCGTTTAATGATTGGTTTTAATTTTTATTTTATATGAATATGTAATGTTCTCAATTTTTGTATTTAAAATAATCTAAATTATCATTTAAGTAAAATCATATCGTGCGAAGCTCTTAATGATCAAATAATAACTCTTTTATCTTTAATATATTCATTATATTTCAATATTTTTCTGATATTGACTTTTATTTCTAAAAATTTTCTTTTATTACTATTCTCATAAGAGTTGAAATAATTTATGTTTTTGCTTGGTTATCAAAATTGTAAATGTTTTTTTGTTTGCCAACATACAGTAGAGGAAACTGATTTTAAAGCGTTCTTTTATGGTAATTTATTTCTGATTGATATTGAACCAGTTTTAATATAATTTGAACTTATTCAACACATTTCGATATAATTTGATGTAAATACCATAAATGAAATACAATGAAAAATTTATGCTATAACTATAGAAGCAATCTCGTTAAAAATAATCATAAATAATTGTTCAGCAATAATTCTTATAATTTTTAAAATAATAAATTTACAATTAACTATAATATTGCATATAATAATAGAAATAAAATTTCACTCTATCATTGAATTATAGTTAACAAGTAAATGTATATCAGATGGTACCGCTGTTTTAATAGTTTGATTTTATTTATATATGTTTTCAATAACAGAATACTAGAAATTCAAAAACATATTTAGTTTGAACATGCTAATTTAGTAAATTAAAAACAATAATTCATCATATTCAATTGCTTACATTTTTTTGTTTCGTAAACACCTATAAGGGATATAAGTGCATAAATACATACCGATATTAAGCATGAAAGTTCTTTTTATCTTAACTTTCCCAAAAAAATTTTATAATTCCTGCTCATAGAGTCAATATATATGAAAAAAATATATATCAATAACATTCTATAAGTGCCTGATCATTTTTGGGTATAATGATAAAAAAATATTTGATTAAAAATTTATAAACAAATAATTTAGAAGATTATAAAATTTTTAATTGTCAGATATAAGTAAAACTATACCTTTTAAAATTTTTAGCTTTAAAATACTAAATCTACTTGAAGATGTTGCCTTGTTGTAGATTTTTATAGGAATTGTAAAGGTACTTAAAAAGAAGAAGTCGATCAAAAAAAGAGAATTTTTATAGAAAACCGTGTTATGTGTATGTCATAAATATTTCTAATCTTAATCTACTTTATTGCGTTATTTCTTTTTAATTTATCCTGACCACATAAAATATAAAGAAAAAATAGAGAAAAATCAAATTATGAACATAAAGATGCAAACAATAAACAGGTTGAACAAAGAGTTGTAAAATAATTAATCCATCAGAAAAACAACTATATTTTTTCATTGGACAATTTTTATATCCTTACTTCTGAAAGATAAAGAAAATCATGTTTTTGTTGTTTTCTTTTTGAGATTTGTCTCCTCTTTGATATTCAAAATTTTAAGAATTTATGATCAAAATCGATCAAAAATTGCTGCTTATTGGCACAAAGTTTGCAAATCATCAATTTTATAAATATATCAAATTTTTGTTCTTTTTTTATCAAAATGTGATTGGTCACATTATTAAAAAAATAAGCTAAAAAGAAGCTTTTTCAAATAAACAGATTAATAAAATGTCTTTTAAATTTTTGACAGAACCAGACGACATTGACAATTGGGAAAACTGCAAGGTCGAATCAGAAGATCCAACTCAAAGTGTAAAGTAATTCATTATTTTTTTCTTCATAGGTTAAAAATAGTAAAACACTGTTTTACTTCAAGAATAATTAACGAGGTTTGAAATCACTAAACTTCATCGAATATTTAATTTTTGTCACAACGAAAACAATATATGAGCTAAAATATCAAGGGAAATGATTTGTTTCCGCCTGTTTTATTTTAGTATGTTACATATGAACTGTATTTGAATATCTAAGGTCAAATTTTACCTTTAAATAGTCAATAAAATCTTATTTAGTTGATTATCTATATAATAAACCAATACAAATAAGAAAAAATATAAAAAACTAATATAGAAAAACAGTATCCTTTTTTTTTGTTTGAGGTTAAAATATATTTTGGTAATTTAATTGCAAAATTTTTTTTAGTGGATCTATAACTAATACTTGTTGAGATATGAAAAAAATTATATAAGTATTATATTGTTTTTTTATGTTATCATATACACAAAGACAAATACTTAAATAAAAAAATGCATCTAAAAAAAATTAATTTTAATGTATTAGTGTGTTTCTATTATTTAGTGTTTTTGCAAGTTTTTGAAAAATTAGCACTTCTTGTTTATAAAATTGTTTTTATAAATAAACAGCCATATAAAAGTGCTTTAAAATTCTTAATTTATATTTTATAATAAAACTTTGTGTATTTGTGCATCTTATTTCACTAATAGTCAAAATTATAAATTTATGTCTGAATATGCCAAAAAAATCTGTTTACTCACAATTTTGATTTAAAAAAGACAACAAATCGAAAAATAAGTTATTTTGTTATAAGAAAATCTATAGGGCCATGGAAAACCTTAAAGATTTTAAATTAGCATTTGATGGTATTTTTTATGTAATTAATAATATTTCAGCTAGCATATAATTTAAATTAAAAACAATGTTTTCTTAATTTCAATTAAGTTGTTTGTGGAATAAAAAAAATGATTTTTATGAAAATTTTGATATTCATAGATGAAGTGTAATCAGGTGCATTTGTATTTTAATTAATCATCACATGCAAACAAAATAACATTTTTGATGATTCTATATTATATTGTTCATGATATACATTATATTTGAATTCATTTAAATTCAATGATAAATCATTTTATTGTATTTAAAAAAATTGTTTGATTGAGTAAAAATTTTGTATCTTACTTACTAATATCTATCTTATTGGAAAAATCAATAACTTTTTTTTGAATGCAAAAAAATTTTGGAAAAATGCCATGAAACAAATTTTGCTGATTTTTTAATCTATTAATCAAATATATAACTTAAATAAAAATTTACTAATATTTTTACACAAATTTCGTTTTTAAAAATGACAGTTTTAACCAATCCATTTTTCCATGAATAAATATGAAATACAATTACAGCCTGATATGCTGCTAAAAGACCCTACCACAATTTCAAGTGTATAAAAATCGAAATTTTAATAAAAGAATGAAATATATAGATTATACTTTATATTTTTTGTATTTTTCAAAGAACATCAGTATAAATGTCCAGGAACATAGTCTTTGTTATTCGTATCAAACTTCATGGACAAAATCGTTGACAAAAAAATTCCTTAAATTTCTTTTAGATGTAAATGAAATGTTTTAATCATAGTTTGATAAATAGAATTTTAGCATTGATCTTTTTGCTTCTGTAGTTGGATAAAACAACGTCATAAAAAATAACAGGTTTTAAAATTACTAAAAAAATACATATAACTATAAATTTATCTCATTCGAATTGCTAGTAAACTTTTTTTTTCGCTACATATTAAAACATGTTGCACTATCATCAAAATTTTGTTCTTGATTTTTATGAAAACCACAGAATTCTTGGTTTAATTTTTTTTATGAAACGGCAACATATTTCAATATTTTTGGATAAAAAACAAATTTTGCGTTATAATAGTTGATGTTATGTAATTGTTCACAAGGTGAACATAAAAATCAATTAAAATTTTATTATGTCGTATAAGAAAAACCATAAATCAAATTGAGAATTTCAAATTTACTGCTTTTTAACCTTGGTAGATATTTTAACTAATTAAAAAAAAATTTTAAAAGTAAGAAGATTTTTGGTAAAGATAATAAACATTATTATTATTTTAATAATAAACAAAACATCATATAAAACATTAACAGGTGAAAAATGAGTATCTTTATTTGAGAAAAAAGGTTCAAGACAATATAAAATATTTTGTCATTTATGTTTAATTAAAAATTTAAGAAGATTTTTAATATTGCTAACATTTAAATAAAAACCTAGTTCTTGTTTTTCTGACATTTTTCAAACATATTGTTCTAAAATAGCTATTCAAGTTTTTAGATATCAGTAAATCACGTGCATGAAGTAAGTAATTGTTCATATATTAGATAATATTAGTACTTTTTCTTTGTATATTACCTCTTTTGTTTTAAAAAATAAAATTTCCATGGAACCCCAATGGTAGTATCCGTAAGTAATAGCAAAAATGGCTAACAGTCAGATTTAAACCGTAACTGCAAAATATCAGGTATAAGGTTTTTTACACCAGTAATAAACCTTTTATCACATGGATTAAACAAAAAAGTAACATTTTTATACAATTTAAATCTGCCATTAAATATGTGCGTAATATATATATTAGCAATCTTCGATTCATAATTGATTTAAAATTTTTTAGCATTACTATGACAAATATATACTATTTCCTTTTTTTCTATTTTGTTGCATCTAAAATACCATTTACTTTCAAAATAATACTTTTTTCATTAAAGTAAAATTTACAAATTTGCGTTGTTATTAAAAGTAAATGTTAAAACCAAAAAATTGATTATTATAAAATTTCCTAAATATATTTTTATAATGTATTTTTTTTAGTTATAAGTTATGTTTTATATCTAGTAACATGAAGATATGCATTTTTTGCATCTTCAAAACGATTCTTATATGTCTTTTTCATCTTTCTCTTTAGGGGTTTAAATAAAAACCAAGTGATATTTCGTAAAATAGAAATTTAAAATTTAAATAAATCTAGGTATATCTGTGATTTTTACATATATTAAAATACATTTTCCAATCTATGAAATAATTTATAAGTTGATTGCAAATCAAAATGTTTTTGTTTATTTATGTTTTTTATACTTATTAAAAAAATATATTTAAAAACTATATATGTTAGCAAAAACTTGAATTTTTTACATAAGATTTTTATTAACATTTATAAAGCTTTTTAACTAGATATAAGAGATAAACTTTGATTTTTTTATATAATAAAAAATATTAAAATTTTATATCAAACTGCAAAAAAACTATATGATTGTTCTCAAACAACATAAAAATTTTAACATGAATTCATTAAATGATATTTTTTAAACATACAATAATGTTTTTTCTTAAAAATTGGAATAAACTTAATATATTTATATAGAAAATATAAATTTTTAGTCTGATAATGAGTAATTTTAATCTACAGTAAAAATAATTCTTCTCACATCTAACTTCTGTTCCGTTTATTTTTTTATTAAATAACTAAAAAGCTAATTCAAAAAAATAGGGGATTATTAAAGATACTTTCTTTTATTTATAATCAATTTTTATTAGATGCTAATTTAAATATTATTAAACATTTGTTTTAAAATAAAAAAAATATTTTGCAATTTTTATTTACGGTAATTACGATCAAGAATAATTGCCTGATTTATAAAAAAAACTTTTTTTATGTTTTTTTTCATATCTATGTTTAGAACAAATCTTCATATTAAAAATCATAAGATCAACATGCATCATTTTAATGAAATTTTTCGTGATAAATATACATTTAAACATTTTAACTCTATTATGTAAATAATTATACGCTAAATTTAAAAATAAGAATAAAAGTAAAAAAAAAATTGTTTTATGCAAAAAAATTGTTAATTTTATATTTATTTATCCCTAAACTAGCTAAAATATTAGTTCTTGTAGCTTGCAGTATTATAGAATATGACGAAGATAACACAAAAAATTGATTTTTTTTGTAAACAGTATTTAAAACAAACCCTATAAATAAACCTTGCAGTAGAGATCTAACATCTAGCAAAATTTAGGCAAAGTATATCTGTTAAAATGACTTATTCTACTGAGGCAAATAGAATTCTATAGTAATTTTGTGCTTAAATACAAAATATTTTTTTCAGATCAAATCAGTATCGTTTCATGCATCAAGATTTTTTTTAAAAAATAACCCGGATGAATAACAAGTTATTCTTTGAATTTTAGAATTAATGTACAAAATAACTTAAATTTTGTCGTATAAATAAATAAATTGATTTATTTTTTTTGATATTATATAAATTCTTTTAAAAATAAAACCGTTCTTAATAAATAAAAACATAATTGTTCACGAGCGTGCTAAAGTCGTAAAACCAACAAAAAGGTAAGTCAGTACGATTATGATATAGTTACTTATAAAATCAATGCATAAATTTCGATAATCGCTGTTTTATACGTGTTTAATTGTTTTTTATATACATAAATTTTTATTTAAGCTTATTTTTTTAGTTGGTTCACACTGTCAAATACATTTTTTTTTATTTTATTCCATGTTTATTTCAATATTTTATTAACGAAATTCTTGATATTAAATAATAAGAAAAATTTTAATTTGTATATAAGATAAAATTTGCTGGTATCTGCAATATACTTTTATTTTTACCACGATCAGTCCTTTTCTCGATAAAGTAATTAAATGTTTTAATTTATTATGAAATTACATCAATATTTCAAGTTTGCTATCATAGAATGGATACGCAATACAATGATTGATACAAAAACCAAAAGACTATGTTTAAAATACAATAAAGCATGTCATATTATAAAATTTTAAAATGATACGCTAAAAAACAAATTTAAAAAATAACCTTATGTATATTGATTTTAAAACCACATTTGGCATAAATTTTTAAAATTTTGTGAAATTAGGATTTCTATAATGTTTTTTATTTTAGCGCAGTATAATAATTAGGAAATATATTTGAAGTACTGATTGATATTATCAAATGTAAATTTTAAATGTCTTTTACTTCATTATCTGGCTCTTAAAAATTAACAATACATTCAGTTTTTATTAACTATGCTTTTTCATATTCTTAAAAACATAAAAAAATACATAGCGAAAATAAATACAAAAAATGTGATTTTTTGTTAAATTTTAACAAGAAAAAAAAATTCGATGTATATAAATTCACTAAGATTGATATATATCAGTCTTCAATAATGTAACTAACTAGCTATCGAAAAAATGGATTTTTTATAAATAAAAAAAGTAAAATAAAAAATATTGATACATATCGATAATATATATTTATATAAAAATCTATACCCTATTTTCTGGTAAGAACTGTTACCATCTATATTTATTAATAAGTTTTTTTTGATAAAAAATATAATTTTACTCATCTAAACTAGATCAAAATGATTAATTTATAATAATAGAATTTTTAATTTGTTTTACTAAAAAACAACATCTATAGCATTGCTTCTAATTTGTACTTTTAACTAAAATATCTATAATTAATGGCTCATTTATTCGTTTATTTACATAAATATGTGTGTATTAAAAACAGAAAATCTGCACTAAAATTGTATTTATATTACATTGTAAAGTCAGATCGAATACAATTATAGAAAAATTGTTGAAAATAAAGTTGTTAAGTTTTTGAATTTGATTTTACATTTTATGTTAATTTTTTTTACATTAGAAAAAACCAGAGATTCCTTTTTTTGTTCGTTGTAATATATAAAACATAAAAAATTTTACTTTTTATTATGGTGTGGTAAAACACCTGCTTTGTAAATAAATTCTAAAAATTACTTTTATTATACGAAAGATAACCATTATTGATTTTGACATATTCATTGATTACATTATTGGATTTATAGTAATCTTATTCTTCCTTTCTGACCAGTTGCTGATCCTTCATCTAATATGTCGGCTAAAAATAAAAGAATTATCCAAATAAATTATTTAAGAAGAAAGAAGCAACAATAAAACTACGTAGTTAACATTTATTAATATCGTTTTTAACGATAGGTATATTTATCTGTAACCAATAAAAAAGAATAAGAGCGAAAGTAACAGAAAAACAAATTCAAATTATTTGCAAATGTCCTGTTAAAAAAAACCAAAAAAATGAGTTACAAATTAATTTTTACTTAAAAAATCATATATTTCCTGGTCACAAAAAAATATCTTTAAAACAAAAGAACCATCTTGATGTGATTTCAGTTCAAAATTTCACCAGAAAAAACACAATTCTCTCCTCAACTTTGCAAAACACATAATAAACACTATATAAAAATTCTCATGTTTTCTTTTCCTTTGTTCCGAAGATTTTTTGAAAATTAGACGATTAGTATTTATGAAATATAATAGTTTGGAAAATTTCATCTGTTTACAATGAATCATAAAAATAGATATAAATTGAAAATAATCTGGTTATTTGATTATGTAATTCTGTGCCTAGAACAAAACATTATATATCAGTTGTATTGCGCAGTGTTGGTCGAAATAATAATAATTTAATTGATTGATTTTATCAATATGTTTTTATTTTGTATTTTTCTAATTTTGAATTTTGAATTCTGTGTATTTTGATTTTCATATGTTTGATGATTTTGGCAGCGTAAAAATTAGTTTTTAATTTTTCGGTATATAATTATTTTTTAATTTTCAGGTGATTGATCAATTGGTACTATTGGTCCAATTTGATCATAAAAAAAGCTTAAATAAGCGATTTAAATAAAAATTAACGCCTTTGTAAATATTTTTAATAATTATAAAAATTCTTGCAGACCGCGAGGGCGCCTGCAATTATCCAACCCTTTCATTTATTCTGCATGCATTAATATGTAACAGATTACAATTGTTAAGAAAAAACAGTTAAGAACTGTAACAATTGAAATCTTTAAAAATGAAGATGTAAACATATACTAGAAAAATGTGTTTTACTCTTGGTATATACCTTTTAGTTTTAGACAAATATTAAATTAGCCAAAAATAGTATGTTATTGTGCAATAATCTATTGTATTTCGAAATAGTTATAATAAAAATAATGTTCCATTAGCCGATAACGGCCGATGAAGTCATTAGAAAAATATAAAAGTCAAAATATCACTTCAAATAAGACAACAGTTATATGCATTATTTTTATAAACAATTTATTTTTTTTACACATTTTTGCTTACATTTCATTTATGTGAGATAAAAAAAAACATTTGGAATAATGCCTTTTTATGTTATTAAAAAAATTAAAAATATTTATAATAAACCGTTTTTATGTTTTTTTCTAAATTTCTGGCTTTTATCTGGAAATTTTAATGCACAATTTGAATTGATCGTTTTGTAACTTTATAAACAAATCATGATTATATCAATAATTTAAACCGTCTTTGATCTACAGTTATAATTAAGAATTTTTTTGTTGTTTTGCTCAAATATTTTTGGAATAACCTTTAAATGGATAATTTCCAACCAAACAAGCATATTATGTTGTAAATTATAAAGTATAGATCAAATGTATATAAGATGTTGTCAAAGAACATCTTTATCTAGCAAATTTTCTTATGAGTATCAAATGGGAAGATAAACAGATTTACAGTATTTTTGTCATTTTTTAAATAAATGAAATCTTGTGAATGATTCAATTCATTAAAAAATTAATAAATTACTTAAACTAGAATAAAAACCTACAATAATCGACATTCAGATATTTTGCTAATTTTGATACGCTTGTGAATATGAATGGAAATGACTACTGGTAATTCTACAGATAATAGTGAAGTATACATAATGATTGAGAGAAATTTTATGATAAAACTAAAGGGCGCTGTTTATTAACGCACATTATTTTACCACCACATTTTCTATGATAAATTCTAATCTTTCATATGCTTCATATGAATTATATCTTTAAATGGATCAAATTTTTAGGAAACATAGTAATAGGATGATATTAAACATAAAAGAGGCTTTTCGATCTGTATATAAACGCTTGCTTTCATTTAAAAATCACAATAAAAAAAATTTTAATCTTAATTAAAATATTATAAAAAGATCTTGATTAAACTAGAAAAGAATTATAGTTATATAAAATGTTTTTACTCGCTAAAATTAAAACCAAAATAAGATAAAAGGTGAATATCAACATAAAAAACATTACAAAAATTAAAATTTATAGCAAATAAAAATTCATTGCTTTATATGCATACTACAACCAATGTTCTCGGCTTATTACTGTATTTTTTACATATCGTTTAGCTCGAATGTTTTGTAAAAGTGTTTTTAATAAATAAAAAATTATCGAAAAATATCTATTATTTTTATTTTATTTAAGTTTTAAAAAAATTACAAATGGCTATGGGACTTATATACATTTAACGAAAAATATTTAGAAATAAGAATTTGATATTTTTTTAATTACATAAACTATGTGGAAGGAATTATATTTTATTATTTTTTATAGATTTCATGTATACTTATCTATCATAATAATATTCAAGTCAGCTAACAGATACTTCATAGATATGCAAATATTTAAAAACAAAATTTTACTTTTATAACGATTATCAAAATAATAATTATACAAATTTCATAAAAAAAATAAAGTTTAGATTCTAAAAATACTTTTTGTAATGTTTTTTGTATAATAGATTATATATGTGAAAGTTATTTTCTTTTCGTAAAAAAATTAATGATATGGTATACTAATAAATTTTTCTACAATTTTGTTTGTCTTTCTCTTTTTTTCTTTCCGTGTACCATATATTTGATTTTATAAACTTGTTCCGCTTAAAATTTTCAGCCTAATAAGATATATTTTTGCATTCCATTTTGTATGTTTTTTTTGTTTCAAAAAAGATAATATACAATATTTACAGCACAATAATGCATATTTTTATGAGTTTTTTGTTTTAAAACTTTTTAGATTCAAAAAAATCATATATAGTATGTGAAAAGAAATCTCTGATCGCCTATTACTTTTGAATGTAAAAATATAATTTTTTTATAAAAAAAACACGCAAGAAGTGTAAAAATAATGCTATTTTTACATAACAAATGATTATAAAATTTTTTAACTGAGAAGAGGCGAAGGATAATAAATTTTAGGATAGAAATAATTTGAGAATTACTAAAATAGAAGGAAATTTAATTAAATAAGTTTTTCATCCTTCATGCATAATTGTAAACTTAAATTATTCAGACGAATCAAGAAACAAATATCGCTTTCTTTATATGTTCCAGCACTATTTTCATCATAAACATAAAACTTCATACATTATTGTAATAGTTTTATAAAACAAAATACGTTATTAATAATAATCTAATATGTCGCCTGAATAAGTAAATTTTAAAAAATTGATTTAAATCGAATTAATATTTATTGAATAATTGGGCAAGTTTCTGGAGGAACGTTTTTATCCACTGACCAACTCTGGGTCTTCTCGTAATGCTGCCACCCGTGGTTCATTGTCATTTCTTTGGGGTCTTCTCACTAGTTTCTTTTTATACTGGATTAAGTCTTTAACCCAATTATATTCTTTTGTTCTTTTCTGTTTTGTTCTTTGAACAAACGAAATTTTTTGCTAATAGCCATTCTATTTGTGGTTAAACAGGCCGTTAATTAACACTTTATGAAAAATTATATTTATTTACAAGCTTCCATGAATAAATATGGTATTTTGGAAACAAATCATGATTTTATTCGACAATGGTTCAAAGAACAGCAATATTATACAAAGAAAAAATTAGAAAAAATATTTTTCAGTATCAAAAAAATTGAATTATTAAATAATATGTGATTTCATAACTTGTTTTTCAATGCTTTATATTATAAATTTTTATGTTACGGTATTGTTTTCTGAGCCATTTATATGTGATTTTTCAAAAATTATTTTTTTATCTAATTTCTAAGGTTGACTTCAACCGGCAAAAAAAAAACAATGCTTTTCTTTCCTACATTCCACCCTAGGCCGGTAAGATTTGCGTCAAAAAAAAAGAATAAAGAGATAACCTCAACATTCGGAAGGATCACAAGTTTTTATTATTCATCTGTGCTTCTGTGGGTGCAAAAGAAGGTGAAGATATTAATTTATGAATTCTCTTTTCGATCTTATATCTGTATACTTTATCTTATGTATTTAAAAATTGGATACCAATGCCTTTGAGATGTTTATTCTGAATGGTAAAGTATTGGTACCTTCAAAATCTTTCAGAATTTAGTTTACTATATTACCAATATTTGAAACGGTTTAACATTATGATTCTTATACTTATGGTTTTTTTAACTTTTTTTAACCATATTGATTTTTTAAAAAATTAATTATACCCTTAAGAAATACAAATAAACAACCTTAAAGCTAAATTTATAATTCGAAACTTTCTATCCATATAATTGCACGTCAGAGTCAAAAATATACTACATCAAGTTTTTCCAATTTAAAATTTATACTTTTATATATTATTTGCAATTTCTAGATTAGGATATAAATAACGAACAACTTATGTGCACATATTTATGTTGTTTCGATATAAATACAGTTATCAAAGGTTAATATGTATCTGGAAAATAAGATATCTTGAAATAGATTTAATAGAAAAATCGATATTTTTGATTTTTAAGAATCATTTTATATATTCAACAATTCAATATGTTAAATTTGTGTTAAGATATTAGTGCATTTCATCAAGTTTCACATGAATATGATTATTTTTTTGCTTGACAGCTCGTGATCAAGAAAACAGAGGATTTTTTTTAAAAAAACAACTATCAACTTGTAAAGGATTAAAAAAAAGCACTTAAAATGAATTAATGAAATCGCGTTTGGAGAGAGCTGGAAGTAAACACTGGCAATAGGAAGATAATAGAGGACAAATAAAGGTAAATTTCCAATAAATTTTATTTGAAATATAAAATTAAAGAAGACCCCTTTATCAACAATTGCATGTTTTTATATTTTTTTTATATTCTTGATCTTTTGTTCAATATGTTCTCAGAAATCTTATTGCATGAAATCATGAATCAGACTCGCAGTTCGAGCCGTTACACCACGAAATTGGAACAATTATTATAAAAATGTTATAAAAATGTTTTAAAAAATATAAAGATATTATATGATAGGTAGGGCTGTTCGAGTGGTCACCCTAAACAAAAATCGATACCATGATTTAATAATATGAAAACCTCTGAAGTTAGATTTTTTCAAGATTAACTGCCTAAAACTATAATTTTGTTATCGTGTCTATGTTTTTGAAACAATATATATTAAAATATATAAGTTCCTTTTATTTATACAATAAAGACACATATATGCATCTAGAAACTATAAAAAACAGTGATAATGTAATTCTTAAGAAATCTAAACCACAATTTGTTCAAAAAAATTCAACACAGAATGACATTCTCATTTCAGATATTGTTTGTCAGATAAGTACAATGTCGTAAAAAAAGTGATGGAATTTTTTATATAACAAAAATAATTATTGAATATATATATATATTAATCTATAAATTTTTTTTAGTAAAAATGATCAAATAGTTGAATTTGATAAATTAATTAATTTATCAAAAATAATTATAAATATAGATGTAAAAAGAAGAAGTAGAAAAAAATAAGAAAACGAAATAAAAAAATCAACAGATAAAACATGATGCGACTTTTCAGGAAAATAATAATAAAACACTTAAAACCAAGATTAGTTTAAAATCAAGATTTTAATTATCATGAAATATGTAAGTTTTTGTTTCAAATGTAATTCTAAAACTCTTTCAATACGATAGAAATTTGATTGAATGAAATTATATAAAAAAACATTTTTATTTCACGAGATTTCTAATTTAAATATCAAGAATATTTTCTGCCATCGATTTTTCTATAAATTAATAATTTAAAACCTATAACTTGTTGTGTTTCTTTAATATAATTTTAAAAACATTTTATGAAGCAAAGATTAATTCTTTTTTAATTTGCTTTTCAATAAGATTGAATTAAATATTCCAAAATATACGGTAGTATAAATTAATAAAAATTTATTTAGTTTTGCGTTGATTTTTTTGAGGATAAAAATGCTAAAGGCGTCAACTTTATAAAATTTGCTTAATACAGCTGATCCATTTTTTCTATTTTATTAACCCATTACTTTTTGTAAAATGCAACAAAATATGTTTCCAACAACAATTACAAAAAAACATCGAGCTTGTTTAAGTTGTGGAATTCTTCGGACAAATGTGCAATTCAGAAAAGATGGATGCCCAAATTGCCCAGCGCTTCAGCTAAAAAACAATCCAGATAATGTTTTAGACGGAACTAGCGAGACACACAGAGGTTTAATTGGACTGGTAAATCCAGAAAAAAGTTGGGTAGCTAAATGGCAGAGATGGAGCAACAAAACCAGTGGCGCATACTGTATGATTGTTGAAGGTGAATTGCCAGATGAGCTTATATCAAGATTAGAAGAAAGCGGAAAGGAATATGTTCCAAGAAATCAAAGTTTTACACTGTAATGTTTTTCAATATGATTTAAATGTTTTTGAGGCTTGAATTTCTTATATAAATATAAGTGTAATATTTTTTTATCTAGTTTTCGTACTGTTTGAAATTTAATTTTATAAAAACAAAAAATAATTTAAAATTAAATTTTTATTATTTTTTTTTGATTATCGAAAATATCGTAGTTCATCAAAAGCCTAAAAATTTTTCTTTCTTTTTGATTTTCAAATTCTCTCTGATATGAGATACATTAAATTTCAATAATGCTATTTTACATTAATTTTATTACTACTGAATGTGAGTTAATTCATTTTGTTTTTCAAAAATATGATAACTTGTATGATTCATATCAAAAAACTATGAAAGAAAAATAACGGGATTAAACTCAACAATCCGAACACCTTCAATTAATTTTAAATTTAGATGACATTTACTTAGATTAAACAACACTGTAGATTTATCGAAAAAAAACAATAAGAATAACTTCAAAAATCAATCACTATATATCTAAAAACAATTGGAAACATTAAAACAAACTATATAATGATTTATCATGCTTTTTTTATTAATTCAAACATCGCTGACAAACTTGTCAATATTCTTTGAATAATTCGGTATATCATTTGCTAGATTTAGAATCTGGTCCAATTCATAATTTATCTGTTCGAGTTCTTTTATTAGCTCATCGATTCTCTCTTCTTCAGTTGACGTTTGCATGGCATAGTAGGGGTATGTATCCGAATGCATCGGAATCATTAATATTTCTTTATTAAAATTTAATGTTCGGATATACGATAAATTTAGAGACAGAAAATTAGCATTTTAACATTCTTTGAGAAATAATCAGAAATTTTAATGCTAAATTAAGAAATACACGAAAAATATTCAAAAAACAGATTTGTATGCTTATCACATTTCAATATAAAAAGAGAGAGGTTCAATTATGAACATTGAAATTTGAAATATTAAACAAGATGCTAAAAAAAATACGGATGTATCGAGCACGAATTATTTCATATTAAATTAAAAAAATAAATCGACAATTTAAATCGATTATGCTT
>AFBI03000058.1:22312-121415 GCA_000230595.3 Edhazardia aedis USNM 41457
CGATATTTCAAAAAACGAGGCCATGCGCATTAACATAAATTAAATATAAAATTATTATAATAATAATAATAGCTGTTAATAAATTATAAATAATTTTTATTAGTTCAATCTCACTTTTGATAAACTTGAATAATATGAGATTTTTTGTTAAACCAAGTAGGTATATATTTTAATCGACCATAGAACAAGGAAAAGTGCACAAAAATTTCTCTGTATTTTTATGTTTCTTTTTAATATTACAAAAGATACAAAAACTTGAAATGAACTGATTAATTTTGTAAGTGCTGAATTATATGATGAATATAGTAAGAAATATAGAAAAGTGTATATCTCTATTTGAATAAGGCAGTTGGATAACTTTTTAACACTAGAAATAATCAAACAAGCCTTTAATCATTTTTTAAAAAATAAAACTTATAAAAACAACAAACACTGTTTTATCCGTTCAAAAAGTAATTTTATTGACAGTTGTATGTACATTTTAATGGTATTTACCAATATAGGAATCAAATAAAGACATATTATCATATTGAAATTTTTATCTCTTCTGAGGATAGGCTTAGAAGGCTTTTCATACTGTCTTCTTGATATTTCTGTTTTTTAATCTTCCTTGCATTTTTTAGTGTCACAACTATTTATGTTTTCAGTCAATTCGGATTTTTGCAGTGATTTTGCGCACTTTTTGCTGTGCATCTGATTGTTCGAATGCAATATGCTTGTTTGATCAACAATCGTTCAAATCTCGCCAGAATATTTTGACGCACAAATCACGACATTATTTTTTTTTATTATTCCTGTTAAAAGCAGAAATACTATTGCGACAGGGAGTACAAAGCTAAATCGTTCGTATATATTTTTAAAGGGCAAGATTTTGATTCTTATGTTTATATAATTAATTGAAAAAAGAAGTTGTGACTGACCGACTTAACTGCAAAATTTTGTCAATCAAAAAAGAAAAACCTATTTTAATAGATAAATCATAAGAATATCTAATGCTGTTAATTTTTTCGAAATGCCCCTCAATGAAATTTATTTAAAAAATTTTTTAACTAGTAATTCTATTCAAAAATAAGCAATTTGATGGAGAAAAAGAGGAAAAGTCGTAGGTTAAAACAGAAGATCGGGCACAGTAAAATATTCTACAATTTAGATTTAAAATTATCAAAAAACAGTTAACTCTAAAATGAAATTCTCTCTTCTGTAATTTAAAAAATCGGTTTCTTCCCACCTTGGAAGTTCGAAAAACATTTAAAGAATGTATTTTGGTAAGTTTAAAAAATCGTTTCATAAGCATTTCAATATGAAAAGCTTGTTACGGTGGTCCGAAAATGTGTAGATCAATATATTTGTTCCTACCTAGAGTATAATTCGTGCATCATTAATATTTTAAGGAGGATAAAGTAGCTAAATAAAATATGGGTAAGTTTTCATCAATCAGTAAAAAACATTTCAAGACCAAAAACAACATATTTAAAAGAGCATATGAAAAATGAAACTATGATCTTTCTTGCTTAACTTTTTTTCATATTAATAAAAAAATACTATTTTAAATCAAGTAAAATCTAATTTATCATTTAATTATTTACTTTTTCTATTAAATGATATTAATTCTTTTATGGCGACTTCATGCATTTTTTAAATTAGACAAAATATTATTAATAATATAGTCTAATTCACCAAAGAAATATGAGCAAATTCAATTTTTGGGAATCTTCATATGTAGATAAAATATTTCTGTTTTTTTTTTGTGATTGTTACATCGATGATCTTCTGAGAATTTGATATTTTTTTGTGAAAATAAGACAACTTTTCTTTGCATTTCAATGACATATTTTTATTGATTATTTTTAATATTGTCCAGTAAACGAGGAACTTTATGCGTTTTAAAATAGAATTCTAAAATATAAAATATTTTTTGAGTTTTATATTTATTAATATATGGTTTTCTAAATGCGTTACCCTTAAAACTACTACTAGTATTACTATTATTAAAATTATTTTGTCCGATATTATTACTAATACCATATTTTATAAACCATATTCTTTGCTCATTTTTCCTCTTTTTCTTTTCTTTCTTCCACTTTTTCTTTTCTTCCTTTTTTTTCTTAAATAGTTTTTTTTATTAAAACTTCTATCTATAATATATCAACGCTTTATATTAGGAAATGGTTTTAAATTAATTACTCTTAGATAGTAAATTAACATTTAAAATTAAAACATTCTCCTCAATAATTTTATACCATTTCATTCATTGTTTTTTTTTAAAAAAAAGTATTCCTAATAAAACTAATTGTTTTAATTAAAATATGTGATAATTATATCACAAATATAAATGTTATGAAATCAAAATAGTGTATTTGAAGTATATACGATGTGAATTATCTTGAAGTATTTCTATAGAAAGGGTTGGTTGATAAGTGTCCCTCCTTTTGTGCATATTGTTGGCTTTTCGACTTATTTAAATCAATATTAAATCATGTGTATTCAAAATTCCTTCTACTTATAATGATTTTTCATAATGGTTTTGAATATAAAAAGTACTTATTTATCATCTAATATGGTTTCCATGTGGAAATAATTTGCAATAACAAGAAATTGTCTTAATTATTGAATTCAATTCAAAATAAAAAAAACACGTTTTGGGATTTACTATACAGACATAATTTTGTTTATAAGTATCTAAATATATAAAAAACATTAAAACTAGAATAAAAGCGAAAATTATTCGTTTTATATAGAGTCAAGATATTTAAACAATAATAATTTTTGATTTTTTAAAAATAAATTAAAAAAAATTTATTCGCAAAAACATTTCATAAATTATACATCGGTTAGATTTTTTCAAAAAAATGTTTCTACGTTATGAACTAACTGGTATAAAATTTTGATGTAAATAATGTTTTTTTTTGAATATGCAGATATATTTCAAGATTTATTTAATTATTAAAATTTCTTTTCGTCGTGTGAAAAATTGACTGTTTTTATGTATCTTATAATTATCATTAGCATTCGTATCAAAAGGAAAGTGAACTTTTATTATAATTTAAGTATTATTATAAAATTAAATGGTTTTTTATTTCATCTTATAACCGATATAAAATTCATAGAGGCTGTTTTCACCTATAGAAAGAATTAAAAATAAATAATATATTGTATATAAAATTTACATTCAATGATTAAAAATTGTAATAACAGTTTGTTAGCTAACAATATAAAAAAACTGTAAATTAAATTATAGATTTCAATTTAAAGTTATTAGGGATTTAAATAAAGAAATATGCATTTTGAAACACGAAAAAATGAAAATTATGATAAGCTTTCCAAATTTCTTTTAAATGGAATATTAATTATTCAATATATAAAACATGTCTTTTTACTCGTAATAAGCTGGCTTTTAATGTTTTAATAAAAATTAAAATACTTAAGCATCAAATGCTGTAGTTTGTATAGTTTGAAAAGTTTATATTTTATAAATTTATATTTTAAGCAAACTTAATATAATTATAAATATTTTGAACGTAATTATTCAAAGTTTATGCAAATAAAAACACTAACATGAAAAATAAAAAACTTAACTTACATATCAATTACGTGTAATTCAATCAAGAATTTTTTTTTGTTTTTTTTGCTCATTTATTTTATTTCTAATTGTAAAAAATACCGCAAAATAGTACTAAGAGCATTATTTGATCAATATAAATATTTGAAATATTAAACCTGCTTTTGTTAGCATATTTGTGCACATAATTCTACATAAATGAATAAAATAAGTGATATTGTTTACAGATAATTACAAAAGTAACACACCTATTCCTGGTATTACACACATTTTATCTTGTATTTATCATAGAAAAAATCGATATTTGTGAAAAAAACATATATTATCGTGCTCTTAGAATTTATTCAGAATAAATATGATGATATTGAGCCTAAGCAAAATAAAATGAATTAAATAGTTTAAAATTGTACTCTGCTTATATTAATATACCGAATATCTGAATTGAAGGAAATAACGTTTTTAATAAAAATTTTCATCTAAATTAAATTAAAAAAATTGTTTTTTGCAAAAAAAATAAGGACAGAAATAAAACAAAATATATTTTCACATTTTTCTAATGGTGATATATTATTCACAATGTTCTATTTTGGAAATAATAATTTTAAAAGACGAAAAACAATAGCAGAAGAAATGACAATAAAAGATAATGTAGTTATTGCAGTAATTTTATTTGAATTTTCATGGATCTAAATTATATAAATTAAACTTGTTGGACATAGGACACGTTAAACAAATATTCGACAACGTTTAACTCAATCAAGACATAATTTGAATCTAATGTGTCATTAATCACATTTGAAACAAATGATTAAATATTCAATTGTAATTGATTGAAAGAATACTGAAAGGTGAAATTATATTAAATTTCGGTCATTATCTGACTTAATCAAGAAGTATAAGATTTCAATCAATTTGATTGACAGATGGCTATATAAAGCCTAGCTTTCAGATTTTGATGTTAACAAGAAGAATAAAAAGATAAATAAATCCCATGGATCATTGCCTTCCAACAAAACTACTGCTTAATTAATTTTTATTTGAATGTCATAAATATTATAAAATTATATTTTTATTTTTGGAATTAAAGAAAAATATTATAAAATAAAAACCAATTTCGAATATTGCCATTTTAGAAAAGTTCTAATTTTATAGAGATAAGAAATGTTAAAAAAATTTATTTATGAGTGAAATTAAAGAAAAAGAGAAAAAAATGCACAAAAATTTTGAAAATACATAATTATAGTGGGAATAATGTTTAAATAATAGAAATACATATAATATGGTGGAAAATGTTGCTACAGTATCAATTATATTTATAAATTCAATAATAGCTTCACCAAAACACATTTAAATCATTCTAATAGTGTTTTATAATTTCATTTTAAAAAAATCTCTTTGTTCCTCCATTACAGGAAATTAATATTCGATCTTGTAAATCATATAGTTACTGCAATCTCTACTATTATTTGTAAAGTTTTTCATAATATTAGGTTAACGCTGCTGAAAGTTTAGAGATATCAAGATGTTCGAACTGTAAATATTGTAAAAGAGTACCACAAATCTATTTCTTTTTTCATTCAACTGAAGTTTCATTAGGCACATTATACTTTCATTATAATTAAAGATTTACTATTGTTCTAATTACATTAATTCAATAAACTAGTTTACACATTCTAGATCAATATTGTTTTTTTTGTTTTTTATTTCAAGCATGTTTTTTCAATATATAGTTCAACGAAATAGGTATATTTTTACTTAAAAAAATCTAAAGGATGTTCCTAGAGCGCATTATTGCTGGATTTTTTACAAAATAATAATAGTTTAGATTATTTGTAGTCTAAGATTGCGTTCCAGTAAAAAATTACTTAAAGCGAAAAAATGCAAGATTTTTCTAATAATGAAAAAATGAAAAAGATAATGTAAAAAAAGATAGCATATAAACATTTTGATGATTTTTTACTTTTTTTATCCGTAGTTATATTGAATAAAATAGAAAATAATGTGATATTTATATTTTAATTCACATTCTTAAAAAGCAGAAGTGCCATAATAACAATCTATCATAGAAATAAAAAAATTATTTGATCAATAAAATTTATAAATATTACGCATAGGATTTTATTCATACAACATAATAATCGTTTTTATAAACATAATTGTTTTCTTAGAAACATCCATTTAAAAATTATTTATACATTTTTGCAAACATAAAATATAAAATTGCACAAATTTTTCACTTTGATCTATTTTGCTTTAAATTTAATTATTTGTAGTAAAATGGTTTTTTTCTAATCAAAATAAAGCAATAACCACTAAAAAACAAAAAAATTATTCATTTTTAAAATTAGTTTTAGTTGTACTATTTTTCTATCAAATTTATTTTTTTTATATATATTTGCGTATTTTAATACATTTAGAAATGATAAAAAAAATTTATAATAATTTAGTATGCATATTTACACATTTATATGGATTTATGCAAAAGAAATCATTCAAAATAAGTTGTGCAGCCAATTTTATATGAGCAATCGATAAAAATTGTTTGATGCTGTTAAAAAAGATAATGTTTTTAATATAGAATAAAAAGCAATCTTATTTACTGTTAAGATTTTTCCCTTTTATAAATACTATCGAACTAAAATAAGAGAATTGTTGCACAAAAATCTAAAAAACGCTAAAACAATAAAAAAACATTATGTTAGAACAGCTGGCACGCATATATAAAAAAATTGCAACAATATTAAGATCGTCATTTTTATATGTTATGTACTAAAAAATGTGCAGTTTCTAATTTTAAAGTATCGACATGTGCGATTTGAATTATTTAGATGAAAAATAGTCGTTTTAAATGTTTATTCATAAGATTTCTTGTATGATTTATTTTTTATATTTTTCATATTTCTCATTTGGACATAATTTTTCATTATATAATAATTGTATGTGTTTTACTGATCTTTTATCACGGAATTTTTATTTTTTAATTACGTGCTAAATTATTCGTGATAATCATACGATATTACATGATATTTCTACTCTAGGTTACACTGATATTTTATAAATTTTCGTAGAAAATAAAAATCCTCAAAGATTCAAAACTTGGACTGTAGTCTAAGTAAACAAATACCATATTGATGCTTTTGGTTAGATTTATAGTGAGAATATTTTGAAAGACTGGACTTCCAGAGATTGAAAATTGGTAAATATCAAAAAAAAAATTTACATGTTTTTATTATGTTTATATGGATTTATTTAGCAGTTTTGTGATCAAATTGGACCATTGTACAATTTTGAAAATTGAATTTCAAACACCAAAGAATTTTTTATAAACATACTGCCTTTGTCTCCGGTCTTCCAGGAAGACTGGCGTAAAAAAAATTTAAAAATGGAAAGAAAAGTGTTTTAATTTACTAAATAAGTGTACCTAGTGCTGGGATTGGTTCTTTGGCTTGTCTTCAGGCTTCACTCTTGTGACTTTTCTTCCATCTGCTGTCTCATTATTAGTTGAGAACAACTTATCCTTTTATAGCTTCAAAGGAAGGAAGATCTGTGACTTTAGGAGGTAAAAACAATATATTGTGGAAGGAAATAGAAAAGGTTTTTTAATAGCGGAATTATTGTAGAATTCCTCATCACAAATGTGGTTTACAACACACACTTCATAATTTTTCCCTACAGGCGAAAAAAAATCAAATATAAGTGACTTCATATATTTCGATCTTCATTACCAACAAATAACTAATAAAAATATTCAAAATAAAAAATTTTTTTATCAATTACGTGTTATTTGAAATAACATGATGTTAAAATAATTTATATGATCGTATTTTAAAAAAATATACATTTTTTTATCAGTTATATATACAAATATGTGCAATGATGCAATCAAATTTAATTTCTTACATAATATTTAAAAAAAAAAGCCTTTTTAAATTTCTAATTATTGAAAACATTCAAAAAGGTTTTTTCAACTTTTATATTATAAAACACGCAATGCTGACTTTTAATATGTTGAAATATACCTTAGGAGCCTATTCTGTGGCTAAATAATAAAAAATTCTTTTCTGTGTAAAGATATACCACTAATTTTTGGCAGCATGCCTATAAATGATTTTTTTGCTTGATATGAATTTTTTTGCATCTGTTTGTTTTTGATAAAGTAATCTTAATGCATAAATATTTTTTGCAAATCATTTATTTAAAAAACACAATTTTCAACAATTTGGATTGTTTGATAATTAAAATATTGTGCATTAAATTTTAGATTAACAAATAATATTTTATAGATTTGTTTGGCAAGAATATTTAAATGAGAAATTTATTTTTTGAGTTAAAAATGAATAAATGATCTGATTTCTTGAATGGTTTTTATTGTTTTATTGTCTATAAATAGACGTTAAAGTTAAAAAAATATGTTTCAAAATGATTATAATATTACATTTTTTTATAACCAAGATGGCATATCAACAGTATCCTCTATAGGTAACATTGATAGTTTAATATTCAAAAATTTTAGGTTTTTTAACCTAAAAACATATTCTTCTATTTCTTTTTAGCTAATTTATAATAAAAAAACAAAAAAGTTTATGGGTAGTGGTATATTTTGCTTTTAAAAATATAAAATCTTAGTTTTTGTTATTGAAATTAATTTAGTAAATGATATGTTTTTTTA
Organism: Edhazardia aedis USNM 41457; assembly: GCA_000230595.3. Taxonomy (NCBI): domain Eukaryota; kingdom Fungi; phylum Microsporidia; family Culicosporidae; genus Edhazardia; species Edhazardia aedis. Next base: position 30,541 of record AFBI03000058.1, read on the forward strand.
AAAGGTCGCAAAAATAATAATATTATGTATTTGCGAAATTTGAAATATACAGTTTTTCTTTAATTGTTTATAATGAAAAAGATTTGCAATGAGTTATTTAAATTTAATTAACTTGTTCAATAAAAAATATTGAATTAATTTGTTATGAATTTTTTTAAGTAGTATAAAGCATTAGTAAAAGTAAATAACCAGATTTTGCTGAGAAAATCTTATTAGCTCTAAAAGATTCAGTTGGTTTACTATCAGACACAGTTTTTGATGCAATATGACCAACTAATTTTTTTTCGATTAGTTCGGCGCACAATAATTCAAAATGGATTGCTTTTAAATATTTAATCGGTTCTTTATATTTTTTAACATAATAAAATTGAAATTTTAAATCTTTCTATCACATTTTTTTAAAAAAAAGCATAAATATTTTCATGATTACAAAATATAATACAACGTTTATACTAAATATTTGAACTAAACCCTAGTAAAATCATCAAGATGGTTTTAACCTGAAGAGTATGTTATTTACTGTACAAAAAAATTTTTTTTATTGTCTGTGATAAAATGCATAACAATTTATATTAAATTTATTCTTTGCAATTTTAAAAATAGAAAATCTTGTATATTAAATTTCTAATTTTTAACCCGCTAAGCTTAAAAAAAATTAATGATCATTTATAAATCGTATATTTTTGTTTGTCTACTATTTTAGAACAAAAATGTGTTTTTTCAAAAGCAGGTATCTAAAAACAAAAAAGGGTAAAAAATTAGAAAAGAATTCTATAAAATTATTTTTGTACGTTTTGGTTTAGGATATTTTTAATAAAATGTACCACATAGTATTTTTCTTAAAAACTGCAAACTACGCTATATTTTTTTGCAATCAAAATAAAACATGAATAAAAATTTTAACTTTTTGTGTATTCTTTTTCGTCAAACGCAATTAAGTACCTGGAATCAGTAAACGAATCACCCTTTTTAGCATAAAAAGTTCAAATTTAGCGATTTAAATATGCACATCAGTTTTATATTTTGGATATAAAACATTTAATGTCATTTGGATTGAAAGCGTCATAAAGATTTTTTTTGTGCCATTCAGGAATAAAATGTTTTTAATAAAAACATGTTTTTAGAATTTTGTAATTTCTAATGATATTGTTTGATATTTGTCCAAGTTAAAAATATGTTAACGTTAGAATGTAAAACAAAACTTCTTTTGGTGTTGTTCGAAATTTTTCAAAAAGATAAAAATAAACTGTCACCATTATAATTTTAATTCATATTTTGTATTTTTTAACTAGTATTTTCCAAAAATTTAAACCATGATATTACATTCTGCAGGTGCTTTACACTAATTTATATGGTGAAATTGAAAGTATAATAGAGAAAAATAAAATCAAGAATTCCTTCGGCAAACTTACATTAAAAATGAGAAATAGTTTTTAATAAGTCTTTAAATTTGTAAATTTAGTTATTTTTTCATATAATAATTAATTAATTTCGTCCTAAAAGGAGGAATAGTGACCTTTTCATTGATTTATATAATTTATTTTTTTCTATTTAATTTTTTGTTATTTTGTAATGTTTACTTGTTTAAAACATTTAAAAATACTACAGTTTATATAAATGAGAAAATGAGATACAATAGATTAAAAAAATTCTTAATAGTAATTTTGGTGACATATTCAGTGTATTTATCTATAAATATCAAATAATATAGCTATTTTGTGAAGAAATTTGAATATTTTTACAACTGTGTGAATTTTTTTAAAAAATATGTTTTTGTTCCTTGTTGTTATACTAGATACTTAACGTAAAGTCATGTATTTTTAAAATTCTCTTTCATTATCATAGATACTTGTTACTATCGGATTGTGTACCTATTTGAAAATTGTGGAAACCTACAGCTTAATAATTTTTCTTATTCAGAAAAATACTTTTTAATCAATAAATATTGTTTTCTTAATGTAGCTTTTGTAATTTAAAAAAAATATTCAATTTTAGAAAGGTTGAAATATAAAAATGTGGTATATTTGCGGCATATAAACAGATAAAAATGACTGATTTAAATTTTTTTAAAAAAACCAATTTAAATACAAAACGATCTGGTATTATTGCTTAAATATTAAAATTTTATACACTGAATTTGTAGAAATGTATACTTAGCATGCTCAGTGCTTCGATTTTTTTTGTCAAGATATGTGTTTTAGGGGTTCAATACCTTTATGCAACATTTTTTAAGTGAAAAAATTAAAAAATAAGATCAAAAAAATATGATTTTTTGCTATACGAAAGGCCATAATAACATACAACAATTTGTTCGGAAAAAAATCATTTTTGTGAAAAATTGTCTAAAATACACTAATAATCTAATTTTAATACATACTAAATGATAAAATTTATATAAAAAATCGTAATTTGATCTAAAAATGTATTTGAATAGGAAATTGACGTTTATAAAATGTTAAAATATTCAATAAACATTCAAAATGGTTTTTTAAAAAATTTTTGTGTCCTGTAAAGAAGGAACACTGTTTGTTTTAAAAAACAAATTCTAAAAGATTAGAAATGTTTTTGTTGATATATTTAAGATTGTTATTACTAAAATGATTACTAATAATATGATTACTACTAAAATTATTGCTACTAAAATTATTGCTACTAAAATTATTGCTACTAATATGATTACTACTAACATAATTGCTACTACTATTATTACTACTACTAAAGTTATTTTTATTATGCAACATTCTCCTTTTTCTTTTTTTCTTTTTTTACTTAAATAACTTTTTGTGATTTTTCTTATCTCTAAAAAATCACAAAAAGGTTCAAATATAGAAATATTTTATATTAATTTTTTACATATACTTATTTCTTTAATTTTAAAAATGAAATTAGTTTCACAAAACTAAAAACATAAATTTATTTTTAGAATGTTAAAATATATAAATTATAAACACACTTCTTTAATAACTAACATTAAAATATTAAATATATGTGATACTGTATATCACATTTTGAATAACAACATCCTTTTCTAATTTTAATGGCGTAAAGAATTTCGTTGCATTCAAAAATAGAATTTTGAGGTGTTTAGTAACACATTAAATGAAAAAATAAATTTCATTCTTTAAAGCTTATTACACGTAGAAAAATATATCATAAAAGTTTTAAAAATGTGGAAATTTTTTAATAAGAGCAAAAAATATGTAAAAGACTGTTTTTGTAAATATATTTTAGTATTTGTTGTTTAAATTGTTGTCTTTTTTACACAATTAAAAATTTTCCCATTTTTTTGAATTAAATTGTGCATAATTTGAGCTTTTAATATATTTTTCAAAGTAATCTATATTTTTCTAGATATTATCTGTGTTTACGAATTATTGTGCCAATATAGAAACACAAATTTAATATTTATATAGAAGGTGTTTTTATACACTTAATAACTGAATGATCTCACTATAAAATCACCAAAAAAGTTCTATTTGAATAAAAGGTACATTTGGCTGCCGTTCAGTTAGTTAGTTTGTAATTTATCGACAAGAGAGAGAAAACAAGTTTATTATTGTTGGATAATTAAAATTAATCATGATCTAAATTATAATTTTGTTTCCTGAAAGACATGTTTATTTTATTTCCAGTCTATTTATAGACAAAATCAATATTCAAGCACCAATCACATTAAAAATTTAAATAACAATCTTTATCAATTATCTATTATAATTAATATTTGAAATCAAAAATATTAACAAATAAATTGCTTATCTATATATTTAAACTAAATAAACATTTATAAATAAATCTCAACCTTATCATTTAATTCATTCGCTTTTCTTTATTTGACCAATTAAAAAAGAAACAAAACAATTTTTATATTTGCAAAGGCGGCTTCAACCCAACAATGATATTCAAAAATTTTCTAATTTCATAAATTTTATTTATACTTGTATAAATAGAAAAAAATACTATTTTGAATAGCTTTTTGATGTATATAACTGATAAATGGCAACTTTTATGAAATATAGTTTATTTATCATTTACAAACATATTAAAAAATTATTTTAATAATGCATTGATATTCCCATGGAATTTTTACTATTTACAGTTTCCATTAGATAGGATAAGTAGCATATTATTTATGTTTCTATTTTTATTTATTAAAGCTTGTTTGCTGAAATAATATCTTAGAACAATTATTTTTGTTAAATTGATTTTTTATTTTTTTGTTTGAGACTGATTTATTTCAGCTAATTTTTCATTAATGTGATCAAAATACTGAATTCTAAGATGAGTTTGAAATAGCACGAGCTATAAGAAACTTAGCCATTATAAAAAAAAGCAACAATAACATTAAATTTTTGAATTTTTTGAAATGTTTTATTTTGAAGAAATCTAAAAACATTTCAGTTCTACTTAGCAACTGTTCTATATTTTTCAAAGAAAGCTAAAAAAACATTTAGTTGGAAGGTACCGTGGTGCTGTACGCAAAATTTGACTTTTTTATAATGCTAAATTTCATATCACATTTAATTTATATATACGAATATAATATATAGCCAATCTAAAAAAACAACTTTTAGCTATAAAATGTTATCTTTCAATAGCTGAAGTAATCTTTTGCTGATTAAAACCATAAAAATTATCATCTTAACGAATCTCGAATTTCAATAAGAGGTTTAGGTCTTTATCTTCTTTTATACATTTTGTATCAGATTTTTTGCAAAATTAAAAACGTTATCTGACAACAGTGGGCAATATTTTTATTTATATTGTTTTAAAAAGTATAAAAGTAATTTAAATAACAATTCAAGATCATAAAAGACGAAGTATTTGCAATTTGCAAAAAAAAATTACTAAAAAGTTAATTGCGCTCTAAATTTAAGTCGAAAAAATAACGGAAAAATTCAGACCCTATTACAAAATAATAAATTGAATGTGTTTGACCAATTTTTTTTTGGTGAAAATGTGTATAAAGACAATAACTTTAATTTTATATTATTTCATTATTAGAAGCAAATCTTGATAATAAATTATTATACAATTTTTTGATCTAAAATTGTGAAATTAGATTTTGTAAATATATTTTACAAAACAGGAATTTCCGTAATAATAAATACAAATATGAATCAAAGTTGATAAATTCAGAAAGTGTAAATTTAAAAAATTTAATTAAAGTTAATTTCTGCCATACACAATATTTTGTCGATGGTTTTTTCAAAAATAAAAAAGCTTCATACAACGTTTTGAATCATACAGTTTTCAGCGGTAATTTTCAATATAATAGCTCTACTTTCAATTTTTTTTTATTTTGCAGAAATCTTCATGTTGCCGGTTTGTTTATTTTTGGAATCAGTCAATGGAAATTTTGCGTATTTATATAAAAAGTGGTTTAAACAGATTGATATAAACAGGGATTTGGCATAAAAGTATGAACTTTAATTATATGAAAGAAGACAGAATTTATTAAGAATATATTTTTCTCGTTAGAAAAAAGTGCAAAAAAATTGGTTCTATTTAATTTGAATATCTAAAAACACGAATATTTGCAATTCAGTTCGATTTTTATAATAAAAATTTATATATCAAATTTAGTGCCTGAGACATTCTTTTTTTTGATTCTAGTGGTAACAAATAAACATTACTACTTATACGAATTCAAAATTTAGGCGTCAAAAACACTTTATAAAAAATTAAACACAATTTTTCAAAAAATTTGAGTGCGGTATTCATTTTAAACAAAGTTATTTAGAGAATTTAATCATTTTTTTAGTAATTTTATTTGACCAACATATATAAAATAATATGCAAATTTGTTGAGACAACTCTGAAACTATTTTACATTCATAATTTAGTAGATTATTCATAGAAAAGACGTAACTTTACAAATTAGTATTAATATTATATTTTTTAATGCAAAATATGATGGATTGTTTATAGATTGTTTTAAATATTTTTTAAAAATTATTATTAATCGATATTTTTATACAATTTTAATAATATAACTATTCTACAAGAGTTTAGAAATTCACAAAATTCCGTGTTATATATAATTTTCTTCATAAACTTTTTTGTTTTTTTTCTTACTTTACAGCAAAATTACATATTTCTAAAACATTTATAACTTGAGATGCTTCAACAAAAGAAAAATTTTAAGATCATAGCGTAATTTTTTAGAACCTACATCATTTAGAATGAAAAAGCAAATTTCAAAATTTCAAAACTTCATAATTTCTGTTTTAAATCAATTTTTTTGACAGCTGCAATAGAATTATTTTTTGAACTTTTATAAATGTGGTAATCTTTAATTTAGAGACATAGAATGTTTTTTTTTTTAATTTTAATAATGAGTTTTATAAGAAAAAAGATTTTTTTTCATAAATTAGAAATTGTAAATTTTTATGTTTGATGGGATATAAAATTTATTTAAATTAATGTAAATTGATGGTTATCAAGTAGGTTTTATCTAATATTTTATTGCAGCGAAATAAATCAATCTTCTTTATGATTTAATTTTGTTTAGTAAATGATTGTATTGAAACATGAAACATTAAGATATGGTAAACAAATCACAAGGATCGATAAATTTTACTTACGAGAAGAAAAAATAGTTGGAGAAAGAAACAAAGAAACTCCACAAAGATGCAACTTCGCAAAAATATTGATTTGAACATGATTGTACAGTCAATTCCAAGTTTAATAATATCACTTATTGGTTTGACGCTAAGCGGTCGGAAATTAGACATTGAGCAGATGCAAGAATTTGCAAACAAATTTCCGATTCTTTTGCTTTCTAATTGCATGCTGACATTCAAAGGGAATGCAGAACTTATATTTGCTATGCACCTGTCATCTTTTTCCCAAATTAAAAATTTGAATTCGATGCATTATATAAGGTATGCTTTTGACAATTCATGCTTAGTTTTAGCGCAATCTATTGTGATTGGATTGTCTGTTGGGATATTAGGGTTTGCTAGAAATGTCATTTTGAATGTGTACGATATCCAATTTTTGTCGCACATTGCGTTTATTTGCCTTTTTTCGGCATTTCTGTCATCTTTAGCGATTATTACAATGCTTATACCTTCTGTTTTGATAGCTGTGAGAATTGGTGCGAATCCCGACAACATTGTGTTGCCAGTTATATCTTCTTTCGGTGATTTTCTTGATATATTAATTTTGATATATTCTATTAAAAAGTTTCAATATATGGATACTATATATAGTAATTTATGGACCATATCCATATTATTACTGCTGCCGATTCTGGTTTATATATCAGTTGCAAGTGAATATAGGGTTCCTATACAATCTTTCTATATATTGGTTATTACGTATGTGTTGAGCACAACCAGTAGCTACATGGTGCAGTTTTTATCTAAGAAGCATCTGCTTCTAGCCTCTTCAACACCAATATTCTGTGGCCTAACCGGATCAATAACGTATATATATCTTAATAAGAGAATAACTTCGATGCAAAACTTGACACCGCATAACAGAAAAAGAAGTTATTTGACATTGATTTTTACATCAATAATAATTACATGCATAACTATCGGAATGTTGCCTTTGATTGGAATACACACCAAGAAAACCTTTGGTATGCTTTTTATATTTGGTTTTATAGTAAGTGTGTGTTTTTTGATGAGGATTGTTGAGGTTATTCTTAAGTTTTATACTGAAGATGCAACAAATGTAGGTGTAGTTTCTTTGCCTTTGATTACTTCAATCTCTGATTTCATAGGTAGTCTGATTTTAATATTTGCGAGTATCACAGTATATGGATATAGATGAGTATATAATATATTTTTAGATTGTTGCTGTTTACCCAATAATTTTTATCATATAATTTGGATGATAATTTATTGTGGTTTTAATTAAATCGAATAGTTTGAAAGGCATTGTTTTTTTATCAAAGTACTTCTATTTCTTATTATATTTATATCAATTATCATATTTGCAATAAACTTTACATGTTTGATTGTGTTAAAATTTATTAGTAATTATCTTATAAATATAAATATATATTATGTGTTCGATTTTTTTTCTGTGTCTTTACAATATTAAAATTTCAAAATTTAAAGGATATAGGTAAGATTTATACCTATTTCATATGTTTTATCTTTTTTTTTTGATTAAATTGACTTTTGTTAGATTTGAACAGATAAAAATAATTTTGAGCTCATATAAATTTCAAATAAATTGACGGGTTTTTTCGAAATAAATTATGTTGCACTGCAATAATCCGCATTTTTTTACGTTTCAAGTTAAATAATTGGTCAAATCAGTTGATTTTTAAACCGCTCTTTTTCTATTTGAATTGTAATTGGCTTATTATAAAACAATAATCATAATATTTTTTGTAATTAAAAAGATTTTTGATTAAAAATTTCAAATAAATACCTGCGAATAATATTTTATTTTCTTCTTGAAGATTTATATAATTTATTTCAAAAAGATTAAATAATTAAAATACAATTTTTTTCCAGTAAATTTTTAAAATATCATTTAAAATTTGTACTAAAATAAAAAAATTTAGTTTTAAAATTATAACCTTTTGAAGATATAACAAGAAGTGATAATCTAAATAAACCAATTGCAGAATGTAGTAATTTAAGAAGATTTATTATATACGTTTGAATACTGCAAAAAAGTCAATAATTTTTTGCAATCATTATCATCATTTCACAATTGTTTATTTATTTTCTTTACGATTTTTGTGTGTAACTTTTTGAGAAGTAACTGTTTTTTTAAAAAATATCATTGATGTAGAAAAAAAGAAATTTCTCACTGTATTTTACAACCAATTAATCAAATAGTCTTATTTTAAACATAAGATTTCTTGAATTCAATTGCAATATACAAACGAAATTCTACAAAACAAATAAAAAATTATTTATGAAATATAAGCATAAAATATTTTAATTAAATTTGTTACTAACTTGTAATAACAAAATTTTAATAGTATAAAAATCTACAAAAACCAAATCGAATGTAAAAACTGATCATATATAAATGAAATGATTTGTATTTGGTGTTTATTTGAAAATTGAATAAAAATCGAAAAAGAGTCAAAATTTAAAAAAAAACTGTTTTTTAAGATTTAAATTCTCAAAATAACAAATATAATATTCTTTTTATCTGAATAACTTTGAAATCTTTAGAATTATACATTTGAAAGATGTTATAAAAAATATGTTAAAAATATGTTTTTCTTACTTGTTGTATGCCAACATACACTAGAGAAAACTAATTTTAAATTGTTCTTTTATGATAATTTATTCCTGATTGATATTGAACCAGTTTTAATATAATTTGAACTGATTTAACACAATTCAATATAATTTGATGTAATTGCCATAAACGAATTACATTAAAAGAGTTATGCTAAAACTATAAAAACAATTTTGTTAAAAATGATATAAATAAATGTTCAGGAATAATCCTTATTATTTTAAAATAATAAAATTAAAAATAACTATAATATTGCATATAATAATAGAAATTAACCAATTCTATTATTGAATTATGTTTAACAAGTAAATGGATATATGATGGATACCGCATTACCATTTTTTTATTCATGAATTTAAATATAAAACCAATCAGAATTAAGATTCATTTCGAATTTTATGTAAAAAAAGGTATTTAAACAATTTATAGCCAAAAAACTTTTTGATAACTTGTTTCTCTAACCAGAAGAGTGTAAATAAAAAGTTAATTTCTGCGAATTGGATTTCTTTATCAAAAACAGATCTCAAGAAAAGGCAACTTATATTTATGATACAAACAAAAAATAATATTTATCTTAAAACTATAAAACACCATTTGCAGATAATAATTTTTTTTATTTGTCATTTTTGAAATGTACTTCACGTAGGTGTAAAAACAACTTATTTCTTGTATCAAACTTTTGCTTACAATATGAACATTTTAATAGCTGTGCTGGTTCATTTCCGGTTATTTCAACTTTTTTTTTAAAAACTTTTTTGTTTTTCTTACCTTTTAAATTATTATTAGAAGATTTTTTATTGTTAGTTGAATCAAATGTAATTTTTTGATCAAAAGACGTGGTTTTGTGATGTTGGGTATTTTCTGTCTCTTTATTTATTTGTTCTATCTTTAATTCAGAATTTTTAGTCAGTGAAATTTTTTCTAACTTTTCTATCATTTCAGAATGATTTTTTTTAGTGCTTGAAACATTGTTTTCACTTCTATTTAACGATAGATCATCCTCTTGAATATTACTCTGTGAATTATTTGTATTCAAAATGATTTTATCTACATATAGTTTTTCTTCCTGTTTTTTTTTATTTAATTTTCTCGCTTCCTCTAAAATTTCAGCTGTTTTTTGAGATTTCATGACATCCTCGATGATTTTATCATAGTCTATGTTTGAATCTTCTATGATGCTTTTGTCTTTTTCACAATTAACAGTATAATCTCTCGCTTCATCAAAAACATTATTTTCTTTTTTATCAAATATATCAGAAATGTGTCCTGAAGTACTTTTATTGGGCTCCAAATCGAAATTTTCATTTTGATCAAATTCCATGCCATTCTTCTGTTCATTTGTGAATGAAGCTAATTCCTCTTCTAAATTTTCATCGCTTTCAAGTGAATTGTCAGCAGGTTTTCCTTTTTCTAGCCAATCAAATTCATCGTCACTGTTTTTTTCTTTGTTATCGTCCCAATGCTTCAAAATCTCTTCAATATCCAAGTCTTCCAAGTTTTTTTTGAGACATTTTTGCTTGTGTTTTGAACTTTTTACATGTGTTATGACAGTATTCTTGCTATTATATCCTTTTCCACAAGCATCACAGTAAAATGCATACTGCTCTGCGTCCTTCTTTTTTCTTATCTTGGTTTTTACTGGTTTTTCGATTATCAGCGGAACAAAAACAGGTGCCTTCAAATTTTTCTTGATTCTTGGATCAAATTTTGTCAATAATCTGCACATATTGCGCACACCAATATTGTACTCGTTTCTCTTTGCTGCTGCGTCTTTTAAAACCCAATACCTGCCCGAACTTTTATCAACCAATTTCGTAAAATCAATCCTCGTTTTGAACGTTTTATAATACTCGTAAAATTTATCAACATTCTTCGTGTTTTCGTCGCCAAATTTCGGCATAACTACACGCGGATCGTATATACTTTCATTGTCAATAATAATCTGCACAACATCGTTAATCTTCTTGTAAAAATCTTTCGTGCCCAGGTTGCGCAAAATTTTGGCGTCATAATACCCAAAATCAATAATCACTGGCTGCTTAGCTGGAATCTTAGCTGGATTGTGTATATTTTCAATTAATACGTTGTATGCATTAATAATTTTCGCTGTTATTTCATTGGTGTCTTGCTTTGTTTTGTCGGGATGGTATTTTAGCATAAGAATCGCAAATTTTCTTTTGATTTCACTTTCCGTGCAGCCAGGCTTTAATCCCATAATTTCATACGGCGTTTCGGGTGCATTGTTTAGTTTTGAAAAGCTGTTGCCCATGGCCCTTCTTTTTCAATAAAATTTTAAAAGCTTTCTTTGTGAAACAAAATAAGTTTTCGAAACTTTTTTTTCCTAAATTTTTGTTTCAATTGCTAGATCTTCACTATAATATTTGTAATTTTTTTAATAAATCAGCATGTTCTGCATTTATAAACACATTCGGTTTTAAATATATTATTATCGGACAGACTTTTTAGTATATCAAAAAAATCTTGAACATTATTTTATCTTAAATAAATTAAAAACACATAATTTTTATATTTTTCTTTTGTTTCTAACTTGCTTTAATATTTTTTGTATATTTTTAACAAGTAAAGAATCTTGTAATCTTTTCATTATAATTAATTACCATTAATTAACTGTCAAGTATTTTGTTCACAAACTGCAAAGATTAAAGTTTTTATCATCTATCGACATGTTAGATGTATAGGCTAGTTATTTTTGTTACATTGTATCATTTTTTTCTTTAAATATTTCATATAGGTTGAAATTTCTTAAAAATTATTTTTAAAAATAATTATTTTGTGTAATATCATTATCGGATTTTTTTATAACATAATCAATATATAGAATATTTTATATCAAGCTATTACCAAATTTATCATTTTTTGCTTTAAATATTTCATATAGGTTCTAATTTCTTAAAAATTATTTTTAAAAATAATTATTTTGTGTAATATCATTTTCAGATTTTTTTATAACATAATCAATATATAGAATATTTTATATCAACCTATTACCAAATTTATCTATTTCTTTCATAGTAAACAACTTTTATGTCAAATTTATAACAAACCTTGTTATTATGTTTTTCTATAGAAAATCAGTAAATTAAAAATATTTAAGTGTTCTATTCTATACTTTAAATTGAGCAAAAAACTTGCAGAATTGCTTATTATTAAATTAAAATGTATGTGCTCTTATATATATGATCCTTTAATTAATAAAAAATTCAAAGTTTTAGTCGGTTCGGTTCATTACCAATAAAAATATTCACATTTTATTTTTTAAAAAAATGAAAGGTAAAATGATAAATTTGCTTTTTATCTATTTACTTACTAACTATATATATAATCAGTAAAAAAAAACAAAAATAATTAAATTCTCATGAAATTTTGATTTTAAAGTAATCTTTATTAGTTAACTTAAAAATGATTGCGGCCTTTTGCGGTATCACATATTAAAACGCTAGTAAAATTAATTATTTTTAATCAAATACATTGCTTTGATATTTAGATAACTTTTTGTGTTTCTTTCTGTCGAAATATTTTTCATGGATAATCAAGTCAATAATTATATATTCAGAAACACCCAATAAATAAAAGTGATTCATGATCAAGAAGTAACAAATGAAAAAGCCTACAAACAAATAGCGATGCAAAAGAGTCTGACCAATTACGCAAGTTTTTAACATTATTCGGTTTAATAAATCATTTTTATCAAAATATTCTTATGTTTTTTTCACAAAACCGATTACCACTCAGCTTATGATTCCAATAGTTTTATATGGTAGTATGACACATGTTATTTGCTAATAAAACCACTAAAGCGCTTAATATAATAACATAAAATAGAATACAGTAGATTCAATATTTTATAGCTATCTTAATGAATAATTATAAATCTTCAATGCAGAATTGTATTCTAGTTTATAACTTTGCATTTTTTACAGAATGATGTTTGTTATTTCATTGCACAGTACAGTTTTATCAGACATATAAAAGCTTTAAATTACATTACATCATTAAGCACTCGAATATCCATATAGACTTGATTCATAAAAAATTTTTATAAAAATTACAAATATATATGAACAGTACTAAACCCATTCTTTTGTACTTAAAAAACAAAAGTAATAATACTCAAAAACTTTTCTAATTTTTTAATTATGTAAACATAAAATATTTGTGCACCATGATATACATTATAGAAAAAGTAATTTATGGCATCCATAATTTAAATTTTACCTTCATATTAGAGATACCATTTTTCTGCTGATATTTTTAATTTTTTTTTAAAATTACATATAAACATTATTTTTACGTATATATTCAAAACGCATGATACATAATTTTTTTAAAACTTTTTTTAAAAGATCTTTAAAACACACAAACACTGTTTAACTAAAAATGAATTTTATGAAAAATTGAATAATTTAATTTAGAAATTTTTGTTTAAGCAAACTTATAATGAATATATATAACTCTTGATAAATGTGTGCATTCTCATTTAATATTCGCATTTTTAAAAATTGACATAAATAAAAATAATTGTTGTTTTTTTAACAACATAAGTTATTATACCACGCTTTTTACGAAAGAATTTTTTTTTTTCAGGAATTTAAGCAAACATTCTGATTCAATAAACACGTTTACATTGAACTTTAAATGTTTTTTTTCATTCTTTTTTGATATTTAAATTATAAAATTATTTAAGCATTCATAGAAACAACATCAAACGAAAATAAACAAAAAAAACGGTCATATAAGCTGTTACAAAGAAAATCTTAATAATATCTAAATAACGGTATTTTCTTTTATTTTTCTGAATATAGCTTGAAAAAGTCTTATTAGCCCTGAAACAAAATTTAAACCAGCATTTTATAGTATTTATATACAAAATAGAAGCATGAGCTTTGTACTGTGTAAAATATTGTGCAGACAGAATTCTTTTTATGTGTAAGGTTTTTCATTTTCATTTATATGTTCTTAATATGTATACATACACATATATAAAGATCGAAGATAAAAAAATTTATGTGTTAATATTTTTTGTGTGTATATTTAAATTTTTTTCACGTGTAATTGTATGTTTTAAAACAGTTTTTTAAGAATTATAAATATAAAATTGTAACAGTTACATTTTTTTAATGTTTTATAATGGCAATAAGATAAAAGATAGCGGAAAATCAAAGTTTTTATAACCTTATTTCTATTATATTTTGCTAAATAGAATAAATTTCTAAAAAATAAGAATTAAATCAAAACACAAATGATTCATAATCTGCGATACACATACTGTGGAATAAAATGAAATAATTTTTATGTGAGAAATCTTAAATGAGAGCAAAGGGTTATACTTGCCTTTTATACTTAAAATATAAAATTAATTATTAAATATGTTTTTGTACAATATATATTCAATCGATTACAACCTCATACATATATAAATCAAGACAAGAATCAGAATATTTATGCAAATTAAGAAAATAAATGAAAAAAGCATTTATTGAATATATAACATGTTTTATTATATGTATCACTAGTTTACTGATTTTATCACAGTAACTATATATTTTCAACATAAACATAAGCATACGATTTTCATTACAATATGGTTGCGTTTTACATTTGAATAAATTATTTAATGAATCCTAAAAGATCTTATAAGCAGAACATATATATTTTCTTTTGCTCTTATATTATTTTAATCTCATTTTACAACAAAAACTGTCTTATAAAACAATATTTCCTTCGTTGGCTTTAATATTGTATAAAAATCAGAATAGAAGTATCCTATGTCATCATATGAGATATATTTTCTTTAGTAATAATACACATGAAAATTATAATAAAGTATGTTTTTGTCATTAGATTGACGTGGACCAACGGGCTTTTACCAAATTAGATGTAGGAATTAAAAAAATAAACAACCTGGGGCCTCACTTGGTACAAATTTAGAACCTTTAATATCAGAATTCAGTTTTTCATGGTCGATCGTTGAATTTTCACAACGTTCAAGAGACTTTGATCCCATAAGGGTCAAGAGTGGCTAGTTTATTTTAATCCTAATATCGGACATTCTTCCGAAACTTTAGTGCATGTGCTAGATATCAATTAGACCGAATTATACAAAAATTACATTCATTGGAATTTATCTAGGTTCGGTCGCTAGCTTAAAAACAAGAAAATCGATAAATTGCAAGACAAAATATTTATTAGTTGTTCTACTTCTGTAAAAAACAATCTAATAGACGAAATTTATATGTGCAAAAAAATAAAGATCAAATTTAGGTGATCAAAATTTTATAAAAAGATTTACTACAAACGTTGTTAATTTTCAGTAAACACAATTTCTCCACTAAATAACGATTTAAGTTTTATTTCTTAGGATTCATATTATTTTTTAATTCTATTTCCTTATATATATTTTTATGTGGAATGAAAGTTCTAATTCACAGCAGAAAAATCCTAAGTGTGTTATATAATATTTATTATACATGATTAATAGAAAAAAGATATTATTAAATAATAAGCATAGATATTTTTTGTGCTTTTAAATCTCTTTTCTATCTGTTTTTATGTTATACTATTGTTATATCTTTTTCAGATCAACAGAAACAAAATATTTTTCATAAAAACTATTCCTGAGGAAAACTGGCCCAAAAATCAATTTAAATATAAATTTGCTTGTTTGTAAATGCGAAAGATAAAGGTGAAACAGCATAGTCAATAAAAAACAACGAAATAAGTAAAAAATAGAAGTCCAGCCACCATAACACTCGTATTAATTAAATAAATAAAACCTACAACAAATCAATTTTTATTTAGTTAATATTAACAAATATTCCTTTTCATATCTATCAAGTTCCGACACTATCATGTAACTATTCCATAAATTTTAAGTGCGAAAAAATTAAATCAATCGATTTGTTTTACAATTATTTGTATTCTCTTGTTAAATAAATTTTTGTTCTATTGTTTTTATTTTATATCAAAATTTGCCTTTTTTCCAGATATATCTTTCCATATTTTAAAAAATTTTTTATATATTCTTTTTTTTTATTATTTCAGTAGTTTTTCTATGCTTTCTATTTGAATAATATTAACATATATTTTCCAAAACTTTTTTTTGTACTTTATCGCAACTTCATAGTACACTATTTACTTATATTCTAATTTAATGCACAAAGTGACATATTACCTGTGTAAAAGATAAGAAATTTTATTTATACCTTATTTTTGTATCTTTATTATAAATAAATGTTGGAAATATATGAATATCATACAGTAATTATTTTTTTATAATAAAAATAAATTGATTAAAAGGAAAAAGCTCAATATTTATTATATGATATTTTATAAATATAATAAAATTGATATTGAAATATCAAATATGTAAAAATGTTATGTATGTGCAAAATAAGCATATATTTTATAAAATCACTAGCTACTGAATAAAATATGAAGAAAATTCGTCTTTTAAAATAATAAATATTTTAAGATTCATGTTTGCGGAAAGAATCTTTCATTTTATAATAAAATGTTTTAGCCCGTAGCAAAACCATCAAAGATCGAGTGTAATAATTTTTAAATCACATTATAATTTATTGAGAATATATATATGTGCAATTAAAATATAATGTTACAATTTAACAAAAAGATTTTTTTAAAAAAAATTTTCTGTAAGACTATTTTTTTCTTTGATAGTAAATACAATATTATATAAAAAACCGTAAAAATGATATGATGCTATATAAAGAATAAAATAATTTACAGTTATTTTTTATATATAAAAACTGTTTTTAACAAAATTTTCATTCTAAGAATGCATAATTTATGACGATTGTGTATTCCATTCAATAAATCATTTCATATATGCTTATTTTGTTAAATATACTATGTATATATGTTTTTATAATTCAATTTGCACTTTTTGGTCTAGAAATCAATAATATATTAAAAAAGCAACACAATCGTTTTCTTATAAAAATTAGATTTAATAAAACATAAAATCCAATAGTGTGTTTTATTTGCGTTCGGTATTCTTTGTAGACATAAAAATTTTCAATAAAAAATGTTTGATTGTTATAAAAATTTTGAAATTTAAACAAATACACATGATAAAATGAACACAGTGATATTTAATTCGACATTTCTAAATACCCTTATGCATCGTGTATATTTTGATTGTTAGCATAAAGACGAAAATTTAGACTGGTTTAATCGATTTTGATCGGGTGTATTTTTTTAAAGATAAAATTAGAATTTAGTAAATTATGAAAATTTATATTACTTACTGTAATTCTAATGAGAATGTGTAAATCTGCTAAGTAATTTATAACTATTTATGAATATAAGAACAAAAAAATTCTCCTGTATGTATGTAGTATAATACAGAAAGATGTTACCTAAAAAAACCTAGTTGCTTAGTTTTCTTCCCACTCAGTAAACTATTCAAGCAGAAGTGTACTTTTTATAGAATAATATACAAACAAAAGAAAAAGAAGGAAAGACAGATGACCAGAGGGTTAGAAATAGCAGTGTAAATCAGAGGTAGCGTTTGAATAAATGCACGCAACATTAACATTTTTTTTTATCCCTTAAGTTTATTTTTTTATTTAGCCACGTTAAACCTTCGGTTTGGTATAACAATGCATTTTATGTTGAGATAATTATAACAAGAGCAAAAACTATTTTTTAAACACTAATTTTCGTATAAATTTAGTAGTCACGAGAAATTTGGATTTTGGTAAAAAACATATTCATATAAAATTTTTAGAAACGAATATAGATGATAGAGATGACTAATAAAATGTTCTTGATGTTATAGGTTATAAAATTTCGCCATTTTTGAAGTTCGTTTATATCCACATTAAGATAATTATATGATCTGTATGTCTTTTAATTTTACACATAAAAAATGATATGTTTGCGATCATTTTACATTCTCCCTCATTATTAATCTTTTGTTTCTTGATTTTAATGATGTATTTATTTATTGCTTTTTATTAGCATCTTATATATATATTTCTAAATAAGTTTGTCTTTAGTTATAAAAATTATTATTTCAATTTTAGATGAAAAAACAGTTCAAGCGATAAAATATCAATTAGAACTGTTAAAAGATGGCAAAGAAATACAAGAATGCATAGAAAATTTATAATCCTTAGCCCTTAAGCACACATAATCGATTTACCATCAGGCTAAATATAGACAACATGAGACTTTTGAGTTGCAATATCCGTTATTAAACAGATCAAGTTTTATGATTTAATTTTATGCCTATTTATAGAATATCGAATCTGATAAATTGATATTACGACACTTTTTATTTTTAAAACACCTGCAAGTATCAAGTGTAAAACTTTAAATATATGTATTACATCTCAACAAATTCAGCTTAATTGTGTGGTATAGAACACATTAAAAACAAATTTTATAACAAGAAATACTATAATACATAAATTATAAATAGTATAAACTATTTTGCATAACAATTTTTTTAACATAATTACAAAGTAAAATGTTGTTGTATTTTTCTATTCAAACCAAACTGAAAAACCATAGGGTTCTTTAAAAAATAGTTTTCTAGAGCTTAGATCTTATTGCGAATATTTAAAGGAATTTTTTCTTTCTAGGATCGAATTTTTTCTTCGTCTTTTTTGAACACTAGTATAAATATTTTGATAAAAATTTTATATAAAATTATAAAGAAATTTACGCACTACACTGATATATGTGTTACAATGTGTTACAAGCTTAGATTTTATATGAATAATGGTGTCGTTTACACTACAGTTTCTCATTTTGTATTTTCTTGATTATATCATTCTCATCAATTTATAGCCATAAGATTCACACAATGCTAAATTTTTTATTCATTAAAAAAGAATATGTGTATTTTTTGATAGTTTAACTTTTTAAAAAATTGAAAGGATTTTTTGTGTTTAAATAAAGATATATGCATTATTTATATACGAATATCAATATATTCTGAAGTGAAAATTTTAATATATCTCTCCGCAGTATTTTCTTTTTTTTAATGATATGCTATTTTTATCATTTAATTTTATACTAAAACTATTAAATAATTTAATTGGTAGATTTGAATTTACAACCAGTGTTTGAGATTTCATAAAAAAGCCTTGAAACCATGTTAATAGTTTCGTGTATGATAAAAAAATTCCATAGTAAATCATTTATATCAATGGAAAATCTTAAAATCACAACTTTTCTGTTGTTCAAAGACTTTAGAAGACTCTGATGAGTAAAAAAAGCTAGAAAAAATAGAAAAATGTGATAGATGCAGTATTTAAAAATTTTTTTTTGCTTAAATTTCGAAAAATTTAAATTTATCTATTTTTTGATAAAAATATATGAGATGTTAATTTATACACAATGAATTAAAATATCACTTATTATTTCTTGCATTTTTAATATTGTGTAATTGCTGTATAAATTTATACTTTTAAACTTGTATTGTAAATGGATTCCAAAGTTTTTCATTTGATAAATATGGAATAATAAAGTTTTTAACACACTAATGTTTTTAAGTATTTTTTTTGTTTATATATGTTTTGTAAATAACATCATCCAGTGTGCGTAGAACTTTAACCTCAATAGTAGTAGTAGTTTACCTCCGAATGATTCAACTGATAATTGTTTGATCCTTGAATGATTGCCACCATCAACACTTAAATAAGTGGTGCATATCAATCACAATCCAGGATCAAGAAAGAAGAAGAAATTAAGAGCGACTAGAAGAAACAACCGATAGAATAACCATGGCTAAAAATCACACATAGACAATGAAAGTTAGATATCACACTCATATCTATTTATACAATCTTTTTGCGCGATTCCTGCTTATTAGCAACGGAGTAAGGAAATAAGTTTGTTTTTGAACTGATTTTAGTATAAGAAATAATAATACATACTGGTTATAGTTTTTTTTATTTGTATATTGATTATGCTTTCATTTACTTAGACTTTTTAAAACTCGGATTTTTCAAATTCAATTAGAATTTAATATTTATAAAACCTTTATTTTTACAGTGGATTGAGGTTAACAAAAATTACTTGTAATTATGAAAAAATTGAATTTTAATGTAGGCATCGATATAAATTGCAACCGTAGTAGATTTTAGACGAAGTACTATAGAAATTTAAACATTAATTTATCACAAAATTCTTTTTTTTCAATTAATTTTAGAAGTTTTTATCATGTTGTATTTCCGCGTTCAAGTTTATAAAATTTTACGAATAGGTAATTTACACTTTTTAAAAAACATAAATATTGTATCAATACTATTTTTTTCGCATTAAGTAACAAATTATAATCATTAATTTATGTGCTAAGATTCAAAAATCATATTTATACCAAAAGCTATTTTTTATGTGATTTCAACTGTAATACAGTAACATAACGCTTTTAATACATATAAATTTTGCTTCAAAAAATTTCATTGTAACCAAAAACGAAAAATTTGTTTTAGAGATTTTTTTCGTATATGATCATTTCTTTAAAAATTTCTATGTTTTATTTTTTTAATCAAACTTTTAAATTGAAGATGTTAGTAAATATCTATACTTTCGAACTAATACAGTGTTATTTCAATAAATAACATAAATATCAAAAAAAAATATTTTCTCATTAAAAAAGATATGTAGTATAAATTCATATTTATTAAAAATTCTTAATGAAAAAAAGCATTCATTTTATTTTTTTAAAAAAATTGTTTAAATGTTTTTTCTATAATTATATAATATTAATTTGTTATTTTAACTAAAAACTAGATAGTATTTCTCAAAAATATTTGCTCAAATATGAAATTTAACATTTTTTATATCATAACTAAATATATTGATTTTAATTGGATAGTTTATTTTATGTGTTGTAGCATAAATCAGCTGATTTAGTGTCAATTCAAATATTAAATTATCACTTTGAAATCACAGTTTTTTATTTGAATATAGAATCTCTATTATCCTCTTCATTTGTTGACTATAAACTATTTGGTAAATAAGGTTCGGTGTTCATATCTGAAATCGTAAGAAACATTGTGATTAAATTTTAGAAGATTGAAATATAGAGCAAGATGTAGTATATTGTTTGACATTTTTTTACAACAAAAAACATTAACTATAATTTGTACGAAATTTTTTTAATAATGCATAAATCTTATTGTGATTTTTGTAAAGATTTTATTTGACGCTTTTATAATTGCATAATAAAAAACCAAATTAATATAAAAATTTAAAAGATTTGACCTTGTTGTTACAATTTATATGATCGAACGAAAATACTAAACCTAATAGACAATATACAAACCTTAGTTTATCTTTATACAAAGAAAATATAAATTTACAAATTTGTTTTTTTTATTTAAGATTTTTAAGTAAAAAAATTTTCTATATGCAGCTAATTTGTAAAATTCATGACATTTTATATATAAATACTCATATATAAATGAGCTACGGCAAAAAGAAGAATACTATTTTTTATTATGTGTATTACTATTTGGATAGTTTTTATTGATCGAGTAAAATATACAAGAAGATGACTTTTAATCGATTTTTTATAATGTCCTAAATTTTAATTATAGTTTTTTTATGATAAATTACATTTCAATATTTTTAAGCAACCAATATAAGTATGATAAATATACTAGAAAGAGAACAATTTAGGTCAATTCGCAAATAAATGCGCATATTTATGTGGTAAGATTCACAAAAAAGGGAATGATATCTAGAACTTTGCATCTTGGTTATAATTGACTATTTTTAGTAACTAAATTTTTTTAGGCAAAAAAATTCATTTAATTAAAATGAAACGAAATAGTATGTGTTTTTTAGCTTCCTTTTTTTGCGTTAAAATAATTTGTAAAGAATAATGTAATGATTTTGCATCATGTAAGAATGGTAAATGAAAAATACTAAATTGCATTAAAAAGAGAAATAAAAAATTTTACAATTTTACTCTATCAATCTTAAAATTTTAATGAAATAGTTTATCATATTATTGAAGTTTTTTACTAAAATTATAGTGTAGTACTTATCTATACAACCTAAAAAATCAAGAAATTAAACATAATACTAAAGATAATAAATCAAGATTTTTTCCCGAAAACACAGTGATAACAAGTACCCCTTAAAAATATCTCGTTCAATATATGAGATTAATTTCCAATACACAATTTCCTTCCGGATTTCTTCCTTCGGGAATATTAAAAGCAAAAAACTAGGACACATAATGAGAAACAAGATGAGTGAAACGACATGGAAACATTTCGCATTAAACAGTAACCACTAGTGTTACTTTGACGCAGAATAACATACTATAATAAATAAAATTAATTACACCAACCTTCCCTTATAATGTTCCATTTTAGGCACTCAACCAGGTCATCCATTGAGTATGGAAAATATAAATACGAAATCAAAGAACAAACCAATAATAATAACTCACGGTGAATCATTTGTGTAAACATGAATTTTTTTAGAAAAATTTTTTGTGAATCGTTTATAAATATAAATCGAAAAAAATTAGTTTCTAAAACATCTAAAATTACTGGATGGTAGAGCTTCACCTGCGAAATTATAAATTTCAAAATTAATAAGGGTTTTGTATATAATTGATAGCTATCATTTAATGTAAGAAATTGAAAAATATGTATTTCACCAAAAAAAATTTTTTTATCAAAACATAATATAAATACTTAAAATTTAAGTAGTTTTCGTGTTTCTACGCTTTTATATATCATAGATATTTTAGCGCTCTACAACTCATAATTCTGCATCACTAATAATATAAAATATTAATGAATCAAATTTTTATTTTATATGTATATTTATATATTGTAGCATATGATAATTTCCTTGTAGACTAATTAGTTGATTATATCATACTAATAAAATTTATAAAATATAAAGCAAGTAAAAATGTTTGTGATAAATACAAGCAACACAAAAATACCTAAAAAAATTTTTTCGCACTTTAAATGTTACTTTCTGTTTTAAAAACCAGATTATTTTTGACGTTTCTACTTTACTTTTTATTTTAACTAAACTTTTTGAAAAATTTTAAAATAATGTTTTTGTAGGTATCATAATAGGCATACCTACCACTATATATAATATCGACCGGCTTAATCAGGCAATTATTATATAAAATATATGTCAAAATATACAAATATATAAAATTGCATTTAAAAATATTTTTTCTTGTTTTTACATATCCCACAAGACAAAAAAGTGTTTTATATCAGTAAGTGAATTTTTGCTTTACTTTCCATGCCTCAAAATACCTTGAAAGCACATTAAACCAAATTTACTATTTTAAAGTATAATTGCATCACAAAAGTTTTTTTATAAATTATTTAGATTAATATTTTTTGCTATTATTAATAATCTAACAACTTCAATGTATAGGTATTGTACTATAAAAGTTTTAACATTAAATAATACTAGAGTAGTAGGGTTTGAATTCTAATAATATCATTTCTCTATATATAGAATCTGATTTAAGACAATGGTTATATTTCAAGTATCTTTTTAGCTTCAAAAAGTCAATCTTTTATGAGCAAGATTTGTTATACATTAGAAAAAAATTAAATTCAAGATTTAAAAATCACTAGTTTTCAACGTTATAACTCATTATAAAAATACATCGTATCTGTTTTTATATATCAAGTAACTCTAGAGTTAATCTTTGCAAAATATATGAATTGTTTTTATCACGCAACAATTTTTATTTTTTAAGTATAAAATTAGTAATTTTTTGATATATGTTGTATTCACATGGTATTTTGTTATACCTAAAATAATACTCTAAAATGTTTTTGTTAAAAGTATTGGTATTATAATTAAAAGAAAAAGAAATATTATTTTTGTTCATCATTATTTTTATTTTTAAAATGTAAACTATTTATAATTTAAAATATTATATATTTTTCAACATTTTTTTTATTCTTCTTTTTTTATAGCAATTAGCAACTTTTGATAAACCAAAAGCACATTCTAATTTTGGAACGTCTAGAGTTGGAGTACAAAATCCCATATTTAACCAAATTCTAATAATCCATATTTGTTCTCATAAAGAAGAATATTTTTTAAAAATTTTGCAATATTTTATAGTACCACAATATATCATTTCACATCAGTTTCTAAGCTGATTTTTTAACAGATTGCTTTATTACTTATTTCGCTAGATAATTAAGATATCTATTTGAAAACGACATTCTGGTGAATATTATACTTTTATTATAATTTAAATGCAGTATTTAAATTCGAAAATTCATGTTTATCACCACATTAAAATTATTTGTTAAAATTTTTTTGTTTATTTTTTATTTTCGTTAATAACAGACCAATGGCAAAATATTTTATTTTTTAATTTTGAACGTCATATAGATAACGCGATTTCCATTATATTAGTTTATAATCAAAGTAATTTGATTTTATTATTAAGTGGATTTAATGTAGCCTAACATACGATCTTAAAGTTGGTTTAGAAGATCATAAGAATCTTAAAAATCTATCACCAAAAAAAATTTATAGATTTGAAAAACAAATACATTTAAATGAAAAACCAACAAAACTCTTAACAAACAAATGAAAATCATAAATTTAAAACAAACATAATTTTTATTGCATTTTATGCTGTTTCTTTTCTAAGAGATTGTCGCAAAAATCATTAAAATAGTTTAAATAAGGCACTATTTTGGACTCATCTGTCATTATATCATCTAAAAAAGGAAGATCTGCAATTTTTATGCTATCAATGTTGTCAATATTGAGTGGAACAGATATTCTTCTACTAATAGGATGAATTGAAAACGGGCTCTTTAATAGATGCTTCATTTCTGAAGTAACATTTTTATCTATTTTTACATATAAATATTCTATCAGTGCTTTTGTGTCAACTTCAATATTCATATTTTGGTCACCAAAAAAGTATTGATATTCTTTTAAAATATTCAGAATTTCATCGTCAATTGTTTTATGAAAAGAGGTGGTGGAACTTTCATTGTTGCTTATATTATAAAAGTCAACATAGTTTATTATTCCTTTCCTTTCTTTATCATCAAGAAATCTTGCTTCCTCGTCACACACCCAAATGTGAATACCTCTTCCCCCGCTGAAGACATATAAAATATATTTGAAGCCAAAAATTTTCGTTAATATATAATCCATCAATTTTGCACTGCATTTAACCAAAGTAAAGCATAGATCACAAATTTTTTTCCCATTACAACAGTTTCTTTTATAATCAGTCAAATCAACATCAAAAACAAGTTCTTTCTGAATAGGATGGAATTCTTTTCCCATAGCTGGAGCTGAAGAATATACTGCCCCGATATCAAGTTTTTCTGGTATCTTTGAAATCAACATAGAGCGCATTTTCTGCGGGCTATCAAATGAAAGAGCTCGAACATATTTATTTCCTTGCAATGTCATCGAAAATTCTCTATTTGGTGATTCATAAAGGAATTTATATAAGGTCTCTACAGGAAATACACTTCCGTAATAGTTTTGAACTAATGCTGAATCACCACTGTTCATAAAAAACTGGGTTGCATTTAATTGCAATTTTTAATTGGCATGTGAAATAGTAAATCCATTAACATATGAATGTTTATTAGACGTAATTTATGTTGTTAAAAATTTAATATTATTTCAAATCTTAAATTATAACTATAGCGACTAACAGAAATTTTGAATAACATAGTTCTATAAAAGTTTAATCATTGTCAAAACCATTTGTAATAAAGATTTTTTTATTTATTCGAACTTTAATAAAAAATTTAGCAATGTGACCTATTTGTGATTGTAAAACATTGAATAAATAGCGAAATAAGTTAGATCAATTTTTTTATTTTCGTAAAATTAAAAAAAACATATTTAAATTTTTATTTTATAAGTAGTCAAGAAATTAACGCTTTTCTTTCTGCTTTAATGTATCTTTAAATGCATAAAACATAAATATATTATTGATCGTAAATCATTGAATGATACCAAAATTCCAAGGGTTTTATAGCGAATAAATTGATTCGTTTTTTAATTTTAGAAAAAAGTCGTTTTTCAATCCGAAAAATCTCTATAAAACAAAGCGTTAGTACAAAGTAGTAAAAATCAAGAGTTTACAATTATATACTAAAAAAATAATGTTTAATGCTATCGAAGTAAATCTTAAATATGTAAAATAATAATTATTAAGGATAAAACCCTTGTTTTATCAATGTATTCATCTCTTTAGGTTCTTTTTATAGTACTTTAATCTAAAGATATCGTCCTAAATCTTTAATTCTGTTATTTTTATTAAATCAAAACAAAAATATTTAATATAAAATAAAAAATAATTGTAATTGCTTTTTAAAGTTATTAATTGTTTTAATTTTTATTATTGCTTCTGTATTTATTTTTCAATAAAAAATAATCATCTTTAAATTAAAGATTGCATTAGTTTTAGGGGAAAAATACCATGCACGTGATTATCATTTTTCGAGAAAAGAAATTTATGACATTAAGAAAATTAGATTGATAAATATGTAAAATTACGTAAGAATAACCATTCATAAATAAATTTAGTAAAAATTCCAAACAAAATATATGTTTAATGTTATCGTGAAACCGTTATTAAAACCTAAATTTTCTAATTTATTGTAAGGATAGAAATGTATAGTATAAACACAACTTAGAATGTAATATAAAATTAAAGAAAAATATATTTACTAACATGATTTGGTATATTATAAAAAATTCAATCAAACATATTTTTAATTGAATCCACAGCATAGAAATGTCAACTTTAAATGATCGATCAAATAAATATGAAACAGTTTGATAAAAGAAAGCGGGTTCTGCATGGCAAAAATATTTGAGATTAGTGCAAAAAAACTACAAAAAACCTTGAATCGATTAAAAAAAATAATAATAGAAGTCTTCTGAGGGTATAGATACGATGCCATCTGAAGCGTCAACGCAGGTATAATAACGAACCTTACACCAAGTGTCTCATTAAAATATTTATACTAATATATCTGTCACAATTACTACTTTATTTATTTTACAAAATAATTATTATACTGCTTTTCAGAATATTTATCACACATATTTGTTTTTGTATGAGATTTGTAATGTTATGCAGTAAAATATTGTTAGATAAAGTGTGATTAGAAAAATTATAAATGAAATAACAGTTATTTTTTTGTTTTATTTGATATATAGTCTTTATTTACTTTTTGCAGGTCAAGCTGGACCAATCTGCTTTCTTTACAAAGTTTTTATCCTATCAAAGATATTTTCAAACGGAAAACATAAATCATGAATCTTCAAATCATACATAATCAATTTGTTTAATTTTTCATAAAATATTATCTTATCAGCCAAAAATTTGTATTACTCATCATTTTTTTATTTCGCATATAACATTCTGTAAGATAAATATACCCGAAATATTTATACCTTTTATTTTTTTTATTTAAAAACAATCAAAATATTGATAAGATTAATTAATAAAATATAAAAAATACAAAGAATAATAAAATTGATTTTATAGAATAATAAAGAGCAATAATATATGTCATTGGCGTAATCTCTAAGGGCTAGCTACGAATACAATAAATAGTTAGGAAACAAAGAGGAACATCTATAAAAAAGAAAACAAATAGAAGATGCTTTATGTTGATATGGTGCAATACACCTGTTTTCCTTGTTAATTGTGGTTTCTTCTTCTTTTTTTGGTCTTTCATTTTTATTTCATAAAGTTCTAAAATAAATAACATTTAAATAAATATAATACAATAAAGTAAGCAAAAGATCAACAATAGAATTAAATTTGTGTGTCATAAACAACATTTTGAAAATTTTTTAAACACATAAATCTTTCTACTTAAATTCAGGCTAAAAAAACACATACATGTTTATCTTATCCTTAGTATTTTACAAAATAAATTACACACAGATAAATGATTCAAATATCATAGTATATAAACTTAAGTTGGTTTAAATGTAGATTGAATCATTCATTAGCATCCCATTTATGAAATTCTAATTTTAAAATAGCTGTATTTAGTTTTCAATGCGTTAATACTTCTATAATTTTGTTAAAATATAAGTTTTATAAAAGTAAATGTAACTAAAGTCGATAGAACAAGGAATCAAGACTTGTCATGAAAAATAATTGATTTTGAATTAAATATCATAAAATAAATTATATATATTATATAAAATATGATCTTAAACATCGTTACAATAATATGATGATATTTTTTCTTATAACGAAAAATTCAAACCTAAAATTTAAGTTCCTCAAATTAAAAATTTATTATTAAACTTTCAAAAAGTAGCTTTACTGTATTTACTTATGATAAAATCAAAAGATAAAACAATTCATGTTTTACATACGAATAGTGTATAAAATACATTTCATATAATAAAAATTTTTAATATTGTTGTCATAGTAACTAGGCATATTTATTTCACTAAAATTTCTTTTTTGATTTATACTAAATGCCTTTTTTTTTTAAAAAAAAACATTTTTTCATGCTACTATCAAAAATTTGAATCTATATTAAAATTTTATTAATTTTGAGTTTACCAATCGAAAAACTAAGATTTAAAATCATAGTTTATTTCTAATATTATATCAAATAAAACAAAATTTTTATATAGAAGAAATAAAAAAAACATTTTTATGGAAAAAATTATTCTGGAAGAAAAAACTAAAAATAAAAATAACTACATTTATTATAATGTTTTCTATCCCGTAGAAAATAATAACTTCGGGTCAGCACACCGGTTTTTCTGTACTAAAAAACACTAGATATCATCATCCACTTCACTTAACGTGGTTTCCGTCTCTAGGGAAAAATTTTCCACTCAATGCACATCACTTTCATAACCAAAAAAACTACAAGCATCATTACAATGATGTATCGGGGTCTACCCCTATCCTACGCGTTCGCGCTTTGATTGACAGATATTACCGAAATTTTATACCGCGATCGGCACGTAACGAGATTGCTCTTGTGAGCAGATGCTACTAAATTGCTATATGCAAAAGGTACACCGTTTGGTGTTTCTACCTCTGTCTGAGAGTGTCTACGTGACAGTTCACTCAGTTATGAATTCACCGTCCGATCTGCTCAAAAAAATTGGTTTGTAGTGGACGAGGCTACGTATCCACCAACGCCACGTGGAGGTTTCCACCATGGTGACAACGGTCGACTCGTAGAGGGCGATACGAGACTTCCTGTCAGAGCAAATCACAATGGGTGTTGGCTTCTGGAGCACCATAATTCAATGCCTTATTAATTATTAAAATATTTTGATTTTATATTCACAGATATTGAATTATGATCTTTATAATTATTGTCATTTTGCAACATATAATAGAATAAATTAAAAAATTAAATAAATTTTCGTATGCAAGATCTGTTCAGCGCATAGGAATAAAGTTTTTATTAAGAAAAAATTCCTAAATATAATATATATCGTTATTAGAGATATTTTTCAAATATAAATGTTTTTTCTTATTTCAAAAACATTAAATTGTTTATTTATAAAGGCATCCAGTCTTTTCAAATAAAATACAGTGTGTGTGCACAAAAATTTTTTCGTAAAAATTAAAAAATAACAAACTTGAAAATTTTAAACACTTTTAAATCACAACTTTATTTGTATTAAATCATTTACTACAAAAATATTGTTTATATCTAAAAGAATTCGAACATCTATAACACACTTTTAATGTATAGTATTGCATGTGAAATTTAAAATGTTTATTAAACAATCAAAAAAACGAAAATATACAAAAAAGAAAAAAAACATCCTTTACTGCATTTTAAACGGATTTTTTCTGAGAAATCAAATATGTTTTTAAATTTAATTTAGAAAAGACATTCCGATCTAGAAAAAAGTTTACATATATAATGTTTTTAAAGGCGATATTTGCAATATAATACAACTATATAAAAAGATTCAGAAGTAAAATCTTCAAAAAATAGAATTAAACACATATAATCTTTTTTTAGAAATCATAGACACTGTTTTTTGCTTAGTAAAATTCAAGCATTTTGTCTTTTTCTTTTTAAAAATTAAATTCATGTGAATCTATTTGAATCCGATAAATATAGATAACAAAAATAAAGAATAGAATAATTTATATACATCTTTGAAAAACACAAAAAAGTTTTTCTCACAGTAGATATCTACATATATAAATAGATATTATCTAGATACCGGAGATTTAAATAATTTAATAAAT
Source organism: Edhazardia aedis USNM 41457 (assembly GCA_000230595.3). Classification (NCBI taxonomy): domain Eukaryota; kingdom Fungi; phylum Microsporidia; family Culicosporidae; genus Edhazardia; species Edhazardia aedis. Next base: position 61,022 of record AFBI03000058.1, read on the forward strand.
ATTTTTTCACTGAATTTATTTTTAAACCTAAATCGGAAGCTTGACGCGATAAAATATACAGTGATATAACATCCTTTAATCCTAATACTATAATTAAGCGCTTCGATAGCTTTTTTTATACAGTCAAATTTATTTATAATTATTTGGTGATGATTGTGCCATTTTTTTTGCAAGATTCTTTTTAAATGATAAAAAAATGATGTAAAAATGTTTTTTTATTGCTGTTTTTGTAAAAATATATATACTTGCATTGATTTTGAAATTTTCGTGTTTTTTTATGATAAATTTATTTTGCAGGTGCAAGCAATGTTATGTCTATTTCTACTTTTTCAACATTTATTTAATAAAACCAAAAAGATTGGTGTTTATTATGTATTCAACGTTTCATTAAAATCGTATAATTTTTTCCAACCAATTTTTTTAAAATAAAATAATTGATCGACGGACCTACAAATAATGGAAACATACGTTAAGGACCAAAACAGTTACAAGGCAAACGGACCCTAAATAGATTCTCGCAAATATCTACCAGAAAAACGCAGAGGCCATTCCATGACAGTAGATTCATAATTTCTTTATATTATATTCCATAGTGCTCGTCCATTATTAGTTCTTTATTTTATAGCCTACCGACTCCGATCTAGTCTTCCGACAATTATATTATTTAATGTATTTATTTCAAATGTATAAACCATTTTATTGATGTAAATTCAGTATCAAATTTTTATTAATAACGAAATATTTCAAACAAAATTTCTTTTTCAACAATTAATTAGCTACATTTAGGTTTAGCATACTTTTTTTATTGAGTTAGAAAAATATAAAAAATAAATTTAATTTTTTTATTACTGTTAGTTTTGCAAAAAATGTCTTTTAAATACATACTAAATGGTTTCCAACACACAAAAATACAAATTCCAATTTTGAACATAAGTAAGAAAAAATATTTTAGCAAAAAAATGAGTCGATAATAAATAAAAAATTTACTAATTTTGTCTAGAATGTTTTAAGAAAGTATTAAAACAATAATTCGATTTTCCAAAAATAACAAAAAAAGTTTTTATGTGTTAACTTTTAAAAATAACTTTGAGAAAAATTGAAACGTATTTAATAAAAGATTTACGCATGATTGACATTCAAGAGATATACAGGGTTATAATTTTGTGGTCTTATTCAGTAAATCCGACGTCTTGTGTTGATAAAAATCAGGCAAATCAAAACACATGATTAATAATGTGTTTTTCATTATTTTATTAGCTGAATTTATTTTTCTGCATTCACCAAAATTATATTTTTTATTCATGAAAAGCAAATTATTAAAAAAACAAAACAAAAATCTTTCAATAATATGTTACTGTCTATATTAAAATCATTAAAAAAATTGAACAGTGGAAGGTTTTGATAAAAATAACCATTGTAATGAATAATTATTTAGTGTCATTTGGGAATAGACTCATAACAATAACATAATTTTTTAATACCGTTTTATCTGTTTTTTGGTAGATATTGTGTAAAAAAAATGATTTCCTCATATTTTTTTCTAAAAAATTTTAAAAGGTTATCCGATTATAAATCCTATCGTTAATAAAATTTGTTTAATACTTTATAAAAAACATTTCATGTATGTATATACGTGAAATTTCTATTTTGATTCATCTATAAGTCAAAATATCGAAAATGTTATATTGCACCATTGGTAATATTTGTAATAAATTTTATAAAAAAATTTGTAACAGAATAAACGAAAAATAAAATTTCGTTAATAATAGAAAGAAACGTATCTAAACAACGAAAAACCATAAAAAACATTAATATTAGGTTCATAAATCAGTGAAAAAAAACAAAAGAAACAATGTTTCTATTAATTTTAAATGTAAAAGAATAATACTGTAGATTTTTGTAATATTATTAAGTAAAAAACATTTATACTTTTTAATTTAACCTAAAATTAATTCTATTGTATCTGAAAGATCAATTTTCACCAAAGTTGTAGCCTTGGTATATGCGTGTAATATAAAAAAACGTTTTCAAATAAAAATTGTAGTCTAAAAAAATTAAAAAAATATATGCTATACAGATATGAAAATTAAATTGTAATGCAATAGTCTAATTGTATATGGTAATTGCAAAAAAATATTTTTAAAACCACGTAAAAATGTATAGTTTCGTATAAATTAAAAATAACCCACTTTGAAACTCAAAAAACATTTAAATTCTGTTTCCTAAAAATTTACGATAATGAAAAAAAATGTTTTATGGCATATTTTAATGAGTATTGTCTTGGAATAAATAAAAAAAAAACAATCGTTCTCAACAACATATCTACTTTGAATTTCACAATGCCTGCTTACCCGCATAGCATAGTTTTTCAGAATTAACAAAAAATAAAGAAATCAATTTATATTGATTCTTTTTTATTTGAATAAATATAGATAAGTTCGCCTTAATTGTTATTTTCATTTTTAAAAAATTCTATATCCCAAACAACACATGAAAAAACAATTATTTGAAATGATCAATTACACAGAATAAAAATTTACTTCATAACAATATATAAGAAATTTTGTTGGAAAATGTGCTTTGAAAAAACCAAAAAAAACATAAATTCTATTCATCTTATGGCTTACTTCAATAATAACTCATGCAAAAACATATATTTAATAGGAATCTATATGATTAGTTAATAAATAGTCAAAAATATCTCATTTAATGTCTTATAATAAGTTATATCACATTTCTATAAACATAATATAGTTTCAAAAAGAAAACTATAGGGCAAAATATCAGCGCCGCAATTAGTGTTATATTTTTTTAATAATATTAGAGCTTATTTCAAATACATGTTTCGGTGAAAAATATATTCTTTAATCAAGCTAGAAAAACCGTGAATATAATAAATAAGTTTTATATCGCATTTTTTAATATGCCATAAGTGAACCTTGTTATGATTCATACCTCACTAAGAAGGTATGGATGGGAGAAGTTGAAAATATATTGTATTAGGATTTTGGTGCGCCTTTACTCGTTATTAAGGTTGGTTATCATTTTTTTGTTATATTTGTTGCTCTTAAATATTAGTCTGCGTATTTTTGTTCTACCTACTTATATAAGAAAACTTGTCATGACAAGCATCGATTATACACTTGAATCGTTTTTTATCCTGACAAAAACACAAAAGAATTAATCCATTGAATGTGCTGAAATTTTAGGATTATGTTCTTTGTTATGTACGATCTAAAAATTTTTTTAGAAAAGCATTACAAAAGATGTTTTTAATTATTCAAATATGCTACAATTAGTTATAAGTTCGCAAATTCTCAAAATTAAGAACTTTTGTATTCACATGGTATTTTTTATACCTAAAATAAAACTCTAAAATGTTTTTGTTAAAAGTATTAATATTATTTTTAAAAGAAAAAGAAATATTATTTTGTTCATTATTCTTCATTTTAAAAATGTAAACTATTAAAAATTTAATATATTACATATTTTTCAACATTTTTTTATTCTTCTTTTTTTTTGCAATTAGCAACTTTTGATAAACCAAAAGAACATTCTAATTTCGGAACAATCTAAATTGATAAACATTGCAAATTCGTATTCAATTAGTAATTGAAATACAAAATCCCATATTTTCCATATTCTAATTCTCCATATTTTTTCTCATGTAAGAAGAATATTTTTTTACCAATTTTTTTTAATTTTATAGTACCACAATAACAAACTATAATATACAAAATAGTAAAAAAAATACACTCATAATTGTGTAAAATGAAAACAGCGGTTATAGAAAATTTATTCCAAAATTTTAGCAAATGTGAGTTATTTATCCATAAAAAAGGCAGAATGCTATAATTCAATTTATACACAATTTTTTAATATAAAATTAAAATTTTTTTTCGTTTCATATTAAATGGATAAGTGCGCCTTAATTAATGATTTGAGACACCGCTATGTGTTGAAAAACGTGGCCGAGTTTTTTTTATTCTTTTAATCCCTTTTACATTAATTTTAAAGTTATTTATATTTTTTAACAATAAAAATCAATAAGTATATTAAAGATTTAAAAAAAAAATTGCATAAAAATTTTATAAAAAAACTATAAATTAACGAAATTCCATATTTTAGTAGCACACAATCAATTTTTTAATGCAAATAAACAAATAAATTTTTATTTTGCTTTCAATATTATTAATAATATGAGAAAAAAAATTATTTGAGCTCACAACAAAAGAATCAATAGAAAAATTTTATTCTTTTTACGTTCACTTGATGTGATAAAATTTGCTAAAATTTTCGTTAAATCAAGTTTCGATATGGGAATGTTTGTTTCGCAGAATGATAAGGCTTTCCATCTATATTTATCCTTAAATTACCCTAAATACCAGCTATAAAGAGATAATCTGTTTGTTTATACAGAGATTTAAATGTGGCTAAAGATTGAATAGACTACATCTCTCAACAGAAACGTTGAACGAAGCAAGACACCAATATGAACATAAATGGTGTATAAATGAAATCTTGGTGTCTTTATAACTGTTATTTGCGCCACTCGAAACGGCCAACCAGCGAATATAGCATTTATATATTACATATTAAGTTTTATTATACCATTTATATAATCGTATGAATTTTTTTTGCTATTTTTTTATATGTGTAATTTTATGTGATCGCTAATACTTATAAATACTGAATTGTCAAAATTAGAACAAATAAACGCTGAAATTTTTAAACAAAACACAATTTTCTTTGTTTTTACAAAAATAAAACTATTTTTTGTCTTATAATTTATTAAAAAGAAATGTTGATTGAGGTAATCCACTGATCGCAATAATGAAGTATCAATTTCTAAACCGACAAGAGATTCTCAAACAAAATCAATATTGAATGTAGCTTTCTACTAATGTTATGTATTTCTTACATTCCTTAATTATAGTCGTAAAAAACTTTTATTTATCGAAAAATACATTAGGATAGTTCAACACGCATTAGATACTGTATAACTGTAGTATAATTCCAAGCGCTTTTAATACAAAAAAATTTGCGACTATATTAAAATTAAATAAATTTATTTTGTAAAATAATACATATTTATTAAACCAATTAAAATATTTTCTTTATTATATATCAAAAAAATCGTCAACTTTAAAAAATTTTCAAGATAAATGTCTTCGATACTAAAAGGAATATTACTTACACTAAATCTGGCGACGATAAGCAATCAGTAGCTTTATGGTCACCATGCACCTCGTTAATATTTTTTTTTAAAGATTATATATAACTAGAAACGAGTATCGAGATATAAATTTCAAGAATAAAAGTTTTAAAATTGTTTAGTTTGCGCGTTGTGCATTTATAGAGAGAATTTCCATGTGTTGTGACAATATAAATAATTAGTATATTTGATTAATTTGACTAAAATTTATTTGATCAGTTTAAGAGCATGGTATTTTTATTATAGTTTACAACCACATTCTATTACTATTTGTTAAAATGCTTTAATCGTACAAATATAGTGAAAATATTTTTGAAGTGTAATTTTTAACTATAATTAAGAAATACGCATGTGCAAAGAAATATATTATTCACTTTATAATTGCAATTTCTATATTATGAAATAATTAAAAAAGAAAATTATTTTTTTAGACACTTTTGTATATATATATATATATATAAAATGCAAAGAAACATAATGTATTAAATTATAATGATTTTCATCCAAAGAAATTTCTTCGCTAAGAGCTAAGCAGATAGATATTAAAAAAAACCCTTTTTACAACAGAAATCAGATAAAAATAGGCATTGTGCATTCAAAGGTGTAATTAAAGAATAATAAAGCCTTTTTGAATCATCAACTAAATAAAAAAACAAAAATATTAAATTTGTTATGTTTATAGTATTACAGGTTTATATATATTTATAACCATTGTCTTTTCATTATATAATTGAGTCCAAGAGAACGCCTTTCTGTGATTTACTCAACCCATTTAATTATTTTATATTTTTAAATTTCTTATTTTTTAAAAATCAAAAATATACTCATTTAAAAAAATATTATCAAAGATCAATCAATTATAGATTAAAAAAAGTATTTAGTAGAGCACACATTAACCTATTTTCAATTTTTTTTGATGAAAATAGGATATTAAAATTAAATGGTAGTTATAGGTGTTATTAATATGACCTTAGAAATAAAATATCAAAATAAACATCGCATTTATGGGAAATTAATATAGGTTTGTTTTTTTAATATATTTTTCGCTGTTTCATTTTGGCATGAGAAATTTATTAATGATAATTAATTTGGGTTTAGAATTGACAAGTGAAATCGGTATGACGTAGATGTCAATCACATTGATTGACACATGTCTATTTAAAGTCAAAGAAAGCAGATTGGATGGTGTACAAGAAGAATCAAAGATCAAATAAAATATTCGAGGCAAGGCCTTCCAACAATAGGTATATAATATATTACAGAGTCATTAAGTACAAATGACACATCCTAGCTGGCATATGTTCACACAACTGACAAAGACATAGAAAAGAAGTAAGAGAAAAGTAAGTAAAAAAAATTCTGAAAACAGGAAAAAGAAAAATAAGCGCAAATATTTGTGGTTTTTTAAAAAATACAATAATTTTTTACTATTTTATGCATTTTCAATATAATTTTTTTATATATTTTATGTTATACATATGTTTACTTTATTTCTAATATATTAGACATTCTTATCAGAATATGCCATTAATTTGAGTGTTACCCATCCCACCGGGCATACAAAAATTTCTTAATCTATATTTCTTGTCAAAAAAGTTATTATTGTACCCTAAGATGCCTAATTTTTGCACATTATCAGCGAAATTAAAAGGTTTAAATCTTTTATGTTTAATTTGAAAAAATAATCGTTAAAATTGCATAAAAAATGAAACTAAATTAAATTAATAAATAAATGCTTCTTTGTATTTTTTTAAAAAAACCCATTGTTGCTTCTTTATATGAAAAAAAGCATTTAAATAACGATGTGCAACTACCGATATAATCATATTTAGTGTTATATAATATGTAATATTTAAAAATTAGTAAACTAGCATATTATACTGTGAAAAGACGAAACACTGTATTTCTCCGTTTTTGGAAAGAAACATAAAAAGATAAAATTTTTAAAAAATTATTTTAATCTCTAAAAATAAAATGTTTTTATTATATTTCAATTGTGAGAATCTTGATGAAAATATAAGAGAAAAAAATATATAAAAAAATTGAGTGAAGATTATTGGTTAGATATTGATTGGTTGATAAAACTATAAATATAGGCATGAAAAGTATGCCATGCAAAAATATAAATAAAATAATATTACAAATGACGAAGAACTTTTTCCAAGGTTTGGTATGATCTTTTTTTTTGTATTATCAATGAAGTTTTTAATGTCAAATACATGACAAATTTCCAATTGTTGAATTATAGTAAGCATTGGAAATTCTAGTTACAAAATCATAAGCATACTAAGGTCAAAAATCTGTAAAAAATAAGTTAATAAAACAACAAGATAGAATAAAAAACTAAAATATATCAAAAATATCTTATCTTTTTTAGATAATATTGATCAAAATATTTGAGTTGTAGAATATTGTAAATTAATTGAACAACCATGTGATAAGAATTTTTTTCAAATATCGATCCTGAACAATCTTATCTTATTTGAGGTGCTACAAAGCGCTTGTGATAAGTAAAATAGTGTTTTATGTTTCATAAACGTTCAACTACTTATTGCGAGCGTATTATATTATATTTTGATGTGATGTTTTTCTATTTATTCGTTTTTATATTTCTTTTACATTTATTTTAAAACTAATTACAGTTGTAATGTTTCATATGCATGTATAAAAATCATAAAAAATGGTTTTCTGTAATTTCATTTTAATTGGTTTTTCTCTATGAGTCACGTTTTTCTTCTGTAGTATCTTCTGTTGAAAATAATATATCCTTGCAATAAAGGCCCATGTTTTTAAAAATTATATCTGTTAACTCAGAATCTATATCCATTTCGTTTTGTGATTTATTATTAAAAGCGTATTTTAGTTTTAAATATTCATTTTTGTAACTTGATTTGTTTTTAATCTCATAAGCAGTTAATAAATCTTCAAACTTTTGATTATTGTTTATATGGAAGGTATCTTCTTTAATAGTTAACCGCTCTTCTGCTTCTAAATTTATATGATCTTTAGGCTTGAAAGCTAGCATATATTCTGAATCCTTAATATTAAACAAATAAATTGACTTGATAGGATACTTAAACTGTCTTTGAAGCTCTTTTTTTATTATTTCATCCCGGTTTTTGCATTCAATTGTTATTAATTTACCGTTGACAAATCGTATTTTTATTTTCTTCATTTTAGTGATTTTTGTATATTAAAAACAAGGCCAAATAAAATTAATAAGTAAAATATTGATTAAAGAACACAAAAAAAAAATTTTGTAAAATGAAACCATTTTTATACAAAGCAATTTTTTGTGTTTCACTTCAAAAAATAATTATATCAAGAAAAGAATTATTAAATGCAAATCTAATTAACTAATACCATAGAATCTATAAATGATAAAATACTTATAAAAATTTAAATAATACCAGTACACACAATTTCTGTTCGATATCGGATCCAATTTAGAATGAGAACACTATGTAAAAAAAATGGTATGATATTCGTTACAAAGGAATAAATGACGCGTTTAGGGTGAATTCAATTTATATATTATGATCATCATAAAGGATAACATTAATCAAATTAAATTTAAAATATAGTTAATAGATATTAAATTATAATTGCTACTATTATCTAAAAATATTTTGAAAGAAACTTAGTGTGAAATTATAAAACCAAATAGCATTAATGAAAATCTGATGCTGAAATAGCCCTTCAATCAACTTAAACTGATTTAAAATTAATGATAATCTTACTATATCCTTTATTTTTTTCATAAAAACCACAAAACATGAAATGGAAAAATCTAAAAAACCAAAGAGACAAATAGTAGCAAAACATTACGTATAAAATTATATTTTATAGCAGTTTATCTATTTTTTCTTTGAGGACAAGTACACTTGTTATATTGTGCAGTGAAAAGATAAATGGTTTTATGTATAGATCTTTGCAATAGATTTGATAAAAATGTGTTGTTTTTTATGGTGTTATTTTGCTTTAATATTTATTCAATATGCTAGTAATATTTGAATATTTACATATTAAGAATATTCTTAAAAAAGAGATCTATTTTTATTATTGATATCGAAATTACTTTTTCAATACAAATATGCAATAATACGTGATATTTTTAAGATATATACAAATCTTGGCATTTTTTCGATCAAAAAGATATTCCTATTGGTTAAAATAATTTATCTGCAATATTTAGTTTTTGACTACAGCGTAGAATAAAATATTGACACCAAATAAATATATTTTTTTTTCTTATAATTTTTCAGCACACTATTTACAGAGAATAATACAATGATAAAAAAAATATGCAGTTCTACGGTTCAAATGAAGTATTATATGTAATTGAAAAAAATTAGTCTTAATTTAATTTTTAAAATTTATCTTTAATGTACTAATAAAACTATAACAAATAAATTTTCTTTGATGATTTAATTAAAAGCTAGATCGATCAAATACCAAACTTTTTATCGATGTGTTTAGAATTCTCAATAATAAAATCACATAATTACAAAATTAGTTAGTTATATGTACTATAAATAAATATATGTACCTAAATTTAATTTAATTTTGTGAAGAATGCATAAAGTTTTTAATATAAAAATTCAAAAACATTGATAAATGGGTTTTATCAACTTATGAAGCAATAAAAAAAATTATATTGAAGTCCTCATTTGATTTCTATTTTTAATTTATTTTTAAATCTAGCAGATATATGTTTTTTATACAATAATATAACATACAACCCACAAATTTCTTTTATTAAATTGGATTTCTTGCAAAATTAATTTTTTGAATTAACAAATTTCTGACTTTTCATTATTAGAATTTATATGATAATCTTTAATGAAATTATTTCCGAAGGTAAAAACCACATTTTTTACAAAATAACAGAAAAGACAATCAATTTTGTCATAATTTGGTTATTATTGAGCCCTAATACGATTCGAAAACGCTTTTATTATATGTTAAAAATTTATGTTGTTACAAGAAGAAAAAAATTATATTTTTATTCATAATATTTTTTATATAAGGTAAATTATTTGGTTTTTATTCGCTTTTCAGCCAATTGAGAAACTTTTTATAAACAGTGATCTAATTCTAATTATAAAAGACTATTATTGATAAAAATGCCAATTCATATCCACTTACAAAATATTAATTAAAATGCCAAATTTTGCCGCTTTCTAATATATTATATTGGTATTATGAAGGAATAATAGAGTAATTCTTATTATTTCTTGTTATTGGGAAATACCATGTTCTGACCTATCCCGAATTGCACGTGTTGTTTGGAATAATATATATTATTATTAATCTTACTTTTATTCACTGCTCCGTTTTTCTGAAAAATTTTGCTACTAATATATCAAAAATTCTTTTTCTAATTTGTTTTCTTATTGTTTCACAAAAACCAGATAACTTATGGCATTTTTAATTTTCCTCTTGAATTTTTTTTATTTATATAATTCCTTTTCCTATTTTTGCTCAGAATATAATCTGTTTTTGAAATAAACCATTATTAGATTCTTCCAGTTGTATTTTAATTCAAATTGCATAGACTTTTGTCAAAAATAATTTTATATACATAATTTTTATGGATCTTATTTATACTATAGTTTATTTTTTTCTACAAGTTTTTTCTTGTTTTACTGTTTTTGTAAATTATAAGCGTCTCTACAAGGTCTTAGTTCTTTTTTCACTAATACAGTTCGTAAATGGTAAGTATACTGTTATTTTTTAGTGTTAATATTATAGTTTGTCAAAAAATCTGAAACTGTTTAATTTCCGATTGTTTTTTATTGTCAAAAACGACTTGAATTGATGTTTCACGCTGATGTAATTTTTTCTTAAGATTGCAAAAAATTCTGCAGTTACATGGTATTCCAAAAAAAATTATGTATATATCTAAGTAAAATTATAAAAGTATGTTTATTCTTTTTTTCTAACAAGTCTTTTTTTATCATATTTTTGAAGACACCAAAAAATATTTCTACAAATTGTAATTTCAGTGAATATAATGATATATAATTTTTACAGACTTTGTTGAGCTTACTTTCTAAGCATAGAATATATTTTTAACGATTTTTAATTTTAGAGCGTTTAAAAAATCAATATTTTTGTATTTACGGAATGTTTTATTTAAATCAGCAGATTCAAAATACAAAAAACTATTATAAACTCTTTAATTAAATCATTTCCTAATTTTTTTGATATTTTTTTTCTATAATTAATCATATTTAATCTGCTCTTTTTAAAAATAATTCAACAATAGCAAAATGCATCGAGTGTTTTTATCTTATAACCAATTATATTTAATTTATTTTGTTTCATTTAGATTCTCGGTCTTATAAATATACATCTTCTCAATTTGCCTGCTATTAATTTTTATTTCTTTTTATTGTTTTTATTTCAAAGTTATCATCCTTCTACAAAACCTCCAATCTTTCTATACTTGTATAAATTTTTACACTCTCAAAACTGTATTCTTTATATCTGTTGCATTAGCAACAAAAATAATTAGTTTTTTTTTCTCATTTACTATTTTAGGTTTTCAATAGATAAGAGATTAATTGGTTTTTGACATTTTTAGAAATGTGTAATGATTGATTATCCAAAATCTAAAAAACTACTAAAAAGGTAAATGTTTTAAATTAGTTAGCTTCATTTATAAAAGTAGCATTAAGAAAATATATAAATAAAAAATGAATAACAATTATAATTTTGATTTTAATACTAATAATAAATTTTATAAGAATTCCAATTTATATCGATATGACCAAAATACTTGTCTATCTCTTCTTGAGAACTATTTTGGACACAAAAGTATTTTTAGCGCTTCCCGCAATATCAGTATACAAAATTAACAAATCCCTTTAATTATTTACTAGAAATATAATAGAGATCACTATATTGCATACAATTATTTCTTACCTTGCTATAATTATTATATGATATATTCAAATTAGCGTTATAATAACTAATTAGGCTATGTTTTTGGATTAATGCACCACCAATACCAAAATTACCTTTATCATATTAAAGATAAAATTCCGATAAAAATTGCTTAACATAAGTCTCTGTTTTATTTTATCCTTCTACAAGATATTCTGATGTTTTTTTATGTACGGTTTCCCACTTATAACATTTTGTGGATTATTTTGTAACATTTTGATAGTTTACATATTTTTCTCATCATATATGGCACAAACGTTTGAAACATAATATCTCAGTTAAACCTTTTTAGTCTGAATTTTGTTTGTGAATATATTATTATTAAAATATTTATCAAACAAATTTATACAGTTTTCATTATAGATAAATCTCACATTTTTCAATTTACTATTCATTGAGATTTCCAATATAATTATTGATTTGTAATTTTTATCATATAAACGATTTAGCATCTATATATCTTGTTATATTCATCTTGTGTTGAAGAACAAATTAAAAGGTATCAATGTAAACCAAAAAATATTCTATGTGTTTTTGAGAATATCTGGTATTATACTTTAATATATATTTGGTCCATATTCTAATCCAATTGGAATTCTGATTGTATACAATTTCTATTTAACATGTCAAACACAGTAAAATTCTAGCTTTAAATAGCTATTCTTATTTGATTCTAACTTTCAATAATCTAACTGATTGAATTTTTTCAAAACTTCGAAGCACTTCTTAAATTGATATAAAATGTTTAGTTAATACACATAAAAATTTGATATTATGGTTAACATGTAGAATGTCTATTATAATTCTAAAATTTAAAGTCTTTTTTTTATGTAAATGCAGTACTCCTTATAAATCTGTGTGCTTCTTTGCAGACATCCTTGTTTTTTACTCTTTTAATAATATTCTTTACCGCTTTTATAAACTTTATCGATACACTAAAATTCCTATTTTTCAATACTGGTATTTTAACAATATTTTGCCTTTTCAAGGCAGAATATCTGTGTAAGAGTACTTTTTTATTTGTTTAACGTAGATTTCCAATATTTTGATTTGTTTTTTTATTTTGTTTGCCACCCAATAAATTTGAGCTTATTTAGATTTTTCATTTAAATTTTTTTCATTCTCTTGCTTTTAATGTGGCATCCTATCTATTTATTTCCAAATAACCTTTTAATTCTATATAATACATTCATTTGCTGTCGGAATGTCTTTCAATAATAAATTTATTAACGATGTTGTAACATTTTAAATTTTGAACAGAATGGTAACATTTTGATTAGATGTTTGTTTGAAATTTTTATCATATATTGTTTTTTTTCTTATCGCGTTTTTATCACGCTCAGCAATTTGCAAGATGATTCATTATAAAATTATTGCCCACTAGCTATCAACAAATATAGTTCTAAAATATTTACAACAGTGTTAAAAATAAACTTTTTAATTAAATCAATTTATATTTTGAGGAAAAAATATTTTTTTTATTCGAAGTTTCTATATTTATTTTCTAAATATACCGATTTTTATAATTATTATCCACTATTTTATAATCATTTTCATGATTTTGAGAACATTTTTAAGTAAAATATGTTTTGCTATAATAAATAGCACATCATTTACTGCCAAATTGTGTTTTTTCTGATACAATATGTCTAATTGTGAATTTCTAATTTTCGTTGATAATTTGATAGAAATATATAAAATTTAGATTTTTCCGCGATTGGCAAAATATTTCTTTCAAATATTGATAAGTACTAAATTTGCTTGGATTGATGACTATAGTTCCAACGAAAGTTTGATTCTTATATACACATTATATTATTTAAGAAAAAAAAATAGCATGAATCTGCGTGAATATATATTTTTTTGTAATTTGACAACATTAAGCATATTCAATCTAATATCTTATCCCTATAGTATTGAATATCGTTTTAATAGAGTATTTCTACTTTATTGCTTCTACTTCATATATTAAGTTTTTTCATCTCTTTCTTGTAAAATCTAATTTTAATTGGTTTTAAATATATTTTTAGCGTATATTTATAAAAAATTTAACTTTCAAGTTTTTAAAAATCTTTTTTTGTCTACAAAAAAAATATTTTTTTCATCATCTTTTGAATTTAGATACAAGTGATTGTAAGAATTCCCAGCAAAGGTTATAGTTTTGCCTCTTTTAAATTTTAAATAAAACTCATATTTCTTAAGTACAAAAATTTTCGTTCAGGATCTTTTATATGTGTCTATTTTTTTCATCAAATATTTTCCTATATAATTTGTATTTTCTTTGTTATATATTAGCTTTTGTGTACTTTAAAAATACAATTATCTGTAATTATTTAACTGTTTGTTATGAATCAAATAAGATTATACAAGGTCTTAAAGATAAGCATTAAATTTATATTTGTTAAAAAAAAGAATGATTCTCATTATTTTCAGTGAAAGAAACCTTTTTTTATTTTATAATATACTATATGAGCAGTTTTTTTATTATTATTTTCGCCAATTTGAAACTTTTAATTAAACAAAACTTTTTCTAATTTTTTCTCAACAAGAATATTCAAACTTGGTCGATTTATATCCATTTATACTATTAAGGGGGAAATTACTTAGTTAATCAAAGTTATATAAACCATTTTGTATACTAAAAAATGCTTCTTTGGGACTAGTTAGCTTAAAGTTTTTATATTTTTACGCAATAAGGGCAACTTTCTGCAAAGAGGAATATACCAATAAATATGCAGGATTTTTCAAAAACTAAAAATAAACTCAAAACACAATCATATGCAACTCAAAAACAGTCATGGGGAACAAGTACGCTATTTCACGTGTGAAAACCAATTTTTGATAATATCATCGTCTGTGTCAATACATATAACAATGTACATATATATTTTTATCTTCATATGTGCCCGTGTTCGCTGAGTGGCCGAGACGAGTGGCGTAAATAGTAGGCATAAAGACAGTATGGTAAAGTTTGTGATTTATTAACGAAGGTGTCGGGGTCATTCCTGCGATCACCGTTTTTGCTTAGACGCGTAGCTTTCTTTTCGCTTGTCCTCATTTCCATCTGTGTATGGGAAACATGTTACTGCTTTTATAGCCCTGGTGGAGGTAACTTTGCGAGGAAATTGTTGGAGGGAAGCTTTTTCTGGAGGGAAGATGTTTAAGTTACCTTCAACACCAGAATGTGGTGGATATTTCACCACAATATGTTACAATAAACTGACGATATATGCCCTACATTAACAAATATTGAGTTTTTAATTTCATTTAAAATTTTTAAAATTGAGAATTTCCCTAAATTTTTACACAATTAACTCTGTAGAGCTTAAATTATATTAAGAAACATATTGAATCAACTTTTATAAATACTAGAATATATAACATACCCCAAGAATGTTTTTTTGTTTTATATGTTCTTTAACAACGGGGAATATATATTTTAGAAAAAGGAATTTCAGCATAAAAAAAGTTTTTTGTTTATTATATAATGTATATAATCGATCATAAAAACTAATTATCGATATTGTTGCTACTGTTAATATTTCAAGTAACGCTATTGTTTCTAATATTAATATTTAAAATACTTAACTAAATTTATTAAAAATTCTCTTTTTTTTTAAATTAAATCAAATTTTCTTTAGTAATTTTTTTATTTATAAAAAAATACAATTTTTTGGAAAATTAAAGGTGTTATATTAGAAATTTCTATAGATAAATTATCTTCATTAAAAAATACAAATAAATCAAAATATAAATTGCATAATGAAACTATATAATTTTAACTTGGTTTCATTATTGCTAAAAACAATTATTACTATAATCTAAAACTAGTGTGGCATTTTTTACTACAATAGAAGCCAAAAAATTAAGTAAAATTAACATAAATGTGGTATTCAATACGTCTGTGAAAAATATAATAGAAAAAACAGGCTGATTTGTAATAAATGATGCACATAAATATTTTGAAATTTCGGATTTACCAAACTTTTTTAGAACAATTATAAATTTTTGTGATTTTAAAAATTTTTGTATTTCTTATTTATATATAAGAAAAAAGGTTACTTATAGAATCTTTTGGCAGCAAAAAAGATAAAGTAGGAATTACAATAGTTGTGCTATAGTATTCAGAAATAGCTTTAGCTGCATTTTATCGTTATTATATTATTTTGTATGATTTATCTGTTTTAAAAACTCTACACTGTTTACAAATATGTTAAATAGTATTGACAGAATGAAATGTAAAAGAATTAAATTTCAGTGCAAAAGTCACACTTGATTTTTTTCAGATCGTTAAATTCTTTTACTCTAAAAGTAAAACTACTTTTTAATTGAGTCAGATAATTTAGTTTTATATGTTTAAGTACAAAAATTCGCAATAAAAAAATAGTTTAGTTTGATTCAATTATATTTTTCGACAATTACTAATGTTGTATATATTGTGAAAAAGTAGATATATTAGTCTAGGAAATATGTTGAAAGCTAGGAAATGCTATTATATTACATAAAAGAGGCAATGAAGGTTTTCTGTGCATTATTAGTATTATCTTTGTGCCAGCACTTTTCCCTTTTCTTCTAACGGTACCATCTTTTTTGTTCAAGATTTTTGATCGTGAGTTGAGAAAGTGTTAGCAAAAAGATAGTTTTTATTGTTATTTACAGACCTATGTAATTTTTGCATGGATAATTGGTTCACTGCATTAGTATAAACATAGAAGAGTTACTATTTATTTAATAAAACAATTTTTAGCAAAAATATAGTTGTCATAGTTTTTGAACCATGAAAACTACATTTCAGTTTATAAGAAAAAAATTTATTAAAAATATTTAAAGGTTCCGTATATACATTAAATTACCTATGATATTCACAAATTAATGAAGATCCGAAATACTGAAGAGTTCATCAATGAATAATAGACAACCAATAGGATCTTTACACTTATACTAAAAGATATGTTCAATTAGGTTAATCCCCTGGTCAACAAAAATCAGTCTGATTTTGGGAAACTATAAAAATGCTCACGCTATCCCATGTACAATCAACATGCGTTAAGATAAGAAGGGAAAGAGATCCTAGAAGAAAATAGAGAGTTCAAGCCGAACCGTACATGTATTCGAAAATTAGAAACACAACATAATCATCTCTTTACAGTTTTAATATTTAATATCTTTTTTCTTCTCTTATTAATGCTCTTGACGATAAATTCGAGAAAAATTTAGATACAATTATTTATATTTAATCTGTTGTTGCATATATAACTTTCGAATATCCACAAATCTGTAACTTTTTTTCTTTTAGCTTTCTTTTTCATCTTTTTCTTGGGACATTCAATTTAGTTAAAATGAATTCATGTGTATTTGTTGTTACATCAAATTTAGATGTTTAATTTATAAACTATTACAAAAATAAATAATTTTATTTTTTTTTGATTTGAACTATATAGCTAAATACATAATAATCTTAAATATATTATATCAATAAAATTTGTATACAAAAACGTTTTGAACACCTTTTTATATAAAAACGATATTTCTTATTTCATGCAACGAAAAACATCAAATTGTCCTTGTTCTTGCAAAAATATATAAAAAAATTAATAATATTGCAAAAAGAACTATAAATTAATATGTGTTTTACTTGTAACTATAAAAGACACGAGATCAATCTTATAATATTCTTACAACTAAACGGAAGTTGTGATGCGACGATGAAAGAATACATAAACTTTTTTTTAAATCCTTTGTTGGAATCAAAAATTATCCAGCGGAAAGTTGTATTCTTCTATACAACCCATATATGGATAAAAAATTAATATTAGAAACAAGTTTAAATTCTGTTTAAACGTAAAGTATAATGTTCGCTAACAATAGCAATAAATTTTTAAAAAAATGTGTTTTTAAGATTATGTTTTTCAATTTTTTCTTAAAAAATAACACTAATACAAGCATTTCACATTTCGAAACATTTTCAACCCGAAAAAAAGTTTTTCCAAATGTTTCTTTTATTATTTTTTTATTTTTACCAATCTTTACTAAATTTCATTTCAATTATTTTAGATATCAGTCTAGAATAAAAAATGCTTTTTAAAGGATTTTTATATTACAAATCAAAACTTGAAATATATTATGTGCAATTTTTATATAAATAATATAGAAATTTATAAGAGATAATTATTTGTAAATTAATGTAAATTTAAGTATGGTGTTACGAAAAAATTATATTACTTTTATGATATAAATTAAATGTTTATTTAAAAGTGAATATTAAAAATCAAATTGAAAACAATATTTAAAGAAAAAAATGTTATACTTTTTTAGATGAAATCAAAACAATACAAGGTAATGTTTCATACCCAGTAAGTATTACGAAACAAATGTAATGTTTGTGACTTTTATCATACTACTAGTTACAACATTAAATACATCTAATAGGCAGCTGAAAACAATTTTATTCCTATCAAATTAACAATACAATTGTCAAAAAAATATAAAAAAATTTGTTGTTAAATGGCGGAATCAGTAAATTTATTAAAAAAAGATTTTTAATTTTTTTGATTTCTATCTATCGAAATCATCCTGAGATTAAATTTTTTTTTATACAATGCAATTTAAAGTTTACACCGATAAAAACAGATTTATATTTTGCTCTTTTAAATATATAAAATTGTTAATTCACATACTTACAGCTT
Organism: Edhazardia aedis USNM 41457; assembly: GCA_000230595.3. Classification (NCBI taxonomy): domain Eukaryota; kingdom Fungi; phylum Microsporidia; family Culicosporidae; genus Edhazardia; species Edhazardia aedis. The sequence goes on from AFBI03000058.1 coordinate 79,874, forward strand.
AAATTAATGAGGTCTTCTATATGTTCATAGAAACAGTATCTAAAGAACCATTTATGTATATAAAGTGCAAAAAAATATATTGCAGATTTAAATTGTCATTAAAAAATTCGTAAAAAATGTAATCATGACACATATTTGTGATTGTTTGAACATACCTATTTTTTTTGAATGTAAATGAAAGAATGTAATGATTAGATAACCAAAAAAACTTATTTTCAATGCAAACTACGAGATGATTTTGATTTAACTCAATTATTATGCCATTTTGTTAATTATATTAATAATTTGAATAATTTTATCGATTAAGAGATTTTTTTTAAATATTTATATATTTCGATTACTTACAAAATCTATTATCACTATTATTCATTTTTGAATTTTTTTTCAAGTTATTTTAAAAATAATATCAAGTCATTATTTTTTTATTCATTTATTTAGAAGTAAAATCTTTAGTAGTGTTTTTTAATCATTTTGATTTTTTATGGTACGTATTTTCATTTGGTTTTCGAGGTAACCCTGCGGTGCGAAATGCTATATTTGTAAGAATTGCATTGACTCAAGACACAAAAAACACTGATAATTTTATATAACAGGGTTATCTATTTCTTTGATTGCTATTTAAAATACAATTTTTTACAAATAAAATAAAAATTCTGAGAAATCAAAATATTTTAATGTCTTCGAAGAATTTTATTACAATTTTTTTAATAAAAGACCATTTTTATTTAAGAAGCCATTTTGTAATTTTTGATTTGAATTACATTCTTAAATGTAAACAATTTAAAAATATCTGATTTCAATTAGAACCATCGAAATGTATTTATGATAATTTATAATAATTAAAATTCTGCATAAAATACACTGAAATTTCATAATGAAATCATTTATTTTCTATATAATGTATTCTAATTGCCAATATTTAGTTGAAATGATAAATCTATTCGATTTGAAAGACCACAAAAAATTAATATTTTTATGATTTTTATATATTTTAAAATTCAAAAATTTTTAATCAAAAATTATAACACAGGTTTGAAGAAATTGCCTAAATATTATATAAACTGTATTAAACTTTCAAATTAAGAAGATCTTGTTAGTTTTGTCTTATTATTTGCATGAATTAACATTTTTTGTTTCTTTTTTGTATTCGAAATTTTTTCTTTTTTTTTAAAATTACAAAAGTTCTTTACATTAGTATATGATTACATACAAAAATATTTGCAAATTTGTCTTATTAACTAATTTAGAATGTTTTTATTTGAAAAAATATTGTTATACACATGAATTGCCAAAGTATTAAGTAAAATATTATTGATTAATTTTTTTTACAAATTGATAATTAGAAAAGAAATTTTGTCTGTTGAATTGATTTATACATATTGTTTAAACGTATATTTGTGTTTTATATTTATTGTAATTTATAGACTCATTAATATAACATTAACATGTGGAAAAAAAATCATAGTGTTTTGAATTTTAAAATTTATAATATGAGCTTTCTAAATAAAATCATAAACAAAAAACGAAATGTTAAGAATGAAAGTTTTTGGACAGAATCTAACTTTTATTTTAGTATAATGAAACAATAAACTAGTAAATATATGTTAGTACGTAAATATAATACAAACTAGTGTTTTGAATAAGTCTAATAAACGATAAATTAGTTTTTAGACATGTGAAATATTTTATTTATTGATGTTTTTTTTTCCAAAATCTTCTTTACATTTATAAACAAACTCTTGTGTTATAAATATATTAAAATATTTTGTTTTTTTTCAAAAATGCCAATATGTTTACGAGTGCATTGGTAACAAAATCAAATGTTTAAAACAAAATTAATAGTAAATTGAAATTTGGTTTATGACATATAAGCACTGACTAAATATTTCATAGATTGATATGGTATGCGATAATTCTTTTGAAATTGATAATAAAGAATTAGATTTAAAGGAAAAGAGTTAAGGCAACAAGATTTATAAAATAAGCAGTAAGTTATTGATACACTGAATATCTACTGTGATTAGTATTGGGTGCGCTGAGCCTTTTATTATTAGGATATATATGAGGGATTATATTCAACTGAATTTATAAAAAATTGTATGGAGAAAATCCCAGTAAGTTAGAAATGTGCTGCGAGAATGAAATTATCGCACTTTAAAAAATTTTAATTTTGTTAAAACGGTTAAGAGTGATTATTTGGGATTTTTGCTGTCTTATATAGAAAAAGATAGTTTTAATTTATAATTATTGTTTTTATAATCATAGAATAAAATTAAAATCTCTTTTCGTAGAATTATGTACTAAACCGTGTCTTATGTTGTGAAAATTAAAACATAATGAAAATAATGTTTCACTATTATGATGTAATTAAAATCAAAATTAGTTTGTCGTTTCGTGGTTTTAAAGAAGTTTATATAAAAATTATAATTGAGAAATTTTAGCTAAATATACTAAAAAAATTAATTATATGTATTTATGACTGATACGAGATTTCATTTCGAATAATAAGTTTGATTTATCCGAATATTATTGCAAGATAGCTTTATAATTAATAGACATTGTTTATTTATTGTTTACAATAGTGATTAAAATAATAGTAAAAAATAGTTTATGGATTTAATATGTACGAAAAATCTATGATCCATACCTTGGTTAAGAAGGTATGAACGAGAGAAGTTGGAAAATATATGATATTAAGGTTTTGGGCGCCCCTATCTGTAAAGAAGATTGGTTGTCATGTGATTTATTATTTTTTTTATTGTTTTTCATCCGTCTGTGTATCTTTTTCTATATATAATTGTTTAATTTAAGCTTGTTCTACAAAAAATAAACCAGTATTCCTTTCGAAGATATTCGTTGTTAGTTTAGGAGAAATATAATAAAAATTTGTTTAAAAGTTTACTCATAAAAAACAAACATGTAGGTTATTATTTCGAATAACTTGAAAAATTGGATCTATTTTTTTTAACAAGATTTCTAAATTTTGTCCTACTGTTCATTTAGCAAAAAATTCATTTTTATGGTATATAATTTATTCTCTCCCACATTTTTTGTTTTTTTAGTAATAATATATACTAATTTGTTACATTACCAAACAATTTTTTTTATCATGCACTATAATGTAAGTTTGAATAAAGAGGTTTTATCTAACAATAAACTTTTGAAAAGATAATAAGGAAAATTATTAAAAAAAATTTATCGGAAATACGTAGAAAAGTGTTTAAAATAGAAAATGTTCTTCTTTCACATATTAAAAAAAAGTATTTTTAAATATAATTTTTGATGCAATAATAATGCAACAAAACATGTATTTTTGATCCAGAATATCACAAAAATGACATCTCTGTGCATCAAGCAATTTTAATACATCAAAAACAAATCAACATAAAAAATGGCATTTTACACATTTAAGAAAAGACAAAAAAAATATTTTCAATATATATTGATCATCATCAAAATGTAGTCGAACATTATTTATTCAAAAATTGTATATTTTAATAGTCACACAACAAGAGCAACTCGCTTTTTTTTGGTCTTTTTATATCCACAAATTTTGATATAAATTTAAATATTAATAATGTATTTTATTATTTGAATTGGCAATTACAAAAATATATGTTATGATGAAAATAAAATAAATTGAAATTTGTAGTACATATTTAGGCAATATCAGTTTGTAAACACATAATATTTTTTTTGTATTACACTAATATACAAAAACTTATTGCTATGGTTTTTGTAAAAACAATTTGATTATATATTACCTTCATTGATAGCACTCTTAAAAGATATCTATTATAAATTTGGACTTATTTAAATTCTGTATATTTTATGAGTCAATTATGTTTCATTAAATCATGAATACTATCATTTTATTGCTAAATATTATTATTTAAAAAACTTACTTAATTATTGATAAAAAAATATATAAGATGTTAAATAAATTTTAATAATCAAAACAATTATCGTTTTTTATCGAATAAAAATAGTTTTTCATTGCAATTTCCGACATAATTGTATTACACCTATTCAACATATATAAAAACCTGTTTTTGTTTGTATTTATTTAGAATTAAATTTCATAATTTAAAAGAATTGTGTTCCTTGAGTTATATTTGGTGTGAGAGAAAACACGGATCATCAGCCTAAACGGTTTAAGTGCAACGTTTGTGAGGCTAAGATCTTTTATTGCGAAAACAGGAAATGTTTGATGGGTTATTCAGAAGAATACTTGATTGACCCATATTAGTATATATTTATAAACATTTTAAACAAAAGAAGAAATCAGTTAACAATATATAATAAAGGGAAGTGATAAGAATATTATTAATAAATATAATAGCTAATAATTACAAAATTTTATCCTTTTGCAACATATTTGAACATATTTGTTACTATTATATCATATTATATGCATAAACAAAAATCCTACACTTCGAACAACCAAGATATTCGTGAAGACTCGCCGTCTGAGGAATATCATCACATTTGGGAAAAAATCTAGAAATTATATACAAATTATTAAGAAAACGATTCATTCTGCAAAAAACGTGTGGGGTTGTATTTGAAGGAAATTTATAATTATTTTCCCAAAAATATATTAGATTTACAAATTAATGTAAAATGATCTCAAATTAATAAAATATTTTTAATAACAATTTAAACCATTAAAAATATTAACTGACATATTATAATCACTAATACCTACTAATGAGGATAATTCTTCGCCCTTTTCTCTCTCAGCATCAACAGCGATTATGGGTGTGGAATTTAAGCAATTATTCTTTGCATCACAAAATTGTATGCAATCAAACATTTGAAAAAGGTAGTTTATATCTCGCTCAAAATATTTGATAAGATAATATAACTTAAAAAATATATGAAAACAATAGTCTGCACACAACGATTGTTTCATTTGTAAAAATATCGAATTGTTCTATATCTTTCAAACAAATGAGAATTAGCTGCAGAATTTAGAATCAAAAAATCAATATAAATGTTTTCAACGCTTTTATGAATAGTATATTTATTGAATATATCTGTTATGTTTTAGAATCCTGCATTGCGAGAAAAAAATGCAATCGATCTTTTATGTTTTATATATTTAATTTAGACAATTATAAAAAAGAATATTGAACCGTAGATTATAATTTAAAAAATATTATTCCAAGTGAGTATTACATGATACATACAACACAATAACATAATTCAAATAACTATATACTTGGTAATAATCAATTTTCAAGAAACTGATCAAATAATCAAATTTTATCTTGCAAAATAAAATGACTAATTCCATAAGAAAAACGATAATAGAAATAAAATTAAATGTTTGTGACTGCTGATGTAAAGCTTTACACATTTTGATAAATAATATAGCAAATGTTGTTTTTTTTCTCAGTTGAATATTAAAAACATATAGGAAAAAAACAAAAAAATATCAAAAAAGGGGTTATTCTTTTCATTATTTGTTCAAAATTTTAAATTAAATTTTTGCATGGAAAAAAATTGCAGCAGATTATAATGAGCACAAACTATAACAACTCAAATGTAATAGTTGTGAATAATAAGATCTATGGTTGATTTCGTGAAAAAATATGCGCAATAAATGGGATGTAAGAATAAATGAAAAATAAAAAATTTAAAGCCCACAATTTCAACTAATTATAAGATAAATACAAAAGAAAGACAACATACACAATAAAGAAATGGAAGTAAAAAGAAAAACAGAAAACGTTAAAATTTAATTTTAAACAATAAAAAAGACATTTGAATTTATGTAGTTTTTTATTATTTTATTTCTTTGCTAGTAGTTTTTAAATAAATTTCATGCTTTGCCAATTTGCCAATACAAATACACTTCTATAAAAAAAGAAAGTTGGTTTCTTCCTCGTCAGTGGTTTGTCTCAAAATATAAACATTAAAATTATTGTAACAGGCTTCATAACACACATGACCTTCAGGACTATCTTCTTCGCTCATATCGCATAGTTTAATTTCAAATTTATCTGATTCTAACCAATCCGATTCTAAATCACCTGTGTTGCTTACATTACCAGTATCTTTATTATCAACATACTTCAAAAATGTTTTAAATCCATCATCAACATAAAATTTATCTCAATACAAAGCTTTCAATAAAATGTTTTTTATATAAAATACAAAGCTGCTTATTTGAAATTCGCCATTTTTTGTAAATTTTTTCTTTTTGTTATGTATATAAATTGTATGCATTTTTACAGGAACGAATGCCTCTTTAGAAGAACGAAAAGAATGCGATTGTAAAATCTTTTATATATAGTCTATGATTTGATAAAACTTATGAAGGTGTTTTTTGTTATAAGAATTAGTGTTCAGATCGATTTGCTTTCTAAAATTTTCACCATTTACGATAATTCTAATATTAATCATATCTTTTAAAGACAAATCCTCAAAGTCAATGTTCGATTGTACACTTCCGTTTGAGATAAAAAAGTCTTCAACAAGTAGTTTTTTAGCATTCTCTTTTTTTACTTGATGTTAAAAGTTATAAAACAGTTTTTTCCAAAATAATTTATATACACTATTATATTTTTTGATAAAATCACAATTTTCTTTGTATAAGACCTTACCAAAACGAAAGTTATTTGCTATTACTAATTGATTGTATTCTATTCTAAAAACTGAACTTAAATTCTCAAAAAAATTGCATATATGCACAGCTTCCGCCTTAAGTGTTGTTAATTCATCCGCTGCGACGGCAAATAACTTTATTATCCAATATGATTAAAACATGCGTTCAAACAGCTCTCCTTTTAATGCAAATTCGTTTTCTAATTATTTTTCATCCGATAATTTATCAAATAGATTATTAATATTATGTCTCAAAAGCATTTCGTCAATATCATTGTTTAAATTCTCTTTAATATATTGTAAGCTTAAAGTTTCTGTGGAAAATAAGTCTTGCTCTTCGAAGTTTGTTGGTGTGACTGTTGCGTTTATTGTTGCATCTTTTTCATAAAAAGTTTTTGCAACGTTTGATTTAAATGAATGTCCACTTTTATTTTCATTACTGTTATGCGTTCTAATAGATTTATTATCGGATTTTTCTAAAACACGTTCAGGGAAGAAACCACTTAACATCAGCAACAGATTTAAGGATTCATCTCTTATGTACCGCAAAAAACGTGTTAAAATGTTTATAGGATTTGTCATAATACATTATCAGTTTTCTGTATTTATAATTTCAAAAAATGGTAATTTCAATTCTTTAAAATTTTTTAATATCAATTTGACATAAATGTTCTTATTGAAACAATTTGATTTCTTAAATTAGCTGATAATGAAAGAAACTGTTGTATACCATCATATTAAAGATATATTTAATTTAAAGTGTTCTTCATTGATAATTGATTTTAAATTACTATCGAACCAGTTTTAATATAATTTAAGCTGATAAGAAAATTTTGAGACAATTACAAATATGAAATACAGTTAAAAAACTTTGCTAAAAATTTATTGTATGATGTTTCATTAAAAAAATGTGAACAAAACAATTTTTCCAATTTTAAAAGGCATAATTTTTTTAAAAAAAAAACTTAAATTACATAAATATAAACTGGATAAAAATATTAGTATTGAATTTAATAAGTCAATAAATAATATGTGATAGATACCGGAAAAACTTACAAAAAAAAGTTTAATTATGAAAATATGGTGGATATAGAAAACATGGCCGAGACTAAAATATATTTTTAGTGTTTTTTAACATTTTGAAAGCCTTTTTCTGTACTTAACTTTGTAAATGTATTGTATTATTTGCGATTTTCTTTATTTTAAATCTCATTATTTCTAAACATGTCATATATTTTTTACAAAATTGGTTTTTTAGAGTAAAATATGTTCAAAAGTTACTAAACAAAACTTTTTTTGTATCACAATTTGAAATCAACAAAGAAAACAATCAAAAGTATTTATAAAAAAAATTAGTCGGAATTTATATTATTATTCTAGTATTAGCATTTTAAGGCATTTTTAAAAAAAACGTTGTGAATTATAAAGTTTATTTGATAAGATAAAATTTCAATTTCAACCAAAAAAGAAAGTATAAAAAGAAAAATAGTTGAGAAATTTTTTTTTCTAATTTCTATTTGGACTGAAAGTTATTAAAAATGAAAAAGCATAATCTATTTTATGACACCATTACATTAAACATATAATGTTTAATTTATTGCATTATAGAAACTCTGCAGACAGAAAAATTTTTAAAATTGATTTTTCCGAACCACAAGTTGGTTTATTTAGCATATTTAAGAATATATATTTGTGGTATTAATTACCACATTAATTATTCCTTAATTAATTTAATTTTTCTTAATAAAAATGCAGCATATGAGCATTTTTAACGCTTAATGATAATGAATAAAGAAAATACTGCACGAGCAGCAAAAGAATGTTATAATCGTCCACAAAGACTCAATATTATAAATAAAACTTCTTATACCAAAAGACCCAATAACAATACCAGTTATTTGGAAAATTGTTTTAAATCTGGCTTTTTTCCTTATTTTAATGCCACAATATTATTTCTAATTATTCAAATAGTATTTTTAAATTTAAATTCAATGCCGATTATTGTCTTAAAATGATATAGAAATATTTTTAGCAGATTATTTTTATAAGATATGTTTAATGATTTTAAATTCCTCACATTTTAAGTGCAATCGGATTGCTGTTATATTTTTAATTAGATTAAAGTATTGATTATAAACAATTGACAGTTTTTTTAAACCACAAAAGAATACAGCAATCTGCTTATATAAAATAAAAAGCACATATTTTGATATATAATTGCGACAAATATATTTTCGAAAAATGAACATGTAGATTGTAGATTATAAAATGTATTTTTTAAAATAATAGAGAGTGTGGTTTTTTTATTTCTAATTTATCGTAGGATATTGTTGTATGCCAACATTTGATTGGTAAAACTAATTCAAATATATGTTTTTACGGTAATTTATTCTAAATTGATATTGAACCAGTTTTAATAGAATTTATACTGATTTGACACAATTTAATACAATTTGAAATAATTACCATGAATAAATACAATAAAAAAGCTACACTAAAACTAGTACAGCATTCATGTTTATAAAATTTAAAAAAGAAAAATGTTGATTCTTTCAATTTAGAAAATAATAAAATTATAAAAATTATTATTAAACATATAATTATAAAGAAAAACCAATTCTATTTTTGAATTATATTTAAAATATAAATAGATTTATAATACATATCGCAGATATCTATGTGTCTTGATTTATATTGATTATTTTATAAATGCTTCGATTTTAGAATTTTAAATGGTTTTATACGCATTTTACTATTTTTTTTTGATATATATGATGCTTTTCATTATATAGAGAAATAAGTCTATAAAAATTCTAAAATATAGCTTTAAATCATAAAACAAAGAAATGATTATGAATCTGAAACAGTGGTGCTAAAATATTCAATAACTGGATGTTTCAGTAAAATTACGAATTTCACATAATACTTTTAATAACATTTCGCATCATTATTCATTTAAATAAAATTTTTATTTATTTTTAACACGCACAAAAAAACATAATATTTATAAATTATTGTTTTTGTGCAATTAAACAAAAAAACAGCATATAAAATGAAAAACATATACAAATTAGAGCTGCTTGGAAAACACAAATATTTATACAAATACGATCTTTTTATTACGATCTATAAACATCAAAATTATCTTACAAAAAGACTCATTACCTATAAATACCGTCTTAAAATAATAGTACCTCGATTCTTCAATTTATATTTTTTTAAAAACTATCTGATACAGGAAAAAAAGATTACTTACAATACAAAATCTTTAAGCTATTTCAAGCGAAGCTTGAACCCAGCATGGTGTCATCAATTTTAAGATCCTGTTTAATATTTCCCATGCCTTGAATAAACTAAACTTGGGACAGGATACGTATGGAAGTGCTTTAAAGATATTATAGAAAATATAATTATAAATAAACAAAGCATAAAAAAACCCCTTTTTATTAAGACTCGACTTATTTATAATATCTTTTTTTAAAAGAAAATTAATCATACATTACTTAATGAGTACATAATAAAAATATTTTTTAAACAATAGTTATCTTGTATCTAACATTGATATTATATGAAATAATGATTTTCATAAATGTAAGATTCATATTTTTTTATAATAAATTAATAGTTGATTTCAAATAACAAAGTAAATTCAATTATTAAACTTATTCAGAATTATTAATAACTGATTTTAAACAAATTCAAAAGTAAAAAAACGTTCGAACTAAATCACCTTCTAATACACTAAATTTATAATTAATATAATAAAATATAATGAATATGTAAAAACACGTTTGTATGTTGCAGCAAAAAAAATTAAGTTAAAGAATAAAATTTACAGAAATGTTGATTTTAAGTGTATAGAATATATGTCTTCGAAGAATATATCAATATTTCCTAAACGTGTTTTCCACGACACAAAACATTTCATATCACCAAAAAAAAGTCAAACGAGAATCATAACGATTTTTTTATAATAATACAAAATCAAATTTTTTCTGTATATTGTAAATTCGAAATTTAATCTTCAACATTGCAAAATCTATTTTGGTTTGATAACTAAAAAAACCAATTAACTAAAATATATTCGTTTAAATAAATATAGAACCTAACATGTTGCTAAAAAGTTAAATAGAAAATATATATCGTTATTTTTTTAGAAGAATACACATAAATAGTTTATAAGAAAATTTATAGTTGTTTTTTACTTTTTATCAATACATTATTTAAAAATTTTTAACTGAGATTAACAAGTTTTTAATCTTTTTTAAAATGTAGATAGATGAGCGCGGATGCCCAGTTGGTCGACTTGACTTCTTGAAACCTATAGATTTACTAATTGAAATAAAAATTTAATACCCTTTTTTTCTATTTTATAGGCTATTTAAACTTTTTTGTGATCAAATTTTACCTTTGATACCAATTTGATCAATCGGCTATTGAATAGTAAATTGTTATTAATAATAAAACCCCCAAAATTTATTCTTCTCTTCTGCCAGAAATTCTAAATGCGGGAGACGTTTAAAATTTCATCTATAAAATCATTTAAAAATAAATACACAAATAAATATATCGATAAAATCAGTCAAACAATAATTTTTTTAATACCATTGCAACAGAATACACCTAACATGATTATAAAATTTTTATTCAAACTGTTTTAGATGTCTTATGAATTTTTTCACATGCTAATAGTTTATCACAATTTGTATGTGAGATAAATTATATTTACTGATCAATATTGCAAAAAAATAATTCAAAGGATGTCACAACTACTATAAAAATTTCAAATCCTTTTTAAATCAATTTATTTTCTTTTACTTTTATAACACTTATATTAAAATCCAGTGCGTTCAAATTATTTTTGGTTATATATCATTATTGATTTTTTAAAGCGTATTAAAAAATAAATTTATTTTAAAAAGCCATTTTTAGTCGTTATGTGAGCTTAAGCATATTTTTCATGTCTATAATAATTTTAAAAAGTTTTTTACAACATTACAAATATAAATACAGATTATATACCTTAAAAAGATATGTTTAATTTTGCTATATACGTGATTTGCAATGATTTTTCGACTTATAAAAAAATAGAAAAATTTTATTAAAGCGTTTCTATAGTGTAAAATAGATATATTAGGTATCGCATTTGTTAAAAATAAATATTTTAAATTACCAATAAAATTTTTATTTTTTTTGACACATTTTTATTTGCATTGTAATTTTTTACTTGCAGAAGCGTTTTGAAAGGAATTAAAATGCAAAATATATTTAATTAAAGATTAGTTTGTTGCTGTGCTCTCTTCATCTAGATTAAAATACTAATATAAAATATAGAAAAATTCATGCGATGGTCATTTCGTCAATAAGACATGCAAAACAAAAATACAAAAACTTTTCATTGCCAAAAATTTTTTTGTTTGAATCCAACATATCATAAAACAAATAAAAGAATCATTTAATCATTATTATTGTAATTTTAAAATTAAAAACCAAAAATTAAAAATATTTTATGTTTCTATTTTGTTTTCTCTTAATTAGAATGTAACAGAATATAACCAGTTATATTGACATGTTGCCATATTAAGTCTATATTTCAAGCATTTTGGTAAAAAAAATGAATTAAAGAGCAAATAAATCTATTGAAGCACTGCCTTTCAAATTTATTAAAATTTTAATGTAAAATAAATAATATCTACATCTATATTGAACACTTAAAAATGTACTTACGTTCTTTAGAAGCGACTAGGAGTAGAAATTATCAAAAATGCTATTTTTAGATTTTTTTAAGCGATTATGTCCTGAAAATGATCATTGTACCATTCCATAAAATTTAAATTGACGGATTATTAATTTCTGTTATTTATGATTCACTCTAATGTTTTCTTTTCACAAAGTTTAATTTTACGGTTTCAAATAATGTTGAGATATTTTCTAATTAAATTTCTGTAAATGTTATTTTTTTTTGAAAAAAAGCGAGTGATTACAAAATACAAATCTAAGCAAAATATGTAAATATTTTCTCTGTTTCTTTATATTCTGTAATTTTGAATATTTTCGTGCTATTTATGAATTATACAAAAACTTTCGGCAATTAACTATTTTCGTAATTACAATAAACAAAAACAATAGATTTATATCTTATATTTATGGAACTTAATGTATTTTTACAGATTTTTGATATTGTTTTGAATTATTGTTTTTTCGTCGATTTCTGCTAACCAGTATGGTTAGTAAATATTTATCTAACAAATGAAAATTAATAACAAGTTTTCATCGGAATTGATTTCCCCCTTGGTAGAATTTGTTAATAAAATATAAATTTGGTAATCTGAAGAAATTCAGCTGTTATCAGTTTAATTTAAATTATGTCTGGTTGATCAATTGGCGATATGATTGGTTTAAACTGACTGTAAAAAAGTAAAAATAACGACACTTAATATTTACATTCCGAAAAGAAATTTTTAAAAAAATGTAATCTTGATTCTAAAACCGCAAATTTCAAGCTATATCATCATTGAAATTTAAATACTCTATTTCATGAAAAAAAAGAAGAAAACAATAAACTAAAAAAATCATATTGCATTATCCATCGGATATCCATTTATTTGTATAATAAAATTCGATAATAGAATTGGTTTTAATTTTATTTTTATATGTATAATTGTAGTTATTTGAGAATTTATTAGTTTTTAAATTAAAAGAATTATTGTTGAATATTTATTTATTTTTTTGTTTTTTAACATGATTGTTTTTATAGTTTTAGCATAACTTTTTTATTGTATTTCATTTATGATAATTACATCAAATTGTATTACATTGTGTTAGAATAGTTCAAATTATATTAAAACTGGTTAAATATAATAAGTAATAAACTACCATAAATAAACACATTAAATATAGTTTTCCCTCATAAATGTTGGCATACAACACATATATTTTTGAAAACAAGAGGTAATTGAAGAAAATTATAAAAATCATAGAATTATGTTTTTAGTGTAATAGTTGAAATTGAACAAAATACACGCACTATTTCTAACAAAAAAACATTTTTTTGCATATTTATATAAAATTTGTTACTGTAATATAAACATAATTAGATGTGAATTTTTATATTTTCTTAAAAAAATTCAGCAATCGTTTTTTTAATTTTAAAATTTACTTCAAAATTACATAAAAGTAAAAACGCGATTTATTTTCTTCGCTATTGAATAAATTGTGTTATTTTTTTCGATCTTCTATGACATTATTTGCAAAAATATCAAAAGTACACTGTTTTTGAATTTTAATATGAATCATACATAATATAAACCAATAAAAACGTTTACAAACAATCATGGTTATAAGAAATTAACAGATAGTTGAAATTCTAGACTAAAATTTTGTATCTAAAAAGATTTATGCTACTGCATTGTGTTTTTTTTTCTATCATATAAATTGATTTTATTTGATACAAAAAAATAAGTCAAAAGATTAGTATCAGTCGGTCTTAAGTTGTTTTTATGCTTTATTTTACTTTAAAATCACATAAACATATATATATATAAACACCTCAAAAGCAAAATTACACTTAAAAAATATTTAAAAGAACATCTCAATACTATACGTATACATGTGTGGTAAATAATATCACAGTAGGTACGGACGACTTTTCCCTCCTTAATAGTGGAGGTTAACCTCTTAAAGATACCACCTGATTTGTTTTTGATGCTTCGCATTATTGCCCCCAAACACACTTTAAATAGTTTGCAGATCTTGATCAGGATGCAATATCAAGAATGGAAAAGAGGCAGAGAGCGATCAGACCAAACTAGAAGCTGGAAGAACCCTGGTTACAAATCATACGCGGTCAATAAAAATTATGTGTCGCGCTCTTCTTCTATTTATATAATCTTTTTGCTCCACTCCGTTAGATTACCATCGGAGTACGGCAACATGTTTTTTAGTTTAAGTTTTTTGTGTTCTTTACATAGAAACAACAATATGGTTTAGTCAACATAGGATATGTTGGTACACATTATGTACCACATTTTTTAATATCTAAAAATTGATAATTTTTAATAAATGCCCTTCGAAAAACAACAAATTTTTTATTTTTATAAAAATAAATTACAATTACAACAATGCCCAAACTTATATGCCGGTTAAGAACCTAAAGTTTAGACAAACAGGTTCTAGGAACGGGAAAGCAGGTTCAAAGCAAGTGAAAGTGGCAAATCATGTCCATTACTGCTCGTTGCTGTTAGTATACTTCCGGAAAGGCCGCATCCCGATGCCTCACCACAAAGTTGCACACAAATTTTATTTTTCTTTTATATTTTTACTAAATTTCTAAAAAACCAATTTTTTTGCTAATATAATTTATTGAATGAAAAAAGGTACAATTTTTTTTTATATACACTGTTTTATAATTTTTATCTAATACCTTGTATAAATATATGTATATATATAGCTTCAATCACTTAGTTTGCCCATAAAATACTAAATTAAATAAATATTGTTTAAGACTATCTACAAAAATGTGATTAGGTATTAGATGATACAAATAATAGTTTTTATGCAATTTTGTTTAAAAAATTTTATCACTAAAGGTAAAAAAACTATTCATATTTATTTAGTAGCAAAATCATCAAATTTAAAATAAGTTTAATATAGAAAAAAACATATATGTTGTATTCAAACTAGTAAGATACTCTAATAAATGCAATAAGTAAATAAATAATATGTAAAAAAACAGCAAAAATTAGAAGTAGTGTGCTACTTTTTATTATATAAAAGAAATTAAACTACAATTTTTAAAAATTTTTTATATTAATACTATACTGCATTTTTTAAGTAAGTTTTTTAATTTTTTTAGGACTAACAATAATCTTTAAAATTTTTAATCGCGTATATCGTTATTAAGTATTAAAAATTTCGATAACGCTATAATTTTAAACTAATGTACAAATTTTTATAAATATATCAAAATTCTACAGAGTTTTTGAAATTTATTACTTGTCATATGCATTACATAGAAGCACATGATAAATTTTCTAAATTTTGCAAAAATATTCAATAACGCTTGTATGTTCAATAAATATAAAATTTTGTTACGAATTGACAGAGACACTTGATAATATCTATAATTTGGTTCTGTATACT
The DNA here is from genome assembly GCA_000230595.3 of Edhazardia aedis USNM 41457. Lineage (NCBI taxonomy): Eukaryota > Fungi > Microsporidia > Culicosporidae > Edhazardia > Edhazardia aedis. Next base: position 95,627 of record AFBI03000058.1, read on the forward strand.
TTTTTTTCATATAACACTAATTTTAAATTGTTTTTTTTTGAGAAAGCTTCCACCGTAAAATATAGAACCCTTATAAAACCATCGTAATCTGTTAGATATTCGTAAAAAACAGTTTTTACAGTGAAATGATTTTTTCAAGACATAATTCATAAATTTAAGTGGTACTAAATCTTTAATTATTTATCATTTTATTCTCTTGTAGATGTTTTTTTATTGAATATTTGTCTTTTATATATATTTTTTGTTTAATTAATGCAATAATTTGTTGTTAATGTTACAGAAATCTATATTTTTATTTTAAATAACAATTTTTTAGTTAATATTATTACATAAAACATTCGATAAGAATATCTTATGATATCTCAAACACATTTATGTTTTTCCGATAGATTTACGCCAACTAATGATCGAAAAAATTCTATAAACCATAAATTTAGCAAAATCCTCAAATAAACTTTTATAGACATTAATTATGCGAAACCTGGGAATTTTTTTTAGCAAAAATACCAAAAAAATAATCATAAAATTTTCATCTTGATTTGTGCATTGAAAACATTTTATTTTGTATAAATACAAATATTATATAAGGACGTTTTTTAATGCTATATTATTGAAAAATTTATAATTTTTGTAGAAATAATTGCGCTATCAATAATAGAAATCGCTTTTAATTATATATCTTTCAGTTATTTCTAGTTTTAAGAAAATGAAAAAATAATTTTTTTATATATGAAAAACACTTCCTTTAATGTGAAAATAGATAAATAAAAATCTTTGAGATATAAAGATCGCAAAAAAAACAGAAAAAAATTATTTTTTTAGATAAGAAAAATAGTACAATTTTATATTTATAGATGCAAATATTTTATGAATTTCAATCAAATTAAAGTATATATTTTACTATATCTATCTTCTTTCAGGGAAATTTATATTTTTAATTTCTAAGAAGACATTATCAGTTTCGTTAAATTAATGAATGTATAAAAAATAATATTTCTAGTGTAATTTATGTATTAAGGATTCAAATTAAACAAATCAACGTTTTTTATGTAGATCAAAATAATTATTTATCTTTAACAACGCTTGATATTGAATTTAATTATTATAAAACCTCATAAAGAGCTTAAAATTTCAAAAAATCATTTTTTTCCGTAACCTTAAGTGCGCAAAACCAATAAATATTAATGCGATTCACTTTATAAAATATAAGTATCAGCTATAAAGAGTATATTATATGCGTAAAATATCACATTAAAAATATGAGCATCATAAATTTTTGTTTCGTTTTGTATGCATGTAATGCAGTAGTCAATTTATAAAAATAATGTTTTTAAGCGTCAAAATGTTTTGAGTTAAAATTTTTATACACTGTTCTATCATTTTTTACTAAAAAGTCAAAACATATGAACTAACTATCTGTTAAAGAACTTAAAAAATGATTTGAATTTTATCATGCAAGTACTTCTAAAAAATGAAAAATCTAATGGTATTTAAAGTAAGACGTATTTGAAAAAAATAAAAAGGTGAAATTAAAGCTTTTAATCTTTTTGGAATAACTGTTAATTCAAAAAGAAAATAATATTTCAGTTAAAAATATAAAACGATACGTTATTAGTTTTCTAAATTTTTAAATTCTAATTATATTCTACATATTTTTCTGATTATCATCACTGTAAAAATTTGTTATCACTTAATGCATCTTACACTATCGACTGTACAAAAAAAAATTTCTAAAAATATCAGATAGTCTAAAAGTCCATCTGCAAACTTTATTGAATCTATTAACCCATATAAACAACGAAATGATTTGAATAAATACAATTTTTAATTTTTTTAGTTATATAATATTTTTTAGTCATTTACTTGTTATTTAAGAATGTTGGGTACAGAAACCCACGTGAGCATTTAGTTCATGCTCATTGGTGTTCTGGTGTTTCCCGGTGAAGCACCGGATTGGTTATTGTCCTGCCATTCGCTATCTAATGGCTTACCAATGATCAATAGAAAGCTTATCAAATTGATAAGCATAAATATTTGATTGGTGCAAAATTGAAACGCAATTTGATGCGAACCGATATGGTGCCTATAAATAGGCTTATGTTTAAATAAATATGCGTTCCAAAAATTATCAAGCTTCCAAGTCTTCATCTAAAGCTCCCACACGTCCCAACCAAGAATTTGGCATAAAAACTATAGATATAGAAAAAAAGCTTTTTTGGCAGATAATTTGATTTTTTATAAAACAGAGAAACTAGTATGTTATTGGGAAAAAAGGAAATATCTATTTCCTTTTTTTTTGAGTTTTTTTTGAATTCCCAGAGGGAAATATTTACATTGTTTTTTTATGGTTATGTGAGTAATTGAATGTAATTTCTAAGGAAAAAAATATTTTAGAAAAATGAACAAATATCATATGATACTAGCGGACAGGCTATTCAATCCATAAATATAGGCATGAAATTTATTTTGTACCCAAAAAATTAAAATAAATCGTAAGCATTAAAAGAACCAAACTATATTTCTCGAGGCTTAAATGCATTATTATTTCACTAAAATGAATGATTCATTTCTAATCTTGAGAAAAACGATACTAGTCTGTCACATATCATATTCAAGTTTTAATGCATTTCTTATAAGTTCATAGAAGATTTTAGATGTTAAAACATGGCTTGATTTTCTACCTTTCGTTCAAACCACTATGATCATATTGTATTTATTATTCAATTTAATCCTCAATTTTTTTTTATCATTTCAAATCATGACACTTAAACAAACAATAAAAACCAAAAAAATAATAATATTTATAATAGCATTGGTTATATTTGAATTATATTACATACCAAATTTCTAGAGTTAAAATTTTAATGCTCAACTATAAGAATTTAAATGGGTCGCTTTCAAAAACATTAACGCGAATTGAAAAATATTCAATTGTAATATGAATATTTGGTAGGTCTAAATTTTAACTTGTATAAGATTTTTATATATAGAGATATAATTATTTAATTATATAAGTGTGGTATCGTAATATATGATTTTTCTCGCAAAATTTTTTTAAAAAAATTTATACATATGTTCTTTTAAATTTGTAAATTGATTGGGCAAAAAAGATTTTATATATTTATTCATAAAATAGAAAACTCCCACAGTTAATATGGTATCTAATCCTAAAATATTGAATTAAATTTTTCATAAACTGGAACATTCCTATAACTTACATTCATATTTTTCAAAGTGTTAAAAATAGATTATTAACTTTTCAATCTTTTTTTGTTTTTTTCCATTACTTTTTGTTATCTAATATATTTATACTTAAAGTTTTTATTTCACGCTCTATTTGCATATTCTGTATTTTTCTAGTAACTGATAGAAAAGATAAAGGTGTGTTTAAACATTATTTGAATCAGATCTATTTACATAAAAATATTTTTCAAAACTTAAGATTTAATCTTTATGCATATATAAAGAATGTGTGAGCAATTTTGTTTCTTATGGTGCAAATAAAACTTTTAGAAGCTTTTTTGTTTTAATTTTTTTCTTGTTAATCATCATACCCAATTTAATTTTTGAGCAACACCTAAAAATCATTTCAAATATAAAATATCAAAAAATATAATAATTCTACTCTTTCGTATTAATAAATTTATACAAGTGCTCACTTTCTTTATATATAGATATTATATTATGTAAATCAAATGGTTTGTGATATTATAAATATATATTATATATTTATAGTACTCAAGATAAAAAAGCCTTTCTAGGTATCTATTATGTCTTCATTCTTTTTTGTGAATAAAAAAAAATATATCTGTATTTTATGGTGGTTAGATACCTTAAAACTAATGAAAAGGTTTTTTTAACAACATCATCTGTTATAAAATAATACATTCATTTTTAAAATCTCGTTGCATTAATTTTAATCGTATTATAAACCAGTTAAATCGATCTATGCAACTAAGGCCAATGATCAAGAACAAAAAAAATTCCAATAAAAATAAATTACTATTTAAAACATTTTTTGTCAATTTTTTACATAAAAGAAAAGCTGTTTTATGATATAAAATACTTTTATTTTATAGATCGCAAACAATCAAATGATATACTATAGTCAGTTCTATAAAATTTCACTATTTTATTTGTTAATTTAGGCTATAATTTGGATATATTATGGCATTATTCTACAAAATAAAAAATTGAGATGTATATTTGTGACGTAAAATACAAAAAATTGAAAGGAAGGAAATTTATAACAAAATTTATAAAAAATTATAGTTTTTTTAACAGAAAAATAGAAGTTTTTTAGAAAGAGTAGTTAATCCGAAGTAAAATGAAAAAGTTGTCATTTATGTGAAGAATTAATAGGTGATACTTGTAAAGCTGTATGTTTATCTCGTAAACAACCTTTTTAAATTTTATAATGCAGCAAATAAAAAACCAACTAATACAGTATACAGGCCTATTGTATTATATATAGTAGTAAATTTAGCAAAAAGTAATTTGTTTTTATGTGGTATAACACTTACTAGCAAAATTTTCAAAATATAATAATAATTCTATAACATATATAAAAAAATAGTTCAAAATTTACATGATCGTAAAAAAAAAATCTAAAGATTTTGAAACAAGTTTCATTCTTAAAAATACGGGTATTCACTTTTTTTTGTATAAATACTAAGTTTTCTTAAAATTTTTAAGACTGAAAAGAAATATATGGTCAATGGATGAAGAAAATTCCAAATTTTCAATATTATGTGTGCCTAATTGGGTCTTTAATTATATTTAGTTGTTTTATTTTATTCAAGCTGTTATATTTCTTGTTGTAAATAATTTAGATGAACAAAAACTTAAGGTTCTAGACAACGTATGATTATTGGGCTTCTGTTATTATTCTGTACCTTAAAGTTTGATAAATGGTATAAAATTAACCTTTGCTGAGAAGAAAAAATTCTAAGTATTTTATTATATGAACATTTTATGCAATAAAACTTCGAAAAAATATGAAATTGATATAATTTACTCACAGTGAAAATTAGGCGTAAATTTCTTTTTAATTTTTCTTATTCATAATTTATACAATTCTAGTACGCATCTTTTTCATCTAACTGTTGGATTAAGATACTCACACTTTTAATGACCATCTGTTTTTTCGCAATAATGAAATTTTAATATATAAAGTTTTAGTATTTTTTAGTTCCCATGTATTTTTTACTGCAAGAAAAAATTAGAAAATAATTTTTTTTACATTTTTTATACGTATTCTTTTTAGTTGCTTAAGATTTTAAGCACAGAACAAATATCAAAGCAATCGAACAATAATATTAAAAGTTTGAAATTTTTTTGAAGCAAAATCTTTTTATAAAAACCATAAAAGGTGTTAAATATATGCTATTTTAAAGATATTTTTGTATTGTCATCAACATACAATCCAAAGTGAATAAAAATCATTTTTTTATATAAAATAAATGTAGTGTTTTATTATTTTGGAATTAGATAGTTTTATATTTTGATATTATATCGCATTAACATTTAGAATAAAACCATTTTTTATTACCATCATATTTAAATGTGTCTATTTTTCTATTTATCAAAGAATTCATATATTAATAAAAACCAACAAAAATTTTTTATATTGAGTATCTAAAATATGATCCCAAAACTTTTGATAAGGACACATGCCCTTTGATTTTTTTAAAATTAACATTATACTGCATTTACTTCTATTTTTTATAATGAAAATAAAACACAAAATATTCGTATATCCATTGAAGTGATTCAATTAACGACACTGAAATTTAAGATTTATTTAAAAAATATTTTTTAGATCGCGTATAAAAACAAGATTGTTTTTAAAATGTCAGTGACGAAAAAAAATGCTAGTTGAAAAAATTAGTAAACGAAAAATTAGGGTTGTGCTGCGTCTCGGAGTCCGCTAATGTCTTTAAACCTTTAAAGGTTGTATTTTATTTGTTTTTTCAATGATATAAATTTATTTTATCAGACATATTTAAACAAATCACAAAACTTATCAACTATGTATACGAAAGCTGTTTAATAACATCAAGAAAACCGATTCTAACATCAATCGCACCAATTAAAATCTGTTTCATCATTAGTATAAAATTAAATGATATAATGTAGAAAAATACTAAATCAAAGAGAAAGCCGAGGAGAAAAGGACATAATAATATGATTTTACAACAAATAGCCGAAAACGTAGAATACCGACAACGCAACAAGAATATTTTCACTAGAGACAAGTGATGCCCTAAAAATGAACATAAATATTACATTTCTCTCAAAAAACTCTTCTTTTCAATGCGTATTTTGTCCTTCCTAACATTGTCCATAAAACCGAAATGCATATTTGTTTTAGTTTCATGTACTATTTTAACATACATCTTAATTTAATATAAATAATTATCCGCAATATATGGTTTATCATCTTTATAGTCCTAAAGAGCAATAAAATATTGATTTTTTGCATTTTCACGGTAAATTTTGATTATAAATTATCGTAATTTATCTTAGTTTGTTCGTAACCTAATATATTAATTTTCGTTTATCTTTCTTATCTGAAAGCGATTTTGATACCAGAATAATAAGATATTTATTTTCAGTTCTTATTATCGTTATTTTTAGTTGCTTTCCTGAATTTGTGAACGCAAGAATATAAATACAGTAATTTAAAAAAATATTAGTTCCTATTTTTGAATGTTTAATACAAAAAATCAAATTGGTAATTTTATAAAGCAACGAATGATCTGATGCAAAATTTTTTTTATATCAAAGATATTTTCAGTTTTCAAATAAGCTTTTATAGAATATGTTTACTACAAACAGATAGTTAATATTAAGGAATAACAAAGATTTTTTTGTAAATACATAATATGAACTATGCTGAAGTTCAAAACACAATAAAATTATGCTTACAGGTTTATGGCACTTTTATTATATACATATAAAAATTTCAAAAATATGTTTTTTTAACAAAGAAAAAAAAATTGAAAGTTACTTAATTGTTATTTTTTCTTATTTTTCGTTTTAAATGATTGAAATCGAACCATAAAATTTTTTCTGCACTTTAAAACGGTGTGATAGACAATGATTCTTTAAAAACAAGGCTAAATAAAAAATTATAAATTTAAGCAATAAAGAAAATTTGAGAAGGTTTTATATTCTAAAAAAATGTAAATATAAATCGCCCTTTACCGCTATCATATATTCAAATTAATAGTTAAAAAAATATAATAGCGTTTCTTGTGCATTATATTATATTGCATTATATGCAAATTTGGCTGTTTTTGTTTTGTATATTATGAATTTTTTAACACCATTTCATATTAAATTACAATTTGTTTAAATCTGAACGTCAAAATCTACACTAGGCTGCCCTGAACCGTGAAATTCATAATAAAACGAATCTAACGGATATTCATTTAAAAAAAACAAATACAAATTGTCGTTGATACGTTTGATATGCTATTTTTTTTTATTTAATCATAATTTTTTTTGCAATTTATAACTATCCTCTCATACTTTCGAAATGAGTAATGTATTTTATGTTTTGACCATTGTACTGAATTATCGAAAATCGCAAAATAAATGAGATTTTAAAAAACAGAACAAGAGAGAGATCTTTTACCTCTATTTATTAATCATGAAATATGCAGTTTTAGTTTCAAAGTTGAATTTTTTATTGTAATTTCTTTTGGGCACATGATTTAAACGTTTCGATATTTATATTTTACAGCCAATTCTAACCAATCAATCACCAATTGATCGACAACCTATAATATTAATTCGAATATAAGGGGTGATTACTTCTGAAAATTAAATAAAATAAACTATTGCGAGAATTTCTAAAAAAGAAAATAATTGCGAAAAAATAACTTTTTATTTAATTTTTCATTTGTTAGATAAATTATATATTATCCTTATTTGTTTGGAAAATTTAAAGAAACAACAAATAAGATCGCTAAATTAAAAAGCCATTATTTTAACAATATTTTTTTACATTTTCTTATGATTTTTAGCTTTTTTTACTTAGAATCTGTATTATTGTGTTTAAATGAATTTTTTTTTATTTTTTTTTAAAGTCATTAAAAATTTGAAAGAGTGGTTGATTATAACAATTGTAAAAGTAATGAAAGTTATTATCTTTTTTTACACCTGTTTTGATTCTGTAGATGTGTTTAAAAATAATTTTTTTTTAACAACACATTCAATAATTTTATTAATATAAAAAACTTCTTATTTTTTTTTTTGATTTTTTGTCATGCGTAAATTTCCCAATAAATTTGATTATAAGCATTTTAGTTCGTTATATCTAAATAAATTTACCTAAATTTCATAACATATAAAAAAAGGAATTATGAATAAAATTAAAAAAACAAAGAACGCAATAATTAAAAGGATGTTTATTATACAAAAAAATATTTTACAATACAAGATTTACTAATTTTAGAAATAACATACGCATTAAGAACATGTATAAATCACTTTTTTGCCATTAGAGGAGTATAAAAAACAATTCTCTATCAAAATTTATTCTCTGTGCAGACAAAAAGGCAAGCTAATACTCTTTTTTCTATATTTCTTTCTTAATTTACTACCTTCTAAAATATAAGGTATTTCTAAATTACATTTTACGATAATAAAATCTAAGCAGATTATAATATAAGATCTAGAAAACAACCAAAAAATTTATGGCAATGACATAATTTCAATTTATTAAATTGAAGAAATTCTCAATAAATTAAAATTTTGTGTTTCTTTGTGCTCTTTGCCTTTTTTATATCATATGTATCTACGAAGTACTTACATAACCATAGTAGCATATTTCAAATATATTAAAAAAAATTCCTTGCTCGAGGTAACCAAATATATTTTTAGATTTGATAATTTAATTAAAGATAATCAAACATATATTTAAGAACGGAAATAGATGTAAGAATACATGAAGCAATTCTATTTTGCAATTGCTTGAATTTACATGTAATGTTTATATTGTTATATGATCATAAAATTTTTCAAAATAAACTATTATTTTTTTATCTATTAGTTTGTTTTTTATCTTTTTTTTATTTAAATTTTGTGTAATTATTAGACTTAAAATTTTGTGTTTTTAGCAACATGTGATTACATGTGATTTTCCTTCTTCAATGATTGAAAATAAAACTTAATTTTTGTACATAGGAATGAAATCAAATAGTATTATAAAATTGATTTGTAATAAGACTAAATATTAGAAAATTTTATATATATACTTAAATATTTAAAAATGGAAGAATTCTTAAGCAACAATTTTTTTTACAAATAATTAATATTGATCAATAAATGCCAATGATAAAGGTTGCTTGATGATTAAATAGTATAGTTTAACTTATGCTTGAATTTTAAATTTTAAAGAATGTATATTTTTGATTATTTTGATGTGTTACAATTTTTTTAAAACACTAAGTACATAAAATTAATACTTTAATTATAAATTGTTGTTACAATTAACATAGAAAATTAAGTTTAAATGCAATTCCACTATTCAAACAATGATTTTAAGCTGATTAAAACTAAAATAAATGTTATATTATTTAGATTATTCTAAAAAACAAGATTTATTTTAATAATGACTTTTTTTCTTCACTGATCAAATCATTAAATGGAAATGATATTATTATTAAATATTAAATTAATAAAGTTTACAAAAAAATGGCACATTTTTAAACAATTTATATGAATTTTTTTGAAAAGCATCGAAAAGAAATATGTGATTTGTATTTTTTTCATTATAACTTTTTTTATAGATTTAAAAAGAAACAATATATGAAAGCCGATTTAGTTTTTTATATTTAAACATCAAAAACGTGTAAATACTATTGTAGTGAAGCTTATTAAATTTTCTATTATACACAAAAATCAATATGTGAAAGTTCATAGTCAGATAAAAAAAATAAAGAAACATAATAATAATAAATTTAATATAAAGGAAGATAATACCGATCTAAACTCAATATATTTTTTTTAAAGCGCACCATAAATATCGTCCAAGTTTACATTTAACAAAGAGCATAACTCTTTCTTGAGTTTCCAATCCATTAACCATGCATCTCGAAGAGCTGATATATCGAGTATCGGCTTAGTTGTTATTTGATTTAAATGTTTATATTGCATTTTAAAGATATTATAATATCCCAACATTACATTTTCCTTAAAAAACCTGACAAAGCTGTTTCTTTGAAGCATTTTAGTAGCTGGATTATCATCGATTTTAGCAACCTTGTAGAGTAAATAGTTGCTATATAGGAAAGTATTAGTTTGTCCTATAATGAAATCGTTAATGCATGCATCGGCACGTTTAATCAAAATCTCGCCGTTTTTAGATAAGACGTTATTAGGAGAATAAGTATAAATAGAAATATTGTTATTGTAAAGAGCACATAAACTAAGTTCGCATTTATTTATGTGTGGTATTTGTGAACTATTTTTCGGTTCATCTTTTTTCAAATGTTTGTTATAGCGTCTTCTTTTCTTATCATTGCTGCTTAGATTGTAATTATGATGTTTTGTATTAATTTTATATGATTGTATAGTATTAAACTTGTATATATGGACCATTGTGAGGTTTTTAATAGGTTCTGAGAAGCTTAATTTAATAATTTTTACTGGACGTGTTTGAAAATAAAAAAAGGTGACACCACGTAGAAGGTCGCCAACAAGAATAAAGTTTTTTATTACGGAAAGAGAAACAGCGATAATGCTGAGATCGTGGAATGCGATAGCGACGAGTCCTTCTAAGCGGTCGATTTTGTATATCATCAGGCGGGTTCCTTGCCCAATGACAAGATTTCCTCGTATAGAGTCGCAAGAAATAGCGCTTGATTTTATTGGCAGGCATGCCAATAATTTGAATGCTTTGTGTGTCTGGCCTTTGTAGTCTACTCTTGTTTTAGTATTTTGATTATTATAGTTATTGTTTGTGGTGTCAATCATGTTTAAGTTATGATCAATATGATTATCTTCTATATTATATCTTTTTTCGGATGTTACAGTGTTATTTACGGGTGTTTTTATTATGTTTTCATTTAAATCATCAAATTTCTGGGAAAGATTACCATTCTTATCCTGATAAACAATATTCGAATTTATGGTGTCTGTTTGTTTAGAATGGCTATTATGATTAAGTTTGTTTTTGCTAATATCTTTTAAATTTTTAATGAAAGCATTATTTTGATCTTTTTTATCAAGCCACATATTTTTTAGATTTTGGTTTTCATTTATAATGTTGTTTTTGTTAATATTTTTATTGTATTCATTTTGGGAAAGAGTATTTTCAGTAAAATTTCTATCTAAAAACTCTTTTTTTGAACTTTCATTATCTGTTTTATTGTTATTTTCTTCATTATTTATTAGATCCAAGTTAAAACCGTCATTATATATCTTTTTATCAATGATGTCATGTTTAGAGTAAATCTTAGGATTATTTTTATCGAAAATTGTATTCTCATTCTGAACGTTTTTTAATTCAAACAAAAGGATTCGACTTTTTACGAGATCGTTTTCACCTTGCAGAAAATTTGCAAGAACAACTAGAAAGTTGCTATAATATTTTTCAGGCAACAATTCAGTTTTTTGGGTGTCGTTGAGCATCAAAAACTTGTAATCGCCGATGTATTCGTTATCATCAAGGACAAATGTATCAAGAACGTCTAATGTCTTATCGAGCAGAACTAGAGAAAAACTTGTTTTTGATGTAACCGAACTATTACTATCAATAATTTGATCTTTTTCTGATACAGAACTGCTATCTAAATTTTTTTCCGTGTTGATATCTTTTGAAACTTGCGATATATCAGAAACGGAGGATTTTCTGCTACAAAAATTATTCTGTGTATCAAAAACATCTTTTTTTGTATGTAAAATAGAGTTGCAGCTATTCTGATCACTTTGCGAATTATTTAGCTCACAACTCTGTTCTATATCTTTTTCAAAATTGTTATGAACATAACTTCTAAAATTTTTTGACACACCGCAATAAACATGATTCTTGTTGTCCCAAATTATTTTTTCTAAGTCGACGGGTAAAGGAAACTCTTTTACAACGTATCCACAGAACGGATCTACATTTTTAGTGAATCTGAACTCAGCAAACATGTGTTTTGTAATGATGTAATTAGAATTGATGCTGTCGAATTTTTTATCAATTTTGTGGATGAAAACCCGATTATTGCGAGTAAATAGTATTTTTTCTGGCCATAACATAATGCATTCTCTATTTTTGTACAGTGATTTGTGAAAGTTCTGTATGCTAGGTGCTAATTTTACCGGATCGTTTTTGAGTTTGATAAGTTTTTGATTTTTATAAGTGTATATGTAAAGAATTGAAGAAGATCTGAGAAGGATTATAGGGTTTTGTTGTGATATTATTTCTATTTCGTCTGTGTTCAATTGTGATGCTATTTTTTTTGGTTCATTCAATTTGTAATGATTTTCTATGTGATCTTGTATTTTTTTATTGTAATTTTCATTTTTTAATAGATTTTCTATGTGTGCTAAATAGTTGCAATTCTGTTCTGTTGTATATTTACCCTTGTTATATATATTTTTTTTATTTTTAGATTGAGAATAATCAATATTATTTCGAAAGTACAAATTTTTTCTATCTGAAAATTCATATAAATTTTGTTGATTTTCGTTCTTAATGTGGTTGATATAGTTTTTAAGGTCATCTTCGCACAAAATATTTCTTGCTGTCTGATCGAATTTCATAAACCCAACATATACGATTTTTCCATTTTTGTGAATGTACAACTTGTATTTTTTAATATACATCAAATAGTTGTGGCTAACAGTAAAACAACGAAGGTCACAAGTGATTTCTATAAATTCGAGAAACTCGTTTTCATCAAATAAGATATTTTCTGACATTTTGTTATTACTTCTTTTGTATTTATTGTTGACAAATTTTGCAGATTTTTTATGAGTGTGTGAAAGATTAGTATTGTCTTTTTTTTGATCGAGCAAAATTTTTCTTTCAGAAATATTATTTCTTGTGCCGTTTAAAGGCAAAGACTTGTTTTGCAGAGAAATATTGGAAGAAACGTGATTATTTTGAGAAAAAAAATTAGAAGACGCATAATTTTCCTGTGAAACATTATTAGAAGATACATAATCTTTTTGAAAAACCATATTAGAAGTAGAATGATTTTTTGTAGATAATTTTTTTTTATTGTCAGATATAACATTTTTATCTAAACAGCTGTTTTCCTGTGCTAACTGGATATTTTCCCTGTTTTTTTCATTCAATTCTGCCTCATAATTTTTCTTTTCTTTTATTGTAATATTTTTGTAGTTTTTTGCAAAAACAAGATATAAGTATCTATCGGAAGTTTGAACATAAAAACATTGTACAGTGCTGTTTCTATCTTTTTTTTCTTCCAAAACTTGGTCGCTAATATTTTTTAGCGTTTTTATTTCTTTATACAATCTTAAGGGTTGATTATCTATAACAATACATTCAGAAGTTACTTGAATGAAATGGTTTAAAAATTTTCCGAAATAAAATGTTTTTTTGTTTCTAATATACTTGTCTTTAAAATTGGTTTTAGTGTAAGAATATAAGTTTTTGCTGATATTTTTTGTTTCTTCGTTGATTGTTTCTTGTGGCTGACTTTCCCAATCTATAATTTTTTCAGCGTTAGAAAAAATGATATTTTTGGCTGAATTGTCGGTTTCTTTTTCTTTTGTATGAATTTGTGATTTTTCATTGTGTGTTTGATCAAAAAAACATGTTTTTGTTTTTAATTTCTTTGTTAGAAGACATATTAGAAATTTTACTTTTTTTATCATATAATATAGTGTTTTTTATTTTTTTTCTTTGCAAATACTATTGTTTTCAATTTTTTTGTTATCTATATACATGTTTTTATTATTTTTTTCGTTATTTATATTAATATTATTTGAAAAATCTGCCATAGTTTTTTGTAAATTGTCAGAAAAAAAATTTTTTCTATTGTTGTCTGTGGTTTTACAACTATCAAAAGGGCTTTCATCGTTTTGATTTTCTTTCTCATTATTAGATATTGTAATATTAGATAGTTTATTTTTTTTTATATTCTCAATGTTATTCTTTTGTTGATCATCAAGAACAATAGTTTTTATAGTAGTATCATCAAATAAATCATCGTAGATATCAGAATCAGAATCATAAGCTTTGTTTTCGAGGTCTAATTTACAAATTTCCGAAATTTGATTTTTATTATTCTTAGAATCAGGGGTGTTTTTTACAGATAAATTAGCTGAATTTTCTGCATCCTCACAATTTCTATATACATTTGTGTTATCTAATTTATCAAAATTATATTCAAGCTGCAAATTGATTTTACTACACTCTGAAGTTTTTTTTTGATGAAAATGGTATCTATTGTTGTCGAAAATTGTATCGTCGTTATGATCTAGATCAGCGATGCTATTATTTTTACAATCTTTTTTGTTATCATATATTGTTTTTTTATTATTTTTATGATTGAAAAAATTAGATTCATGGTTATTTTTGTTTTTATAATTATCGTTATTACCATTATCAATTCTTAAATTTTCATAATCATTGAGTTTAGTGTTCTCATGATGATCGTTTGCAGCAATGTCATTTTTATTATTATCATTACTATCTTCATGATTATTGTTATCAATAAAATCTTCACTATCATTATTATTAGTATTAAACAGACTAAATTTCGATTCTTCAATCATATCCAATGAATTTTTCTCATGTAAATATTTGCCGATTTCTATATCAACAAACTTGTTATCATTAACAACACCAAAAATAGTTTTACGAACATTGCTTAAACAAAAAATCTCACCACATTTGTACAAATAATTAAACCCACGTATCTTTACAACACCACTTAAATGAATTTTGAAGGTATCGCTAAACTCAAATAATCTTTTTCTATTCACACCGACAACTATATTATCTTTTTTAATCAAGCAATCTACACTATAGTTTTTGATAACTTTTTTGCTGATAATTTTGGTTGTATTTTTGCTGCATTTTGTGTCGATAATACTTGTATCAGTTGTCGTGTATATGTTCTCGAAGACTGGCAGTATTTCGGGTATATTTTTTTCTGCGATTTCAGGTATGCTAGCTTCTTTTGTTGTGTATATGTCTAAGAAATCAATTACATTTTCTTTAAGCTTCTTTTTATCGTCAATAGTGTAATAATTTCTTTGTTTGTGATTTTGAACTAGAAAATTATTAAAATTTGTGCTGTGAAAAGATTTTATGTTTGAATTGTCTGATTTTGATTGTCCGATGTTTACTTTTTTATTGTTAAAATACGATAACGGTGATTTTGATTTAGAAAATTGGTCATTTGACATGTCTGTTTGATAAAACATATTTTCAAGTTTTTTAATTTGATTTTCTTGTGCATTTATACTCGTTTCATCAATACCTTTAAGAGTTTTTTCGTTTTTTTCATTTTTAGTTTTATTTTTTGTTCGGCTTTCTAATTTATTTTCATCAACCAAATCTTTAATTACACATTCTGAGTTTTCTTCATTTTTTAATTTATGTAAATGTATATTTTCATAAGATCCAAGTGATTTATTCTCATAAATTTTATGTGTTTTATTATCATAATTTTTTATATTGTTAAATGATTGATCTGTATAGCTATTTTTTTCTTCGATGTCATTAATCAGATTATCTCTTGATTTTTCTTTAACTAAATAACTTGTGTTTTGATCTAAAGAATTATTTTTGCCATTTGATTCACTTATAATCTCTTCATTGCTGGAATCAAAGAGTTTATAAGGTTGATTAGAAAAACTATCAATATTTTTTACATTATCGATATATTCATTAATACCATTATCAAACGATGAATCAGAAATATTCTTTATTTCCTTCGTGTTATCGAAATCTTCAGTAGAACCACTTTGTAAGCAATCTGTGCTTTTTTTATAAAATAAATCATCATCCTGAATATCAGATAAACTTTTCAATTTTGGCAAAGGCTTATAATCTTCAAAATATGAGCTATCATCAGAATATTTTTCTATTATTTGAAAGGTCTCTTGAGGTAATATTAGATCAGAATATTTTTCACATGGTGGCAATAAATTTTCACAATTGGGAATAAGTTCTGATAATATTGTATTAGAACTACTGTTATTGTTATCCAATACGTTGATCTTAAATTTTTTCTTTGTTTCTTTGGTTTCTAATAAGTTATTTTTATCTTTTTTTTGATCTTGTATGTTTTTTTGTTGTTTTTTGTTATTTTTCTCTGTGCATACATGGAATGATTCATTTTTTACAGCTTTATCTATGATTTGATCATAAAAGTCAACACTTTTTGCATTATCTTGATTAGAATACATGCTTTTTGAGTCTTCTGTTTGATTAATAGTCATATCTGGATCTAAAATAGCATTATTTTCTAAGTCTGTTTGCATACTTACTCTATTTTCAACATTGTTATCGTTCTGTATATTGTTTTTTGTTGTATATATTTCAGCAAATAAATTATTCGCAGATTTGTCGTTATTTTCGTTTAAATCTATACTTTTTTGTAGACATTCAGTACTATTTATAATGTCTTTTTTATCATCTTGATATAATGTATTTTCAAAAATATTTTTTTCCTCATCTTTATTAACAATATTTATATCTTTAATCAATGATTTTTCTACCGGTATATATGCATTTTGTTGCTTTAGATCTTTATCACTATTATACAAGGTCTTAGTTTTTATATTCAATGTGTTATTAATATCTACTGAATTTCCTTTTTTAAAATCGTTTTCGTTTTTAATATTTATATCACTTGATATGTCAACTTTCTCATCTGATAAGATTGATTTGTTTGTTTCGTAGATAAAATCAAACAAAGAATTTTTTTGTGATTTTTGATTGTTTTGACACGTCGTTATTTTGTTTTCAGGTTGATTTAATTTTTCAACGTCATCTTTTTTATGTAAATTTGCACATAGTATTTGCTCTTTTGATTCGTATAAGTCAGAAAATATGCTACAATAAACGTTTTTTTCTTCCTTTGTAGCATATGCTTTTTTTCTTTCGTCTTTATTAACTATTTGTTGGGGTTTTTCTGGTGAAATATTGTAATTTATTATTGGAAAAATATCTTTGTAGTCATCCAAACATATATCATCGTCTGGTATATTTTTCTTGTAAAAATCATCCTCTTTTTTCAATTCTTCTGTCTCTTTAAATGAATTTTTAGCTTGTAACTCCATCTGATCTAATTTTTCTAAAAAATACTCATTTTTAACTAAATTTTCATCATTCACAAGTAATGTTTTGTCATCTTCGATAAAATCAATCTGACTGCAATCATTTACTGAGTTTTTGTCGATATTTTCATTGGAAACATGTTTTTTATCCTGAAATTTGATCAGATCTTCGATTAAAACTTCTTTAGATTCAAATGCAACATTATACAAAAGAGAATCTGACTTGTTAGACGCACAAAACAGAATATTATTATAAAAATCCCCAAAGGACGAGGAATGATCATTCACTCTCTCAATAAAATACTTTTGAACCATATTTAAACGGAAAACAAACTCGATTTTAAACGTGCCGTTGGTACAAAAAAGAAAAACCATGTTGTTATAAGCTTTAAAAGATTTTATTTCATCAACCATCGGTAAAAATATTTCAATGCTCGATTGTATATTGCTGTTATGTGAAACTAATAGTGAAAATTGATATCCGCATGAGAAGTCGTTGTTTCCGATCTGACTTTTTTCTGTAAAAAAGTTTTCCATGCTTCTGCTCATATTTTGCATCTTTTGGTTCTGAGAAGCAACGTTTTCCTTATCTACATTACATGATTTTTTTGAATAAACATTGCATTCTACATCAAATTCATCTTTTTCATCATTATTACCTGTATTAGAGTCTTTTTTCCCTGGAAATTTCAGTCTTTCATCTGTACACTCGTTTTCATATATACTAATATCTTCATTATCACCATTTGGTGTAATAAAACCGCTACTATGCATATCCTTGTATTTTTCGCGTTCTAACAAGCCATTAACCGATAAAGGCTCTTTCTTAAACAAGCAAATTCCATTTTCTATCGTTGCTATTTCATAAACCCACTTGCTCGCAACAAAATTGACAGTTTTGAAAAATACTTTTGAATTGTAAAATGTATATAGCGTAAAAAATACTTCTTCCTTCTGTACAGATAAAAACGCTATTCGCAATGTGCTCTCTGATACAGCTTTGCCATCATTTTGCGCTGCTTTCAGCGGTGTCGAGCTGTTTCCGTAGAAATTGTCCATTGAGTTTGTGTTTTATTTTTTTCCTGTAAATAGTCATCACATTGATTTTTTATTTTATCTTCGATTTCGAAATCAGCTACTAAATACTGCGGCTCAAGATTTTTTTCTTTGTTCTCAGTGCTTTTTTTCGTGCTATCAAACAAAATATCAAACGCAACAACGTTGATTAAATTTAGATCTTCAAGAAAAGAGTAAAAAATCGTGTCTGTGCCGTATTTCAATTTGAAAATGCCGAACTGATAGTTGTTCACTTTTAAAAGTATTTGATTATTGTGTACCTTAAAAAAAGGATCTCGCTTATATAGCAAATCAGTTCTGTCAACATCGCTGAAACACGGAATCACACCGTTCATCACAAAATTTGTGTCCTTTTCATAGTGTTTCAGTGCTAGTAAATTCAGTGAATCGTCTATCATATTGTAAAGCGCCATTTTACAGTCTTTTAGAAGAACAACAATCACTTCGGTTTCTTCTTCCACTTTTTGCTCTGCTTTCTTTTCTATTTTATTTTCGCAATATGAAAATTTTTCGTTTAACTCGTCATCCAAATTATCGATTTTTTGACGTTTTGCTTTGTGAAATTCCTTTTCGGTAAAACTTTTCAAAATATATGTATCAGAACAGCTTTTTTTGTTTGTTTTCACACAAAAAATCGTCGCTCACGCAATTTTCTGGTGCTTTGTTCGCATTACAAACTTCATTTTGCAAATAATTTGGCGTATTAAAAAAACTTTCACAATTTGTATTTAAAGTACAAGAAAAATTAATGTTACAGCCAGAATTAAAACTTAAATTCAAATTATTTTTATTTACTTGTTTATCGGCATGAAAATCTGCAATTTTCTCACAAGTTTCGTTTTCAATTTCATGTTTTTTATCAGAAGATCCGTTGTCTAAACAATCTCCATTTGCACCTATTCTATCGCAAAAAAAATGAAAATCGTCTGCATTTACCACATCTTTCAACAAACATTCAACTACGCTTACTTGAAGAACTTCGTCCGTGAACGTTTTCTCTGCAAGTAAATCAAAATCGCTGTCGTAAATTCTTAAACAATTCCCAATGTGCGTGACAATCAGCTTTGAAGACAGCGTGCAGCCTGAAAACGCATTGCTGAAGTCTTTTTTGTACAGTAAATAGCTCATTTTCTCTGTAAATTAAGGATATCTTTATTTATTTTTTATCTAGCCTTCTTTTCAAATTCTCAGAACAAAAATTTGGAAAGAAAATTATAAATTTATTTGAAACTAAGGCTCAATTCAAGTAAAAATGTATCTTGAAGATAAAAAAAACATTCTGAAGTATCTCATTCTTTTGCTAGAATACTTATAATGATTTACATTTTTTAAGTGAAATAGAAAATAAATAAGAATCATGTGGTCTGAAATTTGTTAAAAATTTGAAATATATAATATATAATGAATATATAAGAAATAACAAATAAGAGATTTTTCACTGACTCTGGTGTCAAAATTTAAAATATAAAAAAATCATATGACTTCATAATAAATTAGAACAAAACATTACAAATTATAATATTAAAGCTCTTAATCTTCGCGATTTAATGTATAATTTTTCAATAAAAATAAAATAAAATTACAAAAAATTATAAAAATATTAAGTGTTTATTAAAAACTCGATCAAATGTGCAAACCTCCTTTGTAGTGATAATTATCACACATTGATATATTTTACATTCATAAAAGCTAAATTTATTTACTTACAATTATTTGCATTTTAAATATATGCCTTTTATTTTTTTTCCGTTCATCTTTTTGTTGCAAAATGTATCTAAATTAAAACAACAATCATCATAGTAGTTTAACAAAAAAATAATAAAATAAATACACAAAAAATACCAAAATATTTTGATTTCACATTTTACATTTAATCATCATTCTGCTTTATCCTTTTATTCTAATTTATAAAGTTTTTTTTTCAATTTAGCACATAAATCTTAATAAATTATTTTACTCTTTTAGCATATTAATCCTATATTTCTACACTAATTGACTAATTAAATTATATTTAAGTTATTGGAATAGTATTCGACAATTGAATCCTACAATTTTGTATTTTAATCTTTATGTTTATGATATAATTGAACTACGAAATTGAATGAGATTGATAAATCATTCATAAGCAAAACTTTGTGATTTAATACAAATATTGATACCATTAAATGTTGTTATATAATATAAAAATCATGCATAATAGAGTAAAATAACATACGAAAATGATATAAGTTATTAAGACACGGATATAAATAATTTAAAAGATTATATTTTTAAGAGCTATATATGCATTTATAGGCAACAAAACCTAGATCACGACCAAAACTTGATTTGAATGCTGACAAAAACATGTTCTAAATTCGATTCACTTTTAAAATACCTAATAATACACAAAAAATAAGATATATTTATTTCTATATATAAAAAACATATTATTTGTAGAGGATTATTGCCAAAAACGATTTAAATGCAATATCTGCTTGAAGACATTCAACAGTAAGCATTTCAATATCAACAGCGCAATAACCCATAAGAATATATCAAAGAACAGAAAAGTTAGTAATGAAACAGAAGTATCACAAGAGTGGAACAATGATAAAAAATAATATAATAAATAAATCAAATCCCAATAAAAGACCAAATATTTTTATTAACAATAATATTTATCAAACCGTTTTAATGATCCTTTATTTTCCCATCACTCGTACGAATATTTACATAACCAACCACACTCCCAATGTAGCATATTGGACTCGCTGTCCAACATCCTACTTTACATTATTATATTTATACTATATTAAATGATTATAAAGTGTAACTATTCAAAACTACTATATCTAAAACACTAAATTAACGATAAACATATATATTTATTAAAAATAAAAAATGACGTACTCACCTGGAGATCGGTGTGAGTTCCCAAGGAAAATTAAGAAAACAGAACTTTTATAATTTTAAAAAATTTTATTTGTAGATTTCTCGCGGAACCATCTATCACTGCCTATAAATCGATGGTCAGTGACAGAACTTTCTGGGCTCGCCTGCTTTGGTTTATCTTGATTATATTCACCTTACATTGATTTTTTAATGGGTTAATTTTTAAAGAACATCAATATAATTAAAATTTAATGTTGTGACAAAGAGGACACGACAAATAGATTAAAATATTCAAGCAAAACCAACATATCCTATATAAAATCCAATAATAACTTCGACTTAAAAGACTTTTTGCTATCATTTTCTAGTCAATACGGCACTACAGAAAATATCTTTATTTTCCTTTGAAAAGTGAACACAGATACCATTTTATTTAAATTTCAAAATATTTCATTTGTCAAATTTTTATATAATCACTAATTTATCAATATATACGTAATTATGATGCCTATTATAATTAAACCGAATATACTTATATATTTGATACTACCTGCTTTTGATACATGTTTTAAGTTTATCCAAGTATACATCATTGAAAACAAAATTAAAAAATATAAATGAATCAAATTTGATACATACTTGAGTTGATTTTCGCATGTGTACTGCATTTTTTAATTATTTTATTTTTCTAAAATTATAACAAAAAAATCAAAAATACATTTTCGCGATATAATCTAAAAACAATAACACGTTTTTTAGCACAAACACAAATTGATGTGTTCATTGTGACATTTTGATACAGAAAATATTTTTTTTGTAAATCAAAACTTGTAGTATGTATTAAACACATAGGTATCATAAAAAAGGCTATACAATTAATTTCATATACATTATCAATTTTTACGATAAAAATTTCTAATCAATGCCTAAGTTGGCAAATAAGCTCATTAGATGAAGTTTTCAAATTTTATTGATTATGAAATGATAAATAATAAAGACATATGTTTTGATGTTTGAAAATTACAATCAGAAATATTTTTTCAAGTTTAAATTTACTACATCACACTATTTATATAAAAAAATAAAAACTTTTCAGTAATTTCTAATATTGTTATCTTAAGAAAAAATATATTTATCTCAGCAATAATTTTATTATTGAATTTAATCTCACTTGAATTTACATATACAAATTGAGTAAAAGTAAAATTTTTTAAAAATGTAGCAGAATTATTTAAAAATTTGGATGAAATAGATTGTAAAAAGAATACAGATGATATGTAAAAAATAAAAATAGATTGCAACATCTAATTAAAAACGTGTTAAATCGATTTAATATAACGTGCAATACAAAAGAAGCAATTCCAAGTCTGTTTTTACCTTTTCTTCTGTGTTTTACCCTTTTTGAAGTATTTAAGTATTACCAAATTTAATACTATAATAATAGTGATTTAACCCATCAAAAAAACATGACGACCATAAAAGAAGTAAAAGATTTATATAAAGAATAAACTAATATACTTTGTTATATAATATTCAATTTTTTAAAGTTAGTAAAACAAGCATATTTTACAATGTAAAGTAGAAAATCTATATTTATTCATTTTTTGGAAAGATATTAGAAAGTTAAATTTTTTAGAAAAAAATTAGTATGTTTTCTAAGAGGAAAATATTTTTATTCTAAATTAATTGTTCGAATGAGAATTTTCATGAAGATTCAAGAGAAAACAATATTTTTATAAATTTAATAATATTATTCAAGGGAAAAAGATTGGTTAATAAAATTAAAAATATAGGCATGAAAAGTTGTTCATGCCCAAAAAGAATGAAAAAAATAAATATTTCAAATGATCAAGTAACCTTAAAAGGTACATTATATATGGTACAGTATATCGCTGAATTAAATGTTTTAAAAACTTATACATTATTTCTTTACACCACAATTATTAGCATTAGGCTAACCGACCTAAGATTGCATAAAGCGCAAACAAATAATAATAAAAATCAATATTTTTTCTAAAAATGAATTAAATATAAATTTTTTTTGTGAATTTTTTTGTCTGATGTAGTTTATTATAACATTTAAAACTTTTAAAATCGTGTTTTTTATGAAAATTTCAATTAAGTTTTTTGAGTTTTTTAAAGTATTTTTCGGTAAAAAAAATTCGACTTTGCAATAATTTAGACATAAAAAGCGTACTTCATCTAGAATACACGAATTTACTGTATTATTTAAGTATATACTAAAAAACTAGTACTACAGCATGAAACAAAAATACAAATTATAGGTTTAATTTTACGATATTTTGTGGTGGACTTGCCACGGTAAATAAAAAACTATAAAGGCTCATTGATTGAAAAGATCTTTTTTGTGATGTTTTTTTTGTGGAATAATGAGAAATATTGCTTTCAAGTATCAGTTTCCCACCTGCGCCTCCAATTTTAGATTTGATATTTTATGGAAAACAACGCACAATATGTTTGTTTTTCAGATTTAGCGATTATTGCAGGCCCTGATTAATCAGTTCCTTCCTGCAAGCATTTGTCATTCCTTTAGAAAGTTTGCAGGGCACGAAAATTCTAGCATATTATAATAAAGGCGTATGTTTCGGTTTTCCTTACGTTTCATCGCATAAAGTCGAAATCTTGTTTGTTGGAATATATGAAACAAACTACATAATGTCTAGAATTTTATATTTCGAATATTGATTTTAATTAAAATGCAACACTAGAAATTTCTTTGCACAGCGTTCGCGATTGGCTAATTAACTAGAAGATAAATTAACATAAAGATAATATTTAGCAAATATAATTGTAAAAGACACCAGAAATTATTCTGCCAATTTTATCAAACTAAAAATCTCTTACATCTTTCTAAATTAAACAATCAACTATTTATACGAATACGAAGAATAAAATTAGATAGAACAAACAAAAAATTAGTAAGAAAGATCCTGATCACTCTTTTCAATCTTTGGAAGAACATTTAAAATCAATTAAAAACACAAAAATACAAAATATTTTTAACAATTAATTGAGATTCTTTTACACAATTGTAGTATACATGATATAAAAATACAAATGCATAAAAAAGCAACCCTATATACTATTGTAATAGAATTTTTAGTGCACTTTTAGTTGCAATTTTACCCATATGCTCAAATAAAACATTTATATTCTATGAATCATTTGTTTATTTACAAATGAATTTTTTAAAAAAAATCTTAAGACAATGCAAGCATTATATTATAATTCTTACTAAAAATCCTAAAAAACAATTTTCGCTATAAAAATTTATAAAGTGTTTTAAAATATTGAATTCTGCGAAGTATGGATAGATATTTAGTCTTTAATCAAATATTTTAAGTGCATCTACTACATAATTAAAAAAGGTTTAACTAAATAAACAAATAAAAACATTTTTTGGTGAAACAAAAACAAAATGGTACTTAGATCTGCAAACACCCGTATATATTCTAGACTTCTTTAATTATTATCACGTAATATTTAACAAAAATACAAAAACAGTTTGGTTGTATATGGTGTAAAACCACAAAATTAATAAAAAATTTCTTTATATATCTCACACTGCACAAGTAATTATAAACATTTTCAAGTATTTTTAATGAATTAAAAATATTTTATACAATAAAATTATATTTCAACTTATTATTTCAATTATATTAGAACATAAAAATTCATTGTTGATGTTTTCTGGAATATTATTAAAATCTTAATATCAAAAAAAAAATCTATGGTTAAGATTTTTTGAAGATTTATTATTTAGCATTATTATTACAGCGGAGATTTTAAAAACCTAAAAAAGTTATAAATGTTGTTTATTTTAAATTAATCAAGTATAGGTTATACTCTTGTCGCTATAAAGAAAAATTAAACTATAAAATTCAACAATCTATAAATATAAAAATGATGACCATCATATAAAAGAATATAATTAAAGTTAGATTCTAAAAAAAGTAACTGTGTCATTGAAAAAGAACAATAAAAACATATAATTAATACTTCAAACCACACATAATTTGTGGCTGTCATATGCGTCGTAGTTACAAAAGTGTGAATAAAGATAAATAAAAAGCGCTAAAATTGCTGTCAAAATTTTCCTGGAATGAAATAAATCAATTCAAGTTTTTACATTTAAAAATATCCAACGTTTCAGGAATTACAAATTCACGTTCTCTGCCTTCATTTCTCTCTTTCAAACATATTAGTGGTTTATTTTCAATAGAACAAAGAGGATACTAAGCGAACGATTAAAACAACATAAAACTCAAGGATAGTCTAATTGTGTTCACACAGAGCATATTTGTCAAGCGATTCCAATACTCAAAACCATATAATTTTACAATTGATTGGAGTTTCTTTTAAATTCTAAACAGCTGCTTTTGAAGATAAGTTGAAGTTTTTTATTTTAACTTATTTTCATAAAAAAATAATTAAAATCTACGAAAGTGGAAAAATATTAGTTTATAGTCAACTATATTTATTTTCTGTATTATTCAATTAGAAAATGAATTCTTACATTAATGATAGATACGATGATAAAAATTTTTCCATTAAATAT